>OX421506.1:31850577-32208077 GCA_949126835.1 Anisus vortex
TTATCTTGGCAAAACTAATTTGATTTTTTTGTTTCAAGTTTGGGCAAGTTTGGCAATTTTCTAAAATGGGGAAAACAAATGTAAAAAAAAATAATTTTGTAGTCAATAACAATGCAATGAAATTAAAGAATTTACAACTTTTTTTTGTCTAAATTATTTATTTCTTAAATAGAGCTTGTAGGGCACATTTGGGCAGCGCGATCGGCTGATGTACCGAAGGTCCTAGGTTCGAATCCTAGTGAAGGCTAGGATTTGTTCTTGGATCTGGAGGGTGTCCATTAGTCTACTCAAAGTCTGACGGGTACCTGACATTAGTTAGGGTAAAGTAAGGCGGATGGGCATTGTGCTGGCCACACAATCACTGACCGACCCCATGGATTAATTTGGCCCGACGGGATACTTTACTTCCCTTTAACTAATAAGTAGGCCTAGCCTACTCACATAAAACCACGAACATATATTAAATTGTGACTCCATATATATCTATATACTGAACATATATTAAATTGTGACTCCATATAGATCTATATACTGAACATGTATTAAATTGTGACTCCATATAGATCTATATACTGAACATATATAAATTGTGAATCCATATAGATCTATATACTGAACATATATTAAATTGTGACTCCATATAGATCTATATACTGAACATATATTAAATTGTGACTCCATATAGATCTATATACTGAACATATATTACATTGTGACTCCATATAGATCTATATACTGAACATATATTACATTGTGACTCCATATAGATCTATATACTTAATATACTCTTCCAGTAACCTTTCGAAAATTTAAACATGTCGGTGAAAATTGGTTTGAAAATGTTTTTATAAAGTCAGTGAAACGTTATAGAGATAGGAAGAGAAGAACATGACATGAAAAATACGAAATGAGCGAGACAGTGAGCGAGAGAGACAAAGACCTATCTACTAGCCGAGGCAGGCGGTGTCTTGATAAACCTCCAGAGTTCTGGAATCTGGATGGACTTAACTCCTGGAGGGAACTCTAATACCATTGGGATTGACCGATAAGAAAGTTGTAAAAAAAAAAAAAGGATACGAAACGAAATAAAAGAGTGGGACGGGGGGGATAACGATTTTTTTGTACCATCTTACTAAAACCCACGAAACGAGTGGGTGTCTGGCTAGGGCGTTGTGCTTTTGTTAAGGGGCGCGACACGTTATCTCCGTGAGTATTTACTCTGCACGTGAGAGGGTGAATGGAGTTAATGTATTAGCCTGGAGGGAGGAGATCGATCCACGGAATTCTTCCTGTGTGTCCGAGACTGACCACACCAGGGTAGTTTTCCCTCCGAACATTCACAAATTTTAAAACTCAAGGTCAAATAAGAAAAAAAAGTAAAATTCAAATACGAGTTGTCTTACTTATTTAGAATTCTGACTTTTCAAATGATTTTGCGTATTTTCCTTCCAATGTTTTACTTATGCATTGTTCTATTGTTCTATACAAAGACTAAAATAAGATGGACCGATTGCTCTATTTTGAGAGCTTATAAAATATGTTCTTTTTTTTTATCCGTGCGCAACTAATAAGACTGTGTTGAATGACTTCTAGACTCTACGATTGCATTAAAAGTTTCCGATCATTGATTTATAAAAAGAATGGATTAGGCACGGAAGTAGCATTCTTGAAGACAAAATAAATAGGCTTTCACGTGACTTTTACTTATCTATGACATTAAATTTCCTAAACACTGACCTGTAAATACATTTCAAGTGCTTAGACTTCCTTTTTTATCATATGGATTTGTTCTAATTATAAGTGGTTCATTCCTGTATCTCGCGTCTGTAGATAAGTGGATAGTGAGAAAAGTGAATTCATATTGGCTTCAATTTGCGCATACACATTTAATATGGAGACGCTATTCATTCTTTTTATAGATCAGTGTTTCCGACGCATACAACTTTCGAGTTTAATCTTAATTTTCCATTGAGTTTCTGGTGCGCATTAAAGAGTCGCATCGAAAAAAAAAAAAAGAAAAACTGATGCACATTTGTTTCCGTACATTCGTGATTGAGTTTTGGGGGTCTAGAGTCTAGGTGAGTCTTCTTCTTCCTCTTTTTTTTATATTTTTTTATAATCTTGTCTAAAAGTTGGGTATCTAATCGCCACTTCACAATATTCACCTCCCGACTGATGAGTTTCCCACTCGCAAGGCAGTAATGATAAGATAACACACGCGACTTCTGGAACTCATCTTTCAAGTAGTAGTGAAGGGGAAGAGATTTGAGTCCCAGAGGGCCCACACGTCTCCCCCCCCCCCGCCCCCCTGTGCTTAACCCCATCAACCACCACCGCTAATCCTATCCTCTCCGCCCCCAGCGAGCCCCCGGCCCCCTAGTAGATATTTATATTATTATGACTATTCCGATAAGCCCACGAGGTTTATCTATCTCTGCGTGTCGTCCCCGCAAAAAAAATATATATATATATCCCCCGGACGAGCCCCCCACATCCCCGAGTCGTATCGTTTACTTAGCCGAGTGGTGCTGGCTGACTGGCAGCGTTTGGGGCTGGGGGTGGGTTAGAGCGTAGGTGGTGGAAGAGGGTGATGGGAACGGGGCGCCGGTGAATGAGACAGACATAACCGAAAGCCCGTCTGTGGGTGCAAAATTTGGTTGTTATTTTCTTTATTTGCTTCATCTTCTCCAGTTTTTTTTTCCAGATTGACATTATAGTTGGACTATGTTGCCCCCCGTGTAGTCCTTGTCTATCTCTCTCTCTCTCTCTCTCTCAAGTTCAGGTCTGCTGCGGTTTGTGTGTGTTTGTTTGTTTCTATGCTTCTACTTCTACTTGTAGTGTCAGAAGTTGATAAACTCGTCTTCCAGTAAAGTAGATGACATTTTGATTGTTTACACTGTCCGCATATAGACTTTGTTGATGTTTTACTTTCCATTTCTTACTTTCTCTTTTTTTCCATCTTTTCCTTTTCCTATAAATCTCTTCTCTGTACCAGGATTTTTTTCTCTTTTAAATATATTTATATATATCTCATTCAATCTATCTATCTATCTTTCCGTATTTCTTTCTGCGTGTCTCACTATCTATCTATCTATCTATCTATCTATCTATCTATCTATCTATCTATCTATCTATCTATCTATCTATCTATCTATCTATCTATATATCTATCTATCTTTCTGTCTCGTCTGTCTGCCTGCGTGCCTGTCTGTCTGTCGGGGTGTATGTCTCATTATCTATCTATCTATCTATCTATCTATCTATCTATCTATCTATCTATCTATCTATCTATCTATCTATATCTTTCTCTCTGTGTTATTTACTATCTATCCATCAATATATCTATGTTTAAATATATTTATCTATGTATTTATATATTAATCTATCTAGCTACCCCCCCCCCCCACTCTCTTTCTCTGTAGGCCTACATCAGCCCCCCCACTCTCTTTCTCTGTAGACCTACATCAGCCCCCCCCCCCACTCTCTTTCTCTGTAGACCTACATCAGCCCCCCCACTCTCTTTCTCTGTAGGCCTACATCAGCCCCCCCACTCTCTTTCTCTGTAGGCCTACATCAGCCCCCCCACTCTCTTTCTCTGTAGACCTACATCAGCCCCCCCCCCCACTCTCTTTCTCTGTAGACCTACATCAGCCCCCCCACTCTCTTTCTCTGTAGGCCTACATCAGCCCCCCCCCCACTCTCTTTCTCTGTAGGCCTACATCAGCCCCCCCCCCCCCCACTCTCTTTCTCTGTAGGCCTACATCAGCCCCCCCCCCCCCACTCTCTTTCTCTGTAGGCCTACATCAGCCCCCCCCCCCCACTCTCTTTCTCTGTAGACCTACATCAGCCCCCCCCACTCTCTTTCTCTGTAGGCCTACATCAGCCCCCCCCACTCTCTTTCTCTGTAGGCCTACATCAGCCCCCCCCCACTCTCTTTCTCTGTAGGCCTACATCAGCCCCCCCCCCCCCACTCTCTTTCTCTGTAGGCCTACATCAGCCCCCCCCCCACTCTCTTTCTCTGTAGGCCTACATCAGCCCCCCCCCCCACTCTCTTTCTCTGTAGGCCTACATCAGCCCCCCCCCCCCACTCTCTTTCTCTGTAGGCCTACATCAGCCCCCCCACTCTCTTTCTCTGTAGGCCTACATCAGCCCCCCCCCCCACTCTCTTTCTCTGTAGGCCTACATCAGCCCCCCCCCCCACTCTCTTTCTCTGTAGACCTAGATCAGCCCCCCCCCCACTCTCTTTCTCTGTAGACCTACATCAGCCCCCCCCCCCCACTCTCTTTCTCTGTAGACCTACATCAGCCCCCCCCCCACTCTCTTTCTCTGTAGACCTACATCAGCCCCCCCCCCCCACTCTCTTTCTCTGTAGGCCTACATCAGCCCCCCCCCCCCACTCTCTTTCTCTGTAGGCCTACATCAGCCCCCCCCCCACTCTCTTTCTCTGTAGACCTACATCAGCCCCCCCCCCCCCCACTCTCTTTCTCTGTAGACCTACATCAGCCCCCCCCCCCACTCTCTTTCTCTGTAGGCCTACATCAGCCCCCCCCCCCCACTCTCTTTCTCTGTAGACCTACATCAGCCCCCCCCCCCCCACTCTCTTTCTCTGTAGGCCTACATCAGCCCCCCCCCCACTCTCTTTCTCTGTAGGCCTACATCAGCCCCCCCCCCCACTCTCTTTCTCTGTAGGCCTACATCAGCCCCCCCCCCACTCTCTTTCTCTGTAGGCCTACATCAGCCCCCCCCCACTCTCTTTCTCTGTAGACCTACATCAGCCCCCCCCCCCCCCACTCTCTTTCTCTGTAGGCCTACATCAGCCCCCCCCCCCCTCCCCCAACATCTTCTCAAACAGAACCTGCAAAAGACGTTTGCTGTATTCAAGGTCGCGCCTTCTTCAGAGTTTGACTCCACAATCTCCCAATTCTTTTGGCTGCACACATATTTTTTCTTTATTGGTTAAATATTTACTGCAAATCACACCTGACA
This sequence comes from Anisus vortex, assembly GCA_949126835.1. Classification (NCBI taxonomy): domain Eukaryota; kingdom Metazoa; phylum Mollusca; class Gastropoda; family Planorbidae; genus Anisus; species Anisus vortex. The sequence goes on from OX421506.1 coordinate 31,855,564, forward strand.
CACAAACACACACACGCTCACACACAAACACACTCGCGTACCATAACACTTACACATAAACACGTGTGCGGTTTTATTTATATACACATTTTTCTTTCATTTATTCAATTTGGCGTTAACTTTTGGTTTCTGGTTGCCATTGTTTTTTTATTCAGTGTAGATACATATTTTTTTTTTCTGTTACTGTTTGCTAAAGTCAGGAAGAAAAACCAGACAACTTGTAGACTAAGCTTAGCCTACATGCAGGAAAAAAAAAGAGATTATACTAAAATAGATAGATAATCCCAACATATAATCCCAACATATAATCCCAACATATAATTGATATAGCTTACTTTCAGTACTGTAATATATATTGCTTTGTTTTTTATTTTTATTTTATAAAATAAATACTTGTTGAAATTCCCTATTTATTTGTAGGTAAGCCTAGCAGCCATTTTAAAAAGGGCGAATTCTGACGCAAATTTAAGGTTTTGACTCAGAATGTAAAAAAATAAAAATAACACAAAAATGAAAATCCTATTTAGAAATACAACACAATAATAACCTGTTGAAGTGCTCAGATAAACATAATGACAAAAATACTTTCCTTATCTCTTATGCGAGAACAAATGCATATAAGTACTCTTTCTTTCCGAGTGGCATCCGGTCATAGAATGAGTTGCCTGAACAAACCAGGAAAAAAACCACAGTAACTTACCATCATTTAAAAAACTACTTAAAAAAATGCAAGACAAGACTGAGACCACGGATGAGCGTAGGACGCAATAATCTTCTTTATAGAAGGAGCGTCTGTAATATATAAGCTAAAATAAGATCTTTCTTTATATATCTATCGTTCTCTCTCTCTCCCTCCCTCTCTCCCCCCCCCCTCTCGCGCTCTCTCTCTCTCTCACTCACTGTCTCCTCAGCCTTTTCAAATTTGGGTTATTGTTGCTGTTCCGCTTCCCCAATCCGGGAAATTCATCTTTGCTAATAATTAAACACCCGTCGCTGTTCTCAAATCAGTGCACTTCCGTTTGGTAGGGATCGTTAAAGAAAGAAACAACACTATCGGGAATTCCCAATTTTCCCACTACTTCCTGTCCATTGTTCTCATATTCTTCATCTTGTATTCCCAGTGTGTGAAGGCTAATTTGATTTTTTTTTGTTAATATGTCGGATGAAAAGATTCTATATGGAAATTTAGTGACAAAAAATAATATCTCTAGCTCTAGCAAGTGACTTAACACTAAGAAAATTAATTGTCAAATTATTTCAATGTTTTTTTATATTATTGTTAAAGATGGACAATCCCTCGTCGGTTAATTTGTTTATTTCTATGATACTTCTATAACGTAAATTTGGGTGCTCGACTGTTGCATGAAACCCATTCTTGCACGAAAGCCATTACGCGTAAACATTTATTCGTTAATTAAGTATAGACTTAATGAATTTGGTAATGGTTTTAAAGTAGTTTTTTTTTCTAGACCAGTTCAGGCTAACCCATTACCTGTCTGAACGCTTTTAAAGAAGAAAAATAACTTATATGAATTAGCCATTGCAACAGGATCTTGTGTTGTTGTATGCAATTTGGATCAGACATAGTTTTGTTAAATAAATAGTAAATGCAAAATGCTAATTTTTGACCTCTCGGTTCAATTCTGGAAAGTCCTTACTGTGACACGCGCACGCGCGTAGAAAGAAATGATTTCTTCAGAAATGTCTTTACAAAAAAACAACACATTATCATTCGTTTCCAGTTAGCACTACATTTTTCTGCGCACTGTGACGCAGACATTCGTCTACTGTTGGTTTTCATTTTGCCGAGATGGAATCAGATCAATCCGCATCGCAACTGCCTTATTCCTCATTTTTTCATTCTGAAAGAAGTCCCTTGTCTGTTTCGTACTCCCCCCCACCCCTTCCAGAACCCTGCATGAAGGAGGGTGCCTTGTTGTCCGATTCAGACGCCATGCCCCCCTCCCCTCCTCTTTATAAAAATAAAAGTTTTCCTCTTCTTCTTCGTGTTCCGGGGTGTGTGGACGCAGCAGACTTGAAACGCCCTCCTTGTGGTGTGCGGCTGTCTGTTATCTCTCTGGCCAGTCTTTTTAAGACTTCCAGTATGTCGGCTAGAACCTGAGACCACATCGTTTGACGCCCTTGGAATCTCTCAGAGAGTTACCCCGGAATTTTTTATTTTGAAAAGGATTATTTTCAAAATACCAGCGATTTGTAGAAAAAAAAAGGTTTTTGGAGGGTTGAGTGTGTGGGGTGTGTGTTTAGGGTGCGAAATTCTAGAAGAGAGATTTGGTGGGCGACCCGTGGGTGGTTGGGGAGGGTGAGCTTGGGTTAGGGTTAGGGTTAGGGTGCTAGATTGTGGGAAACAAAAAGAAGAAAGTGTTTATTTTAGCTGGATATTTATACTTTCTCACGAAGAGAATAAGTCAAAACGCTGAAGAGTTCGGATTTTTCTTCTGAAAACAAAATGGAGATAGACGACCTCAGTAAAGTCTGGGGGCATTTCAAGTGCTAAAACAAACCAAAAAAAATAGGTGAGCGTGTGTGAGTGTTAAACGCAAATATCTCTATATCCCATTAGTTCACACCTGGGCTGTTTTTAACAACCTCTCAGCTTTTGATATTTTTTCTTTCCATCTTCAGCAAAGAAAAGAACAAGAAAACAAAAACAAAAAAAACAATCCGAAATTAAGGTCATACGCTCACACTTTGATCTTCAAGTATTCGCTGCTCTGTCGCTGTCAAACTGCAGGGCATTGTGCGTGAGCAGTGGGCGCATTGCCGCCCCCATCACCCCGCTCCACATCTCTCATATCCGTATTTTTGCAACCTCGTTCTTTTTGTTGTTCGTTTTTTGGCGTCAAGGTCATTGTTTTTTGTTTCTGAAACAGGTAAAGAAAGTTGTCAACTAGTCAATTTTTTTTTTTTAAACAATGCCTGCATTATATGTTAAAAATAACTTAAAAGTAACAAAAAATATTACCTTGTATATTACAGACGCTCCTTCTAGACTAAAGATATTTGCGTCCCACGATAGTGGGTGCCACGGTGGCCGAGCGGGCAGCGTGTTCGACCGGTGATCCGAAGGTTCTGGTTACGAATCCTGGTGAGGGCTAGGATTTTTTTGGCTCGGGACTTGAGGGTGTCCCCGAGTCTAACCATCTCTGAGTAACTTCCTTTAGTAGTTGAGGTAATGTAAAGGCGGCTGGGCATTGTGCTGGCCACACATCCTCATAGTATGCCGAAACTGAAAGCTGATTCACCAGCCCTATGATCGATTTGGTCTGAAGGGTACTTTCCTTTCCTTATGCTCCACGGGGCAGCGATAATCCGTGGTTTGAGTCTGGTCTTCCATTGTGATTAGTGGTTTTAAATGAGCATCTCCTGCGCCTTCTTCGTCGTCTGATGTTGAATGTTATGCTATGGCATTTTACATTCAATGTAATAAATTATCAGTGCCAACAAACACTATTTACGTTACGCGTCGATATGGCGCAAAGTGGTGCTAGTTATAGTGACAGGTTGAATTTCTGGGGGTGGGAGAGAGAGAGAGCGGGAGGGAGGGGGGCGTCGACACATCAACATGCACCCGTGATCCCATCTTTTGGGAAAACAGAAAACGTAATTGTTTTGTCTTTAGTAAAGGATGATGGGAATGTGTAGGCGAGTCAACGCGCGTCTCGTTTTACATCTATCTCCCCACCCTCCCCCCTCGGGCACTATTTTGAGAACCATCGCCGATAACACACGCGGAAATGACGTTAGTTTCAAGTTTTGACACACATGGCCGTGAAGTCCCTCCTCTTTGGAAGCACACCACTCCCCCTTTCTCACTCACACGCAGCCATCTTGGAATCGTATTACGCCGTGTTGATGACATCCAACCCTCCCCTTCCCTTTTTATTTCACCTCAACCCCCTAGCTCCCCCCCCCCCCTGGGGGTCACAACAAAAAGTGATTTATTTACTTCAAACCTAAACCGGAGGGAGGGGGGGGGGGAGGACATGCACGCCCCCCCCCTCACCTCTTCTCACCCCAACAACCCACCTTGGCTATTGACCTCAATTTTTGTGGTTAACTCTCTCATTAATTTCCCATGCTGCACCGCTTTATCCCATTGCTCAGGGCCTTCTAGATATTCATCTATCAAATCGGATCTGATAGGGTTAAGTCCCGTTTTTTTCTTTATGTCATTTGTGTGTGCGTGTTTTATCTTGCACATAGTTTAATCCGTTAATTTCTAGTAAGGAAAGAATCAACAATTCACAACTTTGTATATATTAGCGTTCGGTAGTAAGGTAAATGTTCTGGGTGCTTATAAACAAACGCATATCACGTGTTTTAAGTATCAAGACACAAGTTATAACATATTATTGTTTGTAACACTATTCTGAATACTAGTTCTCTCTCTCATATTTGCCCAGGCTTTTCCCTAGTAAGTAAAGTACCCTTCGGACCAAACTGCTCATAGGGCTGGTGAAGCATAGTTCACCAGCTTCTATGGCCACGGCATACGAGGGGATTGTGTGGCCGGCACAATGCCAAACCGCCTTTACTTTACCCTAACTATTGTCAGGTGCCCATCAGAGCTGGGTAGACTCAGGAACACCCTCCAGACCCGAGAACAAATCCTCGCCTTCACCAGGATTCGACCCCCGGGACCTACGATACACCAGTCGAACGCGCTGCAACCCTTTTTAATTCGTCTAAACGGTTATTTATTCATTTTTCTCTCTCCGCTGTTGGGGAATGTATGGTCTCCCCTGGTGGAGTTTTAGGATTCACCGAAGACGTCTTCCTTCCAAAACCCCAGGCTGCTTTCAGTTCTTGTTATGTGTCTTCCATGTCTCAACAGCATAGAGAAACACTGAGCCCATGTTTCACTTTGGTCATAGCCAGCAGCGAGGAAGATTTCCATGAAGCCGTCAGAGCTAGAATTCCTGACTTCTCCCCGTGGACAAAAGTCAATTATAAACCAAAAAGTAACGTTGAATGGGAAATAGCTATTTCGTTTTGTCTTTGTAATAGCGACGACGTTAGCAAACTTTTTCATAATAGTGTGCCAAAGTAGGATTTCTAATTCATTCAGTGTGCCATAGTATAATTTCTAATTCATTCAGCAGGCCAACACTCTAAATGTCATCCTGGTGTAGAAGAGACTTGAATTACCATTGGCACGCATGCTGATCAAATAATAATAATATTTTTTTATAGCGCTGCCAACAAACATAATGTAAGCTCAGAGCGCATTTAACATACAACTTAACTAAGAATACGGATATAGTCTCTAGGTTAAGAAATATAAAGATAATTGATGATTTAAAATTCTACAAACATAGGACACATCTAATAAATGAAGCACTATCCGACATTTATTGGAATAATGAGTTTTAAAGTTCTTTTTGAAAGTAACAATAAAGCTTGTTCGCCTGAGTTGAATGGGAAGTAGATTCCACACCTTCGGACCGGATATTGAGAAGGCTCTAGGGCCAACGGTCGTCAGAGAGAAACGGGGCACTTTCAGTAGCGAAGAGTCGGCAGAACAAAGTGTTCTTTGCTAAAAATGAAGCCTTGAAATAGTTATTCTTACTGGAAAACTTACTAGTCTAATTCACTCACTCATCACTCACAGGTTATCTAATTCACTAACTCAAATCACCCAAGACGCGAATTCAACTGAACAAACAAAGAAATAAACAGACATGCACTCTCACACTCACGCACAAACACCAGGCTGTCTTTTATATAACACTCCTTGGGAATCAGAAAGAGAATTCGCACGCACGAAATGTCATAAACAAGTGTGCACCGTGGCATTAAATGGTGACCTTAATGTCACACCATCACGCAGTCACCTATCCATCTTACAAGGCACCACCTATCCCAACCATGAACTCGACCATACAGGAATGGATTCTCTCTCCCCCCCCCCTTTTTTATATTTATAAACAAACAAAAAACATCTTCTCATTAAGATCATTTGATCCAATTAAAACTTCGGTTGGCTGCACACGAACTTGAAACTCAAAATAGAAAACGGATTTTCCCTGTTTTCCTTCTTCTTTTCCGGTTTTCTTTTTGTGTTGTGAACGTCAATTTCACGCTAGGGAAGTGAAAGTAAGAAGTATCGATTTCGTTTAATTAGCGATTTTAGTATCGATCCATCAATCAATTCAGAACATGAAATCTAGCACTATGGTCACGATGGGTTTTCTTTTGATGCAGTAGTCGGCTACTTCGTGTGTACACAAACACGTTTTCTATTGAGCTTTTAAACGAGTTTAAAATGAAATAGGAAAAATTAAATTTTTTACTTAATTAGGCTTGTGGCTTAGAATCTGGATTTTTTGGTTATCTCCAGGAGACGTAAAGTATAATATAGCTGTTGATTTATTACATAAGAAGCATATAATTTTATTTTGTTAAAAATATTATATCTGTCCACCCATCTACTTATCCATCTATCAATCAATACAGCCACCTGCCAATCAATCAATCTATCTATCTATGCACGTATCTAAATATCTATATATCTAACTACCTATCTATCCAAACACACATATATCTGTCTATACATCCATCCACCCTTCCATGTATCCACCCATCCACCCCCAACTATCCACCCATCCACCCACCCATCCACCCACCCATCCACCCAACTATCCACCCATCCACCCAACTATCCACCCATATAATATAATATACAGACGGAATAGTTTGTTATTTTAATCGTTTCGAGAAATGTTCCTGTTTGTATGTGTGTATTTTGAAAATCTCATAAACTTTTACCCAAAACCTATATTATATGTTTTGTATATAGATCTACACGAAACCATTTTGCAAAAAGCGTAAATCGAGGATAGTGACTTTCACTGCCGTGGACTGCCGAGTTGTTAAATATAATTAAAAAAAACATTTACTAAATTTCTCGGTGTACCCCAACCTTTTTTTTTCGATCTTTCTTCTCTTTCGGCTTTTTCTGGCTCTTGCGTTGAACCGTTTGTACATGCCAAAGCACAGACCTAAATATACGAACTCCCGTTACAATCGCGCATAACCCCCCGCGCGACGCATTTGACCCCTTGGGCAGACGGCGCATCTCGGCCCCCGCTTTTGTTTATTTTCTGCCGAACGATAAGGCGAAAGACAATAAATAATGGCGGCCGATCGCACAGCGAATTTGGCGCGTTTTAACATAGAGAAAGAGGGGGAAAACATGGACGATTCTAAATGCGGTTAGAAAGTAAAAGGAAAAGTCATTGCTGTTTATTATTTGAGCAGGATGGCAGACGTTAGTTGCAAGAACTAGAGTAGCTCCCCCCTTTCCTTCGCTTTGTGTCCATCTCTTTTTATCTATTGCATAAATTGCATTCAATCGAATGCATAATTTCAGCCCGTTGGCTTACTGTGCGCTTCAAAAACAACAGCTAGTTCGATGATTGGTTGATTGGCTCGCGATCTCATGGCTTAGTTGAATGCTATTGGTGAATTGAAATTAGGTCAAATGATTATGATTATTTTCAGTAAAGTGATGAACGTTAAAAAATAATTATCACATAAACTCAGTGTCACAATTTATAAAATTACATTTCTAGTTATGTCACAAAATATGTTAAATTTAGAAACCGAACTGTCATCTTAATTTGTTAACATCAACTTCCGCATTGTGTGGCCAAATGATGTTAAATTCAACAATTGAACTATGTGGCTCAATATTTTAAATTCAACATCTGAACTGAGTGGCTCAATATGTTAAAGTCAATATGTGAACTGCTAGTCTTATTTTAGGATTGATTCCTACATCTCATTCGCTACATTCTAAATCAGGGGTCGGCAACCTACGGCACGCGTGCCTGGCACGCAGATGACCTTCAAATAGGATATTCAAGTCTCTTCTGCAAGACATTGAGTGCTAAGTCAGTATAACTTTTAGGATGTTGTCGCGCTAAATGAATTAAAAATCCCACTTTGGCACCCCATTATAAAAAGGTTGCCGACCCCTGTTCTAAATAATGAACTTTTGCCTCCATTTTGTTACAATAAATAATTGTGAAACCTCATTTGTGTGTGACCCATAATTTGTTAAGGGTATCTTAAGATAACTAACAAAAGTAGGCACTTTCAAGCCAGAAAACAATAAACTATAACACTAAATATAACACACTTCCTTCACGTGACATTATGATGTTTAGAAAACACATCTCGTGCTATTATTAGAAGCGCGTGAAGAGTCAACCAAGCGTGTCACTGCCTTACCACAGGCGGGAGGCAACTCTCAAACATCTGTTGCTGGGAAAACTCCGGATTACCTCCCCCCAAAAAAGAAAATGATTATAAAATTAAAAAGGTCGTGTGTGTTTGTGCGCGCGCTTGTGTGTGTGTGTGTTTGCGCGCGCGCTTGTGTGTGTGTGTTTGCGCGTGAGAGTGTCTAGATTTGTCTCCTGATGCACTTTCACACCTCTGAGGTCCGCGCGCGCAGCCGGTCGATACACAATATACACTGAACCATGCTGTGTGTGGCTTAATGTATTTTTTTTTGTACGCGAGTTTTAATTAAAAGCATTGCTTTTTTCTTCTTTGTATATAAAAAAAATACTACGCGCAGCGGCATATTTGTGCCTGTTGCAGGACAAATGCGGGAGAGAAAAGGGTGGGGGTTGTGTAAAGAAGAGTGGTGAGGCAAAGGGATGCAACTCGAAACAACAGATAGGCAGACGTATCCCCCTAGCGGGAAGTATTTCGCAGGATTACTCTGCCCAATGCAGTAATTTCAAAATTTGATTTTTTTATATTTTACACGTATTTTATCTGATCTTATACATTACAGACGTTCCTTCTATCAAGAAGATTATTGCGTCCTACGCTCATCCGTGGTCCAAGTCTAGTCTTGCATTTTGATTAATGTTTTAAATGATGTTCAGTTACTGGTTTTCCTGGTTTGTTCAGGCAACCCATTGCATGTATCGGTTGGTTAATGAGATGAAATATAATATAGCATTATAAACAATGTATTTACGTTTATTTGCGGTAATTTATTGTTATTCAAAGAAGTAATAAATAATAAAGCGTGTGATATTTCGGAACATATATATTTTTACAGGGTTCTCACACAGTCTGGAAAGTCTGGAAAAGTCTGGAATTTCCAAAAAACACATCAAGGCCTGGACAACCTTGAATATTGGCATTTAGCCTGGAAAAATAGCCTGTCAGCCTGGAAATTTATCTAAATCTATATTTATATCTAAATTTATTATAAAACTGAAGGTCAAACAAAAAACACCAATCCCATTTTTATACGCCATAAATGCCCACTGACCGAGCCTTAGATTAATACCTCATTCACGCAGTATTTAGGTCACTTAATTTTTTTAAGTGAGAACCATGTTTTTAGCCAAAGTAGGATTTCTAATCCATTCAGTGTGCCAACAGTATAAACGTCAACCTGGGCCACCGTCCATAATTGTCATTTCTAGAAAAGACTTACAATGATTTTTTGTGGGTCTTCCGAGTGCCAATGCAAATCACTCTGCGTGCCAAGTCTGGCACGCGTGCCATAGGTTGCCGATCCCTGGTTTAGACTCTTTACTTTGATATGTCTCTCTGTTAGCTGTCGGATAGGGTTTATGTTGTAATTGAACTAGTTTTTCTCTTGTGTGTGTGTGATGAGAAAGGATTAGGGTTTCTGTTGTGTTTGGATTAAGAGTTAGGTTTCATATGTCCGGACTAAAGGTTAGCGCTGTGTTTGGATTTGGGTTAGACAATTGTGTTTTGAATTAGGGTTAGAATATTGTATTTGGATTAGGGCTTGTGCTGCGCTTGGATAAGCGTTAGAGTTGTGTTGTGTTTTTTTTGTTTTTTTTGTGTGTGTGATGCGATTGAAACATTTGTGAGTTTAACGGTGATTAAACTTTAGCTAGAGGCAACACGTTCAACGTGGGGCAATGGGGCATTTAGGGGCAACGAAAACCATTAACAAACAAACAACTCACACAACCATGCAAAACCAAACAGAGCCAGCGATTTCTGTGTACCGAAACACCCGAGCTTTTCTTTTAACTTTTTGTTTTGTCGGGTAACCCGTTATTATCAGTAAAGATAAGGTAGGGGAAGGAAAGGAGGCTCAGGGGTCCCGGCACCCATTACTGGATTTGAACTGAGACTCCCTGAACAGTATTTCAACACACGAACACTAGACCACACGGTAATATTATTATTTGTTTATTATAACAAACTACATTTTTTAATATGCCGGCTGGACATTGTGCTGGCCACACAATCTCCTAGTATGCAGTGGCCACAGAAATTAGTGAACGCTGCGTCACGGGCCTTATGGATCAAATGGATCCGACGGGACACTTTACTTTTTACTTACATTTTTTATATTTAACGGTATTTAAAAAAATGAAATCAACTAGAGAGGCGGAAAAACTGCATATATGATTTTTCTGTATTTATTTTTAGAACCATATGACATTCCTGCATAAGAAATCAATCAATTATTCTACCGGTCTGATCGATGACTAGATTGCTCTGGCCTTTGTGTTCATTTATAAAGCCAGTTGTTGGCATGTTTGTTTGTTCGCTCTGAACTTTCCTATAAAATAGAATATTTTTCTTTTTTTATATACAAATAAAAACTTGACGTTCGCCGTGTCTTCATTGTAGTGTTAAAATGATGTCGTTAAGGTTCATTGTTACCACATGGATTTGGGGCCAAAAGGACACGGAACTAACATACTTCTTTGTGTGTTGTTCTTGTAGTTCTATTAATTGTTTAGAAACTAAACTTTCGCGTGACAAACATTTACACAATTTTTAGCGAATTTAGTACATATATAAGAAAAAACTGTTGAAAAAAATATTATTAAAAAAATTCCACGGTAGGTGGCCTTAGCCCCTCCCCCCCCCCACCTCCTGTGGCTTCGCCCCTGGTTATGATACGTCTTTTGAAAAAAAGGGGGGAGGGGGTGTGAAGGAGAGGGCTCGTTAAAGTCGGAATGACCCTGACATTCAACTAGTTTTTTTTTTGCTTTACTTCCTCTTTTTAGTTTTTTTGTGGGGCGTCGTGATGCGAGGGCTTTGGGGGGGGGGGGGGGCGGGATTTTGGTATACGTTTTCCGAGTCTTGATATGCAGACATTGACACACAGACGAAAATAATTGAAGCAGATATGAAATATATACCCACACTAGAGAGACGCGGATAAAAGAAAATGAAGACGCAATGAAATACATAATAGAAATGGAGACAGGTATAATACAGTAAAAAAAAAAAGATGTAAAGACATGTAATGCAGACACAAATAAAAAAAAATCAGATTTGAAATAAGTAAATTAGATACCAAATTAGGTCCTAGGTCTTTAGAGAAGGTCAGAAAAGTACCGCACAAATCTCCAATGGATCAAGTTTACTGCCAGAACGAGACTAATTCGAGATTATTTTAACTATCGTTGCACTCTTAAATGCCAGAAACAGAGGGGAAAACTTTTGATGTCATTGATGACATATGCGTGCCCCATCTTCCGGCCTTGCCCCCACCCAGCCACCTTATTCTTTTTCTTGTTTTGCGTCCGGCCTTGCCCCCACGCCCCCCCCCCCCAGCCCACAAGCCATCTTATTCTATTTTTGTTTTTATTTTGCGTCTGGTCAAAACAATAACAATGATTTGCAAGGCCTGGGGGAAGACTAATTACCGCCCTCGAGTTACCATCAACTAGTTGAACAAAACAAACAAACACGAGTTTTTTTTAATAGATATTTCTTTGTATTTTATTGGAAATGTCATCAACTTAAGTCCATCATGCTGTTTTTTTTTTTTACTTCGAGCCCTGTCCCTCCCCTTTTTTTTTTTCCTCAACACACCAGCTGATGGCATTTTATTTGAGGGGTGGGTAGGGGTGTGGCTTAAAGAACATTATACATTTACACTCTTAACATCTCCTCCCCCCCCCTTTGTCTCCATCTCCACCAACCCTTTGTGACGTCCTGTCCTGCTAATTAGCAAGATATTAATTAGTCCCGCAGCATTATCAAATAGGCCATTTAATAATTTGGTGTTGGTGTTTTTGGCGAGCATAGAGCGCCCATAGGGAGGGTGCCACATTCCGACGAACACACGCTCACGAGTGGCTGAATAATATTCTCTGGGAAAATGGGAATGCTGCGGAATTTATAAATTTTTACGTTGCGGTGGCCCAGGCGAAAGCAGAAACGACGCTTCGTCGTACAACGCACACCGAGTTCAAATCCCACCTCTGACCTCTGACCCTTCCTCCATTGCCGAGCATCAGCATAAGGGTTTAGCTCCTTCTCCCCCCGTTGTGTTCCGCGTATTGATTGCAGCTCGAGCATCAGTCGTCCCTGTTTGTTTTCGCTTAGATAGATTGTGAAACTCTTCAAATAACATCAACCATATTGAACCATCAGTAAAGTAAAGTACCCGTCGGACCGAATTGATCCATAGGTCCGATGAAGCAGCGTTCACCAGTTTCTGTGGCCACGGTATACTAGGTAATTGTGTGGCCAGCACTATGCACAGCCGTCTTTACTTTACCCCAACTAAGGTCAGGTACCCATCAGAGCTGGGTAGACTCAGGGACACCCTCCAGCCCCGGGAAAAAATCCTAGCCTGCACCAGAATTCGAATCCGGGACCTTCGGCGCGCCAGTCGAACAAGCTGCCGCTCGGATACTGTGCCCCATTCCATCAGACCTGCTGCTATTATATCGGAATATGTACACACACACACACAAAAACTATTTGTAAAATCTACGTTGTTTACTTCCAACCCAATCAACCCCTCCCCCCCCCATTTCTTTATCCCAAATGCATAAATGCATTACCTAACGTCTGCTTTAGATTAATAACCGCCACCCTCCCTCAAACCCCCCCCCCCCCCCGCCCGAACAGCACGCCCAAAAATCGTCTCAGGTATACGACCTTACATGTTAAAGCAAGTCTTGGCAGTTGTTTTTATTATTAATTTTTGTTGGCAGCATCCGGGACACTTCTGTTAGCTCTAATCGAAGTAGGCACCGTGGAGAGAGAGAGAGAGAGATAGATAGATAGAGAGAGATAGAGAGAGAGAGAGAGAGAGAGAGAACAAGAAATCAACAGACGTATGAAAATGTTGTGTTTTTGTTTGTTTGTTGGATTATCCGTTGCCACTACCTCTCTTGAATGCAGATCTTTGCGCCCTCCCCCATAAGCCAATAGATGCGGCTTAACAAACAAATAAATATGGATTAGAACTCCCCAACTTCAGAAACAAAAACAAAAAAATGCATCAGTCTTCCGCTGAAAACCGCGCGGCCATTAAAGTACAGATATTTCACTATGGATCTAATGACACGAAATATGAATGGAGGAAACACGTGCTGCGTCCGCGCATCCGGGCTTCAACTCAAACAGGAAGTTGCGCAATATCCATATTACAATGGAGGTAAAAGTGCAGACGTTCTTTCTATGACATATGTTCTCAGCGTTCTTTTCATTCCTCTCATTCCTCCTGTCTGTCTGTCTTTCTTTCTCTTGTCTCATATTTAGTTGACCTTGATTTATGACCAAAACTTATTACAGTCACATATTGTCCAGACGTTTACGGTCCGATAAACCGGAACAAAAAAAAACAACAACTGTTGTTGTTGTCTTGGGGATTCTCAAAATACAATGTTTGGCCCCCAACCAAATGTCCTAGCCAAAAGTTTACCAAACGCCGGGTCGATATCGGGCCGCAAAAGAAACATTTCCGGATTGAAGTGTAAAAAAAAAAAAAGAATTTATGGAAACTTAGTTTTTATATTTTACTTGTGTGGCACTGTGTCCTAGCGACAGCGTCCCGGGTTTGGATCCTAGTGAAGGCTAAGATTTGTTCCCGGGTTCTGGATGAGTAGGCGTACTACTCAGTAGCTCCGGATAAGTAAGGTATTTTTATGCTTTGTGCTGACCACACAATCCCCTTATATCCCGTGGCAACAAAATCTTATGAACGCGTCCTCACTTGACCTATGGATCAAATCGGAAACATATAATTACAAATGTTATGAGGCAGGGTGGCCGAGCTGCGGTGCGTTCGGCTGGCGTACCGAAGGTCCTGGATTCGAACCCTTTTAAGGCTAGGAATTTTTTGGTTGAGTCTGGAGGGTGTTCCTGAGTCTACCCATCTCTGATTGGTACCTGCCTTTTAGTTGCGGTAAAGTGAAGGCGACCGGGCATTGTGCTGGCCACACAATCCTCTAATTTTCCGTGGCCACAGAAACTGGTGAAAGTTGATTCACCGGCAAAATGGATCAATTGGACGAGTTACTTCACTTTTGATTTACACGATGTTGAAGTATTTAAATAATGTGGTCATGAAAACTAGAACAATAAAACTAAGTCTGGAAACTTGTATAAAAAAATGTTGAGACACTTTTCTAGATCTAATCAATTCCCCATAACCGGTGATGTATCAAAAATTGAAAATGTAATTCAAATGGAATTGATTGAGGAAAAAAACAACAACACAGAAAACTTTATAAAAAAACAACTCAATACTGATATTAAGAAAAAAAAATACACGCGTAGTGTAAAACTTGTTTTAGTAACAATTTTGAAACCATTTATTTGTATTATTTTATTTATTTGTAACCATATATAAAGTTATAACGTAAAAGACCACATAACATAAAATATATAATATTAATAATTTTATTTGTATAGCGCTGCCAGCAAAAAAAATAATGTAAACTCAGAGCGCATTTAACATTGAGCAAAAAAAAATTAAGATTATCATTACGGATATTATTCTCTACGTTAAAAAGTATAGATAATCTAAAGATAATTAATCATTTTAAACTTTACAAACATAGGACAAAGCAAATAAATGTAGCATTAACCGACCTAACTTAGAGATATCTTCAATACAATACTTAAATAATTACAAGGCCTGTTAGAGATGTGAACACACACACATATTACAGCTAATTCACTACAGTGCCAGGCTACAGTTCAATCATACAGATTCCGTCAGACTCTCATCTCTTAGGTAGATTGGTAGCACCGACCCATCCCCATCCCCCGTCCCAGGTCCAGGCGGAAAGCCACAAATTATTAAGTCCCTTGGTCAATCGCAGCACCGGTCGCTCCCTCTCTCTCTCTCCCGCGATGCTCTTTAATTGACTTGTTTGTCTGGGGTGGGGGCGGAAGTCACACAATCAAAGTTGGCGCCACCGGAAGTAAATAAAGAGACGGCACTAATTTTTTCTTTCCGTTTATACTTTTTCCGGATCTACTTTTTTTGTTTTCTTCAAACTGCATTGTCGGTCAGTGGTGGTAATTGGACCCGGGGGGGGGGGGAGGCAAGTGTGATTCCTTTACTCTGGTAGGTTTTTGTAGCATTATACCCCCCCCCTCTCTCCACACACACACATATTCCTGGGTTATGAAGAACACATCAGGAAAACCAGTAACTTAACATGATTTTGAAACACTAATAAAAATGCAAGACTAGACTCATACCAACGGTCGAGCGTAGGACGCAATAATCTTATTTATAGAAGTAGCGTCGGTAATATATAAGATAAGATAACCTAACTACGCCTTATGACTTACTTTGGTCACCTTCCGCCGCTGCCAGAATAAACAACAAATCTTTTCTATTGTTCTGTAAAGTCTGTTAAGAGTTTTAAACCAAATAATTAGTACCACAACGTAGGCGACTTCCTGGTCAACTGACAGTAGTGACAGACAGAAACATTACCCCCCCCCTCTCTCCCCCTTTTTTCCTCCATCGCTGAAACAACTAAAAGTACATGGATCAGAAAGTGAAAAAAAAAAAGGTGCGCGGGAAATTAGTCTGCTATTCTTCGTCATGTGGTTTAGGATTACAGACTTCAGGTGTTTTATTTTTTTATTATTTTTTTTTGTTGATTGTTTTGTTTGTTTTCCGAGTTGTTTTTGTTTTTTGTTTTTTATTGTCAAAGAAGTAGAAATTAAATTTCTCTCGTGCATGGCTCTTGCGTACCTGTGTTTTTAAAAGTTCTGTTTTGAAGCATGCTGGGGGGCAAAAAAATAAAGTAATCTCGTCAGACAAAATAAATTTTTGTCGCATTTCTCTAGTATTGATAGATCTATGTTTAAAAAAAACAAACAACAAAAAAACAAAGAAAAAAAAGATGAATGTAAAAGTATATTAAGTTGTACTTTGTTATGTATCTAATTCTAATGACGAAATGTATGATGCCTGGGGGTGAAATTTGAAAAAATAACAACAAAAAATGCTTGTCTTCTTTGTCAGTGTTAGATTTAGAAATACAACCCGTTGCAATGCTCAGATAATCATAAGGACAGAAACACTTTTCTTATCCCTTATGCGAGAACAAATACATATAAATACTCATTTCTTCCCGAGTGGCATCCGGGCATGGAATGGGTTGCCTGAACAATCTATGAAAACCGATGTCTTAACATCATTTAAAACATTATTAAAATGCAAGACTAGGATCGGACCACTGATGAACGTTTCGTAGGCCGCAATAATCTTCTTTATAGACGGAGCGTCTGTAATATATAATAATATATAAGAAAAGACTTCGTTAATTTCCGTGTTGTTTCGTTTTGTTGGTTTTCCGGTTTTCTTGTGAATTTCTTAAAGTTAAATAACAAACAAACTAACTACATATAATATCTGGTCTCCCATGTTTTCTTCTCATCCTCGAAAGAAAAAAAAAGGAAACAAAACGAATAAAGCCAGTTGAAGTAACGGACACATTAGCTGACCGCGCCATTCTGTCGTCCGGCTAATGGCAAAAGTCTCCGTAGATAATACCCTTGTCTTTCAGCCTTCCTTGGCCCTAATTTGCCCCGGATAAATTATTGGCTCTGCAAAGCATCAGAGGGTGTTGTTGTTTTATTTTTGTTCTTCTTTCCCGGGGCCTTTCCCGACAAAAGTGAGTTATACTAACGGACGGACCCTATCAGCCTGTTGGTCAATTCCCTCCCCAGCTGGCGTGAACAAATTTGGATATCTGGTGGAAAGGAGGGAGAAGTTTGTGGGAGTAAACGGAAAAGGAGGAGGGTGGAGAGTGGACGAAGGATTAATGCTAGAAGCAATCACACTTGTATACAGAAAGAAAAGGTCAAACCGAAAGGGCTGCTGAACCAAAAACAACAAATAGAACTGTTTATGGTCTATGTCTTGTCATTAAATGCTTTTCTCTACCTCTCTCTGCCTCTCACTCCCTCTCTATCTCTCACATCCTCTCAGTCTCTCTTACCCTCTCTCTCTCACTCTCTCTCTCTATTTCCTCTTGCTCCCCCTCTTTCTCTCACTCCCTTTCTATCTCTCACTCCCTCTCTTCCACTCTCCCAATCCATTTCTTTCTCTCTCTCTCACCCCCTCTCTCCTTCTCCCACTTACACCTCTCTCTCCCTCTCTCTCTCACACACACACACACACACACACTCCTTCTCTTTCTCTCTTTTAAAACATGAGGCGTAATAGTGCGTGGTTCCATTAGTCCATTATAATAATATATTCTCTAAAACGACGATGTTGTATTCCCTGGATAAGTTTAAATAACGGCAACTCACGCACACAGACAAACAACAACAAAAACCAAGCTCACCATGGGGTCGGACATTTTTTTGTAGGTCCTTGCCTTTTTCAGCGCCATAAAAAAAGAAGAATCTAAACATGGAAGTTTACTTCTAAATTTGAATTTTAAATTCGCCATTAGGTTAATGTTTTAGGTTAAATGCTGACGACTATTGCTGATTGTGTTTGCCTTTTTTTTTTTGGAGGGAAAGTTGTTATTTCACATAAGCAGTGGTGTTTCTCTTCTTCAATTTGAAAGTTGATTTGATCTCTAGGACCTGTGAAACAACGTTTCATTTTATATTAGGGAAGTTAGCACTTTCCCACAAACTAACTTCAGGTACAGATCAAAGCTGGGTAGTCTCAGGAAAATCTTTTAGACTTTAGTCCAAGGGAGAAAAAAAACACCTACCTTTCACCAGGATTCCAACCCGGGACATTCGTTACGAGCGTCGAGCGCACTACGCTAGAAATGATGTGGGTATGATATTAAACATACTAACTAACTAACCAGCAAGTTAAGTTACCGTGGCTGAGTGGGGGGGGGGGGGGGGAAAGGGGGGGGGGGGTTAAAATTAGACGTCACTATTCTACGAAAAGTACTATTTTTCGGAAACGTGTAATCCCATCACGTCGTGTTATTTTAGCCCTCCGCCACGGGCTCGCTATCCAGATATAATCCAATTGATCACAGCTGACGTTCTCCTAAATAGATTACCTGAGAAACTTTCTTCCAGCAAATGGTTTATGATGAGACAGACGAGACGCCATCTTGGAAGAAAACGCAACAACAAAAACTCAGAAGCCCAGTTTCATACACTCTCTCTTTTCGCCGGTTCTCAAATTGTGTACACTTGAGGCCCCAATCGGCGCTTAGAATAATCGACTTCCTGTGAGGATTTAGCCCAATGGCAGACCGGCATCAGAACTACTATGCCAATATCAGGTTCAGGGCCGTATTTAGGATTGTGGGGGCCCCCCGTGGCCTCGCCCCTGCCTTCCACATACCTCAGAAAAGAGCAATTAATTCATAAATAATTTTTATGTTATGCTTATTAGCTTGGTTGTAATGGAGCGCTTATAATTGTAGGGTATTAAAGGAATTTTTTATTTTACATTTTCAACGTAAGAGTGGGGAGGGGGGGGGGTCACTTAAAAATTTATTTTTGTCATGTGTGGGGGCCCCTGTTCCAATGGAACATGTGGAACATGCGCCACTGATCAGGTTTAGATTAGAGTACCATATGGTGGTAGAATGGTCCCAGTGCTGGTGGCGCCAATTAGCGGCAGCGTACCTGAACCTCGCTCGTAATGTAAGTTTTGTCTGGCTATTCAGAATTTAAATCAAAATGGCCGATGCTCGTATCACGAACAAATCGTTATTTAGTTCACTCGTAAGTCAAAACTAGAACAAAAAGTAAAGTATCGCTGTCAGACAAATTTGATGTATAGATCACGTGACGCAGCTTTTCACAAGTTTCTGTGGCCACTGCTTTTTTTTTTTTATTTTTAGTGAGAAGATTGTATGGCCAAACACAATGACCAGCCGCCTTCACTTATCCCCAACTAATGTCAGGTAGGCTACCCATCAGAGCTGGGTGGACTCATGGACACCCTTCAGAGCCGGGAACGAATCCTAGCCTTCACCAGGAGGGAGGGGGGATCCAAACCCAGGTATGCCAGTCGAGCGCGCTGTCGGTCGACCACCACGTCCCTCACTCGATAAGTTTAAAGTGTCACTGCATCACATTATCTTTCTAGAACAATATTGTGAAACGTTACGTGTTGGCACCCTGTCATTAATAACTCAAAGAGTATTATCAAAGCTCAGCTGGTATTATACGTCAAGTAATATGTCTGTGTAACTTTTTAATTTTTTTTTATACCCGATGTCATCTTTTAATGTCAGACATTGGCGGGAACATTTTTGTTCGGCAGAAGTTTCCTTGTTGCATGTAACGTGAGAGGTTTGGGTGAAATAAAAAAAAAAGTTATTGTGAAATCTCTGCACTGGCGTCAACGCCTCGTCATTGATAGAAAAAAAGAAAGCAAGACTTGGAATTGGCACATGGCACGCGGTCTACATCGCAGACGTGAAAGAAGAAGAAAAAACAAACAAAAAAAAGCTTTATGACGAGTTACATTCTTATCCTTCAAATCGATCCGCGAAGGATATTTCGAAATTTCAAAATAAAAATCAATACGCGGAAAAGCGTTGAAAGTAGTGCGTTTAGAAGAAATAAGTCGTCGGGACAACGGAGAAAGTGTTGTGTTTGCACATTTATTTGACATGCAAAAAAAAATATTTAAAAAATGCGGAGTTGAGTGTGAGTTGTAATGGGGTTACCGTTCCAATTTCAGGGTAGTGGGAGTGACTGTGGGTCACGGATTAATTCCCGCCAAAATTGTTGAGATCGACAATAACCTAATCGTGTTCTGAGGGCGGGAGTTAGCCTATTATGTCAAAGTACCAGTCTTACCACACGATATAATGGCGACTTGGGCTGATAATTAATATACGAGAGAGAAATAAGAACAGGATACACAATAGTAATTGATTCCCATACAGTGGCGAAACTAGGGAAAAACGGCACACAGGGCGCGCTCGAAATTGGCGCCTAGTTAAAATTTTAGTTTTTATCTATTAACGTGTGCAAGGGGTTAAAAGTGACAGTTTTGCGCCTATCCAATCGTTGGCGCCATGAACAACTGCTCTCTTGTAGTTACGCTAAGGCTGTCATGACTAAAGCTTAGGCATTGTCGGAATCACAGAAATACTGCTATGGCTCCTATCTGTCTCGCAAGACAATGGATGCCCCACAGAAATAGGTTTAGTATATTTAATAAAGATATGTTACTGACCTATATGTATTACAGAATTTCGTCCTTTTGCCTCTCCGCTGCATTTTTAAAGTGTTTTTTTTAAATGTTAAGTTGTCTTTTGTTTGTTTGTCGGTTTTCCAGGTAACCCATTACATTTCCAAATGTCATTTGGGAAAAACAATGTTTTAAAAAATTGTCTTTGCCAATGAAATATGGAAATTATGTGTCTTTATCTTATTTGTTTTTTCAAAGTATTTCATTTTTGTGGTGTTTTCCCCATCTTAAATATTATTTTTTTAAAAATGAAACTCAGCTTTGCTTGTAACGATCTGCGCCCCATTCCCCAGCCTACCATTTCCCGCCATTTCTAAAAAATACCACAATTAGGCGGAAAACAACAACAAAAAATAAACCGTCGAAAATCGGCAAAGAACCCCGCGCCCCAACCCATTTGCCACAAAGTTACACACATTGTAAAAATATTTTGTTTGTGTTTGATTTGTGTTGAAAATGTAACAATGCCGAGACAAGTAACACAAAAAAAAAAAAAAAAAAAAAATTGTCTTTCTTTAAGTAGAACTCTGTAATGGGTTTTCCTTTTATAAAAGTTTCAAACCTAAAAATTCCGAAACAAAAACGAACAGCCATCATGTCAGGGCCGATTATTTGTGATCCACGACGAAACCAAAAAACAAACTTGTCTAGGAATTATGTCATATGGCATTCTACGCTGTCATTCAAAATGTCACGGATTGTCACCCGGATGGTGAAAATAAATATTTTAATGTAGGCCTTCATATGAAAAGTACGCAAGCGCGTAAAATATGTTGTCCCTACGTCTTAAATAAATAAGTAATCAGATAAATATATTGATAGATTCGGCGTATGTAGTGGTCTGTTGGTACAAGTAGTACCGGAATCATACCCGGACTTAGCACTTAGTACAGTACCCGGATTTAGCACATAGTACAGTAGTAAGTAGTATGCCCGAAATCTCGTATTCAGGGACACGGGGTGAATTGTTTACGAGGTTGCACTCTTGTGTGAACGTTTGGGCTCTCATCTTTCATATTGCCGAGCCTCGTACAGTGGGCTCGCCCAGTATCACACGTGTTGGGTTACTGTTGACTCGCGTCTCTGCATTTAGTGTACGTATCGTTGTACGCACACGCGCTGCCACCAATAATATATTATTCTACTGCTCAAGTAAACATTAACAACACAATTGTAACAAAAACAACAATAATAATAAAAAAAACGCATTCTTTTTACTCCCTTTATTTTAAGTTGCATTTTCTGTCTGTCTGCAATCGTCGTGCAAAACTTTGCTTCGATTTTTCGACCACTTCCCGTGGTCCAATCGAGCTGAAATTTGGACAGCAGACTTGTCCCGCCTAACAATACATCCTATCAAATTTTCAGTTAAACTCATTTGCTACTACCGCGACTGAATGCGACATACCCCCTCCGTACTAATGCGCCCAAACGCGGCCGACACGTGTGTGACTAACATTGTCGTTTCTTGATTTTTTTTCGACATGCGTTCTGGGGTTTTATTTTACTGCAAACACGGCTTTTAAAAAGTAGGAATATAGTCTGTTTCGTTAATAAAAACCGGATGTTTTTTTATCTTGTTTCGTTTTTTTGCTATGCGCGTCAAAAAATCGGGTATTTTTCACTTGCCTTTCGTCTTGTAAAACTTTTTTTATAGCCTTCGTCTTTCATTTTTTACTTTATTAATCGATAGCTCTATACATCCGAATATAACATTTAACAACAGTTCTGATAATAAGGATGCTGCAGATATAGACTTAGATAAATTTCCATTTCAACTAGATTTTTGGGCTTTATTATACTTTATCGGACTTTGACGCTAGGCCTAGAGAAAATATTTAGCCAAATCATAGGGTCTCAACATTCAGCGAATGATTCTACCGATAATTCGGCATTTTTTATGTATAAAAGTATACATTTCCAGAAAGCTAAGATATTTATCTATTTTATGATGTAATTTTTATTCACTTTGGGGAATATTTAGTCATTAAAAAAAAATATTTAAAAATAATTTAATAAATTTAATACGGAGTTCCTTCCCTTTGGCTAGTATTTTCCCGGGTGTCTTTGGAAAGTAGGTTAGTAGCAAATGAGTTAAAACGACTTAATAATACTACACTTATGACAATATTCATTTCTTAAAAGGAAAGTATAAGAAATATATTGATTTCGCGTTAAAAATGCCTGTGAAACTTTTTATACTTTTTCGGCGCAAAGCTAGAAAAAAAAAATTATGCGCTAAGATTATTTTTAGAACAATTCATACTGAGTAAGGAGATATTTTTGAAATTTGCGACACAGATATTTTTCTGTACGTTTCATTTCCAGTAGTCAGTCAATTATTTAATTACATGATGGTAAACTTAGTTTGCAAATAAAGGGAGTATAATGAAAACTTCGTTTTTATGGTTTTCTTGTTATTACTCCCTTTCTTTTAAGTTCTGCTGTCTGTCCGCTTGGGTGGATGGTTGGTTGGATGACAGCAAAACTTTGAATCGATTTTCCGACCACTTCCCGTGGTCCGATCGAGCTGAAATTTGGGCAGCAGACTTGCACAGACTAACAATACATTCTATCAAATTTTCAGCATCGTAGCATTTGGAATAGTATCTCTCTAGTATCTCCCTGGATCTATCTATCTATCTATCTATCTATCTATCTATCTATCTATCTATCTATCTGTCTATGTTTCTCTACTATCTATTCATTCTGTCATCGTCTATCCGTCTCTTTCTCTCTGTCTACCTCTTATCCACTCTTGAACCCATCTACCCATGTATCTCTCTTTTTCCTCTACTCATCCCTCCTTCCTTCTACCGATCCATTTCTCTCTCACTTGCTCATGTCATTCTTCCATCCATTCTTCCATCCATTCTTCCATCCATTCTTCCATCCATTCTTCCATCCATTCTTCCATCCATTCTTCCATCCATTCTTCCATCCATTCTTCCATCCACTTATATCACTTTCTTTCTCTCTCTATATATATATATTTTCTCTCGAATCCCAACCTTCTTGTTCTACTGTAAACTTACGCTACCCCAAGACCAATGAAAATGTTAATTGGAGAAGCAGTAAACGGCATGTCCCGGCAATTACCGCCAGCCATGTCGTCTGCTAATGTTCCATTTTCACCATTATCGATGCACCTGAACTATCTTTGAATGCGTTCCTTATCTACTGCTGGAAGCCGACCAAAGCGCATAATATATGTATGCGTCTTTAGTTTATCTGTATGCTATTATCTGTGTGCGTCTAGGGTTCACCCGATGATAGTTATCATTTGTTTCTATGCATGTTTGTTGTAACCAAAAAAAACGTCTACACCATTTTCTATTAAAACACATAGACGTATCTGACTTCTATGTTTGCGAGGAGTTTCTTGTATTGTCCATCTTACTATAGTCTTTGATACAACGTTGTGTTGTGTTAAAACGCACAAAAATGGGTTTCGTGGAATATATATGGTAAATATGCCTCTGTTTTGTATTTAGTCAATAATATGCAGGTGTTGTGTCTTAAGAAAGTAACATGAACGCAAAGCTTACGATGGTCTTTTCGTGGAGATAACTTAGCCACTCTAGAAATAACACGTGTATCAAGACTCGGTCTACACACGCGCCATGATTAATACTCACACACACACTATCTCAAGTAAATCTATCAAACAGAAAAACGCAAGCTACCGAATACACGCACACACACACACACACACACGATAGACAGACAGACAGCAAACCCCTTGTCGAAACACCACCACACCAGCAATCACACATGCACTCCCTATCACTGACACACACAGTTATACGCTATCACACAAACACAGTCACACACTGACGCCTACTGGAACTCTTACAGCTAATGCACGCAAATACGTTTGCCATTATCACCCACACACACACAACAAATAGAACCTTCTCAAAAATATATCTCTTTGAATCTCTGTGAAACAAACACATCCCACATACAGAATTTACATTAACATGACTGTTACTCGTATCTTAACGTCAGAGAAACACACAGTATGTGTGCGTGTGTGTGATAGAGAGAGAGAAATAATGTGAACGAATTAAACTGTTTGTACAACTGATAAAACTCTTTGGATCCACACATCAACAGCCACTAGAGAGAAAAAGATAGAGAGAGAGGGGGGGGGAGGGGAAAAGATGGCGCTGTTGTCTTTTAAAAAACAAAAATCCTATTAGTGTGGTAAACGGAAAAAAAAATGTTTACCTTTTACAAGAAAACAAAAAAATCAAAATAATATTCAAGAACGCTATGTTTGCATTTAAAATGGACGAGATTTTTTTTCTACCCATTTTTGTTTTTGGGGCCTGCTTTTTGGGAGGAAATATTTTAGGGCTAAAAATTCAGCCATTTAAAAAATAACATAGTTTTAGATCATCATAACACACACTTGTACACATTTCCGTAGCGTCATTATCTTGGTCGCAAAAGTGGCCCAGACTTGAATCAACAAAAAATAATAACATCATCAACAACTACTAATTAAAGGAAACAGAACAAATGTGTGGAAACGTTAAATGTAATGTTTAGGATTTCGACTCTAGTTATTAAGGTTCTTTATTTCCACACATACACAGGAAAAACAAACTTAAAAATAAACTTTGAGATACAACGAAATCAACAAAATCAAACATAAAATAACAACAACAAAGCAACTCTAAACAGAGATGGCAAAAAGACACATACACACACGCTCGCATCTATTATTGCAAATGCAAGGCTGAATTCATATTGGTTGAGAAAATAATCAACCTGAAAATCATTTTAAAAAAAGTATTTTTAATAAACACATAAAACTAGACTTACACAAACGGTTAGGACGTAAAAGTCCTTTGAAAATTATCTTTCAATAAAATCTGTGGTAGCCTGAATTCTAAGGGGGAATATATAATGAACTGAAACCAACAAAGTTATGAATTGTTATAATATTATTTTTTTATATGTCATACGTAGGGTAGATATCTATTTTTACATATCCGCTATGCAATTCGGCGTCTTTTGGTATATCGTTCATATCCTGTCCAGAAAATCTAAAGGGCTCAAAAATTCAAAGACAGGAATTTCCCACCTCTCCACCCTTTATGGGCCATCAAAAACATAAGTTATTAGTAGTAAAAATGGCGACTTTGTATTGTGCCGGCTTTACGATCTCCTGTGTGCCTAGGCCAAAAAAGTGAACCAGTAAACTCTAGCTTCATTAGCGATCAAATGAGCCACGAGTAAGGCAGATTACGTTACCCTAGTCCCCCCCCCCCCCCCCCCCCCACTCATGAGTCTTAGTGATAAATACGTCTACGATGATCAATCATTTAAAAATAAAATGCAGATCAATCAAGTCAATCAACTGTAAATATTTTTATTTAAAAAGTCTATCTGGCAGTATCGTTTCAAGCTTTCCCCTTTTTAATCAAATATCGGAAATTAATTTCAACATGAGCATCCCTAGGGGAAAACAGTGCACTCGTCCACCCCCCTTTCCTGTGTGCTTTAGCAATCAGACGACACCTTGTCCGAAAGCGCGAAAAGAGGAAAAAAAAAACGCGCACAAGGAGGAAAAAAAAACGCGCGCAGATACATATAAAGGGGAGTTCACCAATCATCAACGAGCCCCGAGGATTTTATTGCCTCCCTTTAGTTCTTATCAATCAGTGCAGCCGAGACCTGATAGGAAAAGCGGACTTTCCCGATAAGAAGAAGATGGCGGACATAGATAGCGAAAGGTGCATCTAAGTAAAGAGCAGATAACTATTTATGGCGGTTCTCTCAATAAAAACGAGAATTAACTCCCCTGTTCTCCCGCCTGCAAACTTTTTTTTTAACGTTACAGAAGCGATACGAGAAAGTGGCAATTTGAATTAGCTGCCACTTGTGCATATTTTGTTCCCATGGAAATAGGAAAAAAATGTTTATGAAATGAATTTTAAAGAATAAAAAAAGCACTTGTTGAAAAGATGAGACTAAAAAAAGCAATTATCCCAATTTAAAGATAGCGGACTGACTTGTTTATAAACTTTATTTGAAACGATAACTTTCTAAATATTTGCAAGAATATAAAAGAACAATCTAGACTCTATATTATCTCCCTTTTGAAGCATTTTTTTTATATGACGCCTGGTGTCTAGAACAGAATTTCTCATGAAACTTTGGGCTAGCTACGTGCAGTAATAGATGGAGTCCATGGGTGGCTCTGATATAATATTGGTGTTTTTTTTCCTCCCAGGGCGCACCCCTTTGTCTGTAGGGCGTGGATTTTGGGAAGGGTAGGGTATAAATAAAGAGTGAAATTAAGTTTAATTAATTGTGTCTGTTCTACGTTATAGTATTTGTTTACAATATAAGACCCCCCCCCCCCCACACACACACCTTACATATCGCTTTGTTGTAAAAAAAAAATTGAAAAAAATTAAATAGGACCAGTGAAGCAGCGTTCACCAGTTTCAGTGGCCACAGCATACTAAAGGGATGTGTGGCCAGCACAATGCCCAGCCGCCTTTACCTTGGTACCTTTGAATCCTAGGATTCTTCAGGATTCGAACCCAGGACCTTCGGTACGTCCTCCCATATCGCTTTGTAGTTAGTAGTTATGTTGGTAAAATCGCAGAAGAACATTCTGAACTCTATATATTTCACACGCTCTGCCTGTAGAGAAGCTTATTGCGTCTTACGCTTATCCGTGGTTTGTGTTTAGACTTTTATTTTTAATAGGATGTTTTTATGACGATGAGGTTGTTTTTTCGCTGGTTAAATTCAGACAATCCATTCCATGCCTTGGATGCCAATCGGGAAGAAAGATGGTGCATTTAATGCAAGCTAGTGAACGCTGCTTCACCATGACCTATAGATCTAATTAATCTGACCCCCGGGGGGGGGTACTATACAATGCTACAGTAATTCACTATACAATGCTACTGTAATTCACTATACAATGCTACAGTAATTCACTATACAATGCTACAGTAATTCACTATACAATGCTACAGTAATTCACTATACAATGCTACAGTAATTCACTATACAATGCTACAGTAATTCACTATACAATGCTACAGTAATTCACTATACAATTCTACCGTAATTCACTATACATTGTTGACCCGAAAGAAGACAATAAATCAACCATAAAACTGTACTAGTATGACTTTGTCTTCTCTCTATAACACAAGAATGTCTGTAATAATTCTCGCCCGACGCCTCGGTTAAAAACAAGACAATTAATTTCGCTCGCTGATCAAAGACGCCTCTCGAGGCCGCGCGAGTTGTTAAAATCTTAAACTGTATAATGCCATGGCACCCCATGACCGGTAGCTTTTAAGAATAGAACTCTGCCCCCTTAACAAGTCTGGACAGGCCGGTCGGATGGTTATCTTAGACTCCCTGTCGCAGATAGCATCGGGTTGAGAACTTCGTCATGGACGACAGCCCGTGGAAGAGAATTTTAGATTAGAATGGAGAGGGGTTGAAGGTCAGAGGTTAGTTAAACAGTTCAACTGATGACCTGAGATTTGACTGACCAAAGTGTGAAGCTGTGTTAATGAGCGTTGGGGAAGTTGGAAAGAGTCATTTAGATAGACAGATGTAGAGACAGATAGAAAGATAGACTTGACACCGTGGCGGAGCGGCAGTGCGTTCAGATGGCCGAACCGAAGGTCCTAATTTTAAATCTTGGTGAGGTTCGGTAAGCTTTTTCTCCGGGACTGGAGAGTTTCCCCGAGTCTACCCAGCCCTGATGGTTACCCGTCATTAGTTGAGGGTAAAGTAAAGGCAGCTGAGCGTTGTGCTGGCCACACAAGCCCCGTGGCCACAGAAACTGGTGAATGCTGCTTCGCCGGCCCTATGGATCAATTCGGTCCGACGAAATTACTTTACTTTTAAATAGATAGATAGATAGTTCAAAGAGGATTGTGAATCTCAATAGAGAAAGACACACACAAAGAGAGAGAGAAAGGGAGAATGTGAGAATAGGAAAACGAAAGTGAGAGATGGAAAGAAAATGTGTGAGAGAAAGATTTAGGGAGAGAAAGAAATAGTGATAGACAGAAAAAGTGTGAGATAGAGAGAGAAGATTTCATTAAGACGGAGCGATGGTTGACCTAGACTAGATGAGAGGAGAGTGGGGGACTGGACACGGATAATGACAAGCAAGTGTTTCTTGTGGTCAGCCTAGAACCGATTACCGACGCGGTTGGTCACTTTGATGGATCAGTCAGTGAGCGGTCAGGTGTCTGACCACAAGGATCCATCCTCGAGGTCGTTGTTTTCAGGCGTGTCGTTATCTCGACCAGTGACCCCGCGCGCAAACCGGTTGTTTCACACGTGCGAATCGCCTCTGTGGTGGATGGAGTGGTCAGCTGGACATTCATAAATGCCCCCCCCCCACGTTCCTAGTTTAAACGGTGACCTCCCCTCCCCCCGCCCACCACGCCACAACCGCCAGATTCATGTCCGTAATCCGGCAATGATTTAATTAACCCTCCGGTGTCAATTGACCTTATTGTCCAATGTACTATCATTGTAGAGGTGAAAAAGTTTCACTTGTCAAGGCTTTCCGACTTACAAATGAGATGAAGCAGACAATTAATGGACAACACTGAAACGTCAACGACTACATAAAAAAAAACTAAAGGCAACAATTGTACTCGAATAACACTTTAGTTATACCTTATATTATATATGAAAGGCAAGATTCGCGGAAAACAAAAGGTAATTAATTCTCTGACACGCTTTTCCCGGACTTTTTAAATATTTCTTTCTTACAAGGATTTCAATACACCTTCTTGTTTGAATACCGCGCCGTCAAAGCTTAGAATTTAGAAGGGAAAAAAATATAACAAAGCTAAAAACTAAATTATTAATTCAAAAATTCGATACAATTCTTCTATATTTTTTTTTCCAATAAATTCTAAAAATTTCCATTTTTGGCTTGTCCAATATTCCAAACATTAAAGAGTAAAAAAAATAAAAAAAAATAAACAACAACCAAAAATTAAAAAAAAAACAAAGACTTAGACATGACAAGACAATCTCTTCTTTTATTATCTAAATCCAACATTCTTCCACCCACCTTCCCCCTTTATATTCACACAGTGTATATCAAACAAAAGGGGATTCCCCCGCCCATTATTTTCCTTGACATGATTACAGAGTTGAAAATAATTTGTCTGAATTATTCTCCGGTTTTATTTTTTCCTCCACCACCCTTTTCCTTCTTGGACAGGGACTTTGTTTTCCCCCTCCTTCCATTTCAAACGTCCAACACTTCCGCCCTCATACTCCTTCCAGTATTCCTTCCTGGTGTATGCACCCCCCCCCCCCTGAAGCCCACCCCCCATCACGCTCCCCCTGTACTTCGATCTTTCATTTCTAATGACACGTAATGGCGAAAACTAATCGTTTGTCCACAAACATGCCCCCCGCCCCCTGATTTTATTATTATAGGGACGAAGGCATCAATCCTGTTCTTTGCTGTCGTTTTCTTATTTGCGTTGTTTTCGGTCTACTTTACATCGGCTCCATTTCTCTCTGTCAATACCATTTCCGGGTTTAGAGGAGAGTGATGGGAGAGAAGGGGTGGGGTGGCGGGGGGCAATGTGAAGTAAGGAACCGGGCTAGGGTCGAGTGGTCGAAACACGGGAAGGGGACATCCTTCTCTCCCCCCCTTCCCTCCCCACTGGCAGAATTCACGACAGCGCGTAAGCTTATTGCAGACTTCGTGAAATCATTAAAACTGCATCGAGCACATAGCCATGCATGAAAAAGGTCACAAGTCCAAAGGCCTTTTGCGCGTGTGTTAAATGGAAAAACAGGTTTAAAAACTGACCAGTCCCGGGAATCTATAGGATGTTTTGGTATAAACTTACCAGTCCTGGGACCAATAGGATCTGTTCGTATCAACAGACCAGTCCTGCAAAATCTATATGATGTGTTTTTATAAACTGACCAGTCCTCAAATCTATAGGGTGTGTTGATATACATTGAGAGAATCTGAGACAAAAGAATCTTTCAAAAAGAACTTAAAGACCTTTCTCTTTGGCTAATACATCTGCCAATGCAAATCACACCAAGAGCGCACTGAGCATGCTAAATTAATAGCATGGATAGAAGCGCTGTAAGAATTCTTATCTCATTCTTATCTTATCTTATTTTACACCGACCAGTTTTGGGATTCTATAGGATGTGTTGGTATAAACTGACCAGTCCAGGGAGTAAGAATACATACGTTTATCGGCCTGATTCACATGGTCGGTCAAGTAAAAGCAACACAAACAAACAACAACCGGGACCTGTATCTACGCACGGGGGGTGGGGGGTGTCTCTCCTCTACCGTATCGCGTTTCCGTTGGCCGCCGGCCCCGCGCCTTTGCATGTCCGTCATCGATGGAAACCACGAACGCAGACGATGCAGACTGCTTTGGGCATCTAGTTCCAGCGCTCGGCATTCCTCCTCGTCTTTTGATGTGCGCTTACGTCTGTCAACGAGTCTATAAAGGGAAAAACAAAAAAACTGAAAAAAAAATTAAAAACCAAAAAAAAAAAAAAAAAGTTCCCGGCGGAAGAATATTTGTCAAAAATGTATCACAGATTCCAGCATGTCGTGTTAAGATTCACGCGCAGACGGATGGATGGGAAATGGCATTTAGCTGAAGCTGAAAAAGCCAGTAAAATAATTCCATCTTTAAAAGCCATTCTAGTTTATTGTTGCTTTTTGAAAATTTCTTAGGTTTTTAGTTCATAGTGGAAGAGTTCAGAACTAAGTATAGGCTACTCACACACACAGGCATTCACTTATATGCACGCAAGTACTCGATTTATCTAGCTCTTTTTCTCTAACTTTCTCTCTCTCTCTCTCTCTCTCTCTCTCTATCTCTCTCTCTCTCTTTAAATGTCATTCCCCCCTCTGTCACCCCCTCCCCCTCTTTCTTTCTCTCTTTCACAAACTTTTAAACCCCACTAACACAACTGAAGTAGTGGTGGTATGTATCATCCCCATTTACTTCTGCAGAAATCATTCAAGGGAGAGGGTGTATTCTCATCCCTCCCCCCTCCACCTCCCTCTACTCTGACGTCCATGGTGTAAACTCCCTGGCACTAAATGAAAGAAACGCTTAAAAATGCCTTCAATCAAAATGGTTCCAATTTAGTGTTATAAGCACAAGCGGCACTATAAGGTTGTGTCACAGCTGCTAATGTGAAGGAATCATAACACGTGACGTAACATGCTTTTTTGTTACGCTTACGAACTTTGACCTTTACATTATGACAACGCGCAAAACAAAACCTCACTTGAAGGATTGTGTGCTCAGCACAACGTTCAGTTATGACACCGACCTTTTTTCAAACTCGTGTAGTTTCCAATATACTATATACTAATGTTGGCGGAACATTGGGTGAAGATTAGATCTACACGAAATACACTGGATTGTTCGATTGTTTTTTGTTTTTTTCTTTTTGGGGGGGGGGGGGGGGGGGTGAAAAGTTTGCTTTTTAACTAAAAAAAATGTTGAAGTTGAGGCTTATGGGACTTATATTGTTGTTGTTGGTGGCTAGAATCTCAGGGTTAACTAGATGACAGAATTAAAGAATTGTTGATGAGTTTTTTAGCGAGGTGGCGCCGAGTGCGTAAATGATACCATTTAATGGCGCAGTGGACGTCACACGCTCTAAGCGGATTTTTTGTGTATAAGCTTCACCCTTTCGTTAAAGCCTGTAGTTTATTTTTTATGCGTAAAACACCGCCCCCCCCCCTTTTTTTTTTCCATTCCCACTCCAAAATCCACCTCTTTCCTCTCCCGGTTTTATTTATTGGGAGGGAAAATAACCAGTCGGCCAAAAATCTCGTGGGAGACGAGAGATGCCGAGCGATAATCACGTGACATCGAACAACCGATCCACCAGAAAGGGGAGCGAACCTAATTGGTTAGTTGTTTTTTTTTAATCCATTTCTCCCCCTTTTAAAAAAAAAATTTCCACCCAGACTTGTAGATCTAGTGCCAATAAACGATTAGAGGAAAAACTGCCCCTCATTATAGTCGCTACGGTGCATGCCATCAACAACAAGTCGCAGGCGAATCGAGGTCAAAGCGCCGCGATAATTAATGTGGAGTAGAGACTAGCAGGGATGATAAACTACTGCAAAGTAATGGCGGGTGTTTAGAAACAATGTGTTTTTCTTTCTTCGGCCAGTGACCCAGTGTCATTATCTTTAAGCTTATGCATACGATTCTTACTTAACACTAACTCCACACATAAGTCTCGCATTTTTTAGTGAAGGGGTCGGCAACCTACGGTACGACTGGGCACGCACAATGGTTTTTAATGGCACGCCTAATGAATTATAAATCATTCATTTGAACACTGTTATCAAAACGTTGCCGATTTATAGATAGTGAATTGGACTTTTTATTTGAACTTCTAGTTTTTATAGTTTGGGCGTTTAGCGATGAACCAACAAATTATCAACACAACATCAGATGAACTTATGATTAGTTTGTTCCGCATACTGAAATTCATAGTATAAAAACTACTTTAATAGTGCTACCTAAGTGGTGTACACATAATTTCCTTTGCCTGGTATCCGTTAAAAAAATTAACTGTTTAACTATATTCACATTTCAAAGCTTTTTGTTTTCTCTTATGAATCAACGTTTGAGGGCCATTGCCTTTTGAAAGACGTGTCCTTACAGACAGATGCTATTTACCACTGAGCTGTATATATAGATCAGTGGTATTTACTTGCCAACTGCCCACGTTGTAAACACCCCTCCCCCCCCCAGATCTCCTTTAGAGATGCCAAGCTAGTTGTTTTTTTAGGAAATAGTAGACTAGCTCATTAATCACTATAGGCGACGGCACTATGTCTCATGCTGTGATTATTATGCGTTCGTTAAATAAATGAGAGTTATCTGTTACCGGTATAGCCTAAGACGTAGATAGTTTAAAAACACGTCCAGGTGTTATGCAAAACTCATTGCCACTAGCAGTTTAAAATGAAAATTAATACGCGTGTACTATATACAGTTAGACCTCGGTTTTCGTCGATACTCCGTCGTTGAACGATCTGTGCAACCGAAGAAAACCGAGGCAATTATTTTTTTAAGGATCATTATAAATCCAATTTATTCGTTCTCATCTGTCCTTTGGGTTCCTTGTGGAATAACGCGGCCTCTGTCAAAGCACGCCACTCTCCACGGTCTCTTGCTAGTCACTCCAAAAATACATAAAAATATCTATAGAGAGAGAGAATACATGAGTAAGACACGTACGCAGGAACAAAGCCTTCACTAGACTTCGAACCCACCCGTGCCACGCACATGTACTAGATACCAAGGTACTTTAAATCGTGTATATAAATCGAATTACATTCACAAATGAAGGTTTGGGCCATTTGTTGGGCCCATGCGGTTAAACGCGTGGAGATAATACTAATTGCCTCAGAAGCCTTCAGCTAGAAGTAAAATGTCTGAACATTGCTCCTTATCAGTGCCCAGAACTCTCTGGCAAAGATTTCTTTCAATTTTTAAAAAAACCCACGGCAAATTCTATTGATAGAAGTAGCCCTTAGTAGCCAGTCTCGGCTGATAGGAGCTGATGAGAAGTGTCAGGAGAACTTAAGGAAACAAACTATTGAGGTTTGTTGGTGGGGAAGGGCGTTTTTTATTTGGAGGTCGATGTCGGGGTGGGAGAGAGAGAGAGAGAAAAATGAGGGAGTTCCGTCATTACACTTTTACCAGTGCTCAGCATTTCTACTGTTTGTTTTCGCAGACGATAGGATTTTTTTTTTCCGTCTTGGATTCTCGTAGCGCTTTCATTGGAAACAATGGACCCCCCCCCTTCCTATTTCTCCCTTTTCAACAATCTCAGAGGCTTGAGTAGTTTAATGTTGACCTGGGCGGATAAGATAATCACTCCCTCTTAATGGATGGATCTGATCCCGTGACGCACATGCTAGTCACCTGACACACACGCGGTCTCGTTATTGGCGCGCATGGTGTTTGTGTATGTTGGGTTAGAGTCAGTTCATCGAGGCGGTCTTCGAGGGTTCGCCGAGTAGTAAGGAAGATTTTAAAAAAAAGATAGATCGGTACATCAAAAAATTCTAAGTTCAAGATTTGCCCGCGAATCAGTTTTCTAGTATTACTACTGCAATGGAATCGGTATCGTAGATGCCGTGGAATCGAATTAGCAGCTCTCTTGAGCTTATTTTAGGCTAAAGCGATTGTGTGTCTGTGTGAGAAAATGTGTTTTAAGATTGATGTTAGTAATCTTAGGTAACACACTTTGACTATTTCAAAATCTCTATAAGCTAGTGAAGCATTGTTTGCTAGTTACTTTACCTAAGGTAAGGTGGTCAGTACAATACCAGGACGTCGTTACTTTCCCTAATCCCTCGAATTGATGTCCGGTATTCGCCAGAGCTAGAGGAAGACCCAGCGACCCGACACTGAAACGACCATGATCAAAGAAACAGGAACATTTACAACAACAACAGCCCATCTTCCGGGCGTTAACAAGCTTTTAAGGCCGACGAGAACTTCGTAATGGCGATCCAACGCTTTTATCTCTAGAATACCGCGACAACCTTGTGCCAACCAGTACGGTTAGCATTGGTACTGTCATGCAAGCTCACCCACATTATGTCATAGCATAAAGCCCCCGACGGCCTCCCTGTGCTTTACACCACTGGCTGGCCACTACAGCGAAATTAACCCGAAACTCTGCTCAAAATGTCAACGGGGAGGAAAGGGGGGGGGGGGGGTCGGCTGGCGACACTTAGGCGTATTTCGGACCCAAACTAATTCTTATTGCAGTCGGTCAGGGAATTCCCTGTTGTCCTCTCCACTGACCATCAATCGATCCATTCCGAATGTTGACCCGTCGGTACTGCTGTAGCCTACCACCTCCCCCCCCCCCCCACCACCAGCCCCTACGAAACTCCCTCCCCTCTTTACTGCGCAATTATATATTTTAGAATGTGTCAGAATTTGTTTTAACGTTACTTGGTTATGAAGAGTAGATTTGCGCTGGTATGGAGATTAACGTTGCATTGGTATAGAATAGAGTTGCAACGTGTATATTTTGCATTGGTGTATTAAGGGAGCCTAACTATAAAACGAAAAGCGAGCCCTATTTGTCGTTCGCTATTCAATGTAATTGTTACCCCGAGCAACGCCGGGTAATTTTAGCTAGTAGAACGAAAAAAAACACGCTAAAACCCCAAGCCCAAATATTGCATAGTAGGCGAAGTGTTTGCCAAGACTCTGCTTTTAAAACATGACGTCCTTGCATTGTAGCAATGGATCTGTCTGTTTTAGTTGTAACTATTGGGCCAAAACATGTCGTACTTTTACAACCACTTTCCGAGGGTGTTACAACCGGTTGCCACTGACAACATTTCGTTTCTTCAGTTTCGCCTGTCGCTGTTTTGTGTCTGTGCAGTGACGTCATGGAGATTCGAATCTTTTTTTTTTCTTTCTTTTAGTTGTTGCTAGGACAATGTATTGCTCGAGGCTGAGTGTTAGGTGGTATCGATCTCAACATTTGGGGTATTCGGGTATTCATAGCGATTTCTATTTTAAATGTTTTATTCTTTGAATTCAAGATTCCCAGGAACTCCTTCACAAATAGCTAGAACTCCTTATCCCAGGTTTATCTTCTAATTTTCAAAATTGGTTTTTACGATGTTTACTACTTTCGAAAATCGATTACCTTTGTTCGTACTTTCTTTTTTTTTATTCTACGGAGAACCGTGCAAAATTCTGCCACACCTTCCCTTCCCCTTCTCTTCCGATTCTTTACCTCGATATCCTTTTTTTAAAAAAAAGTGAACAGCACGCGCCTCATGGCCATCTTCTGGGGCGCCAAGAGAACCATAAATAGCAGACGAGACATTCAAAGGAAAAGACAATTTAAGACTTTACTTTTTTTTTTTTTTCGAATGCAGACTAGATCAGATTGTTCTTAAAAAAGAAAACCAACTGGCCAGATAGTAGTTCACCCTTTAGGCCATATTGCAAGATGACCTTTTTGTCTTTCGGAACAACATAGGCTCCCATGTTGTTTTGTGTTGTTCAGCAATGAAACACTCCCCTTAAGCAGGATGAAAAGTTAATTGGTCAATTGGAAAAAGGAATAACGGCGGGGGCGGAGACGGGGTTCTGTTTGCTTTCAAACCTAGGGTTTTGGAATTTTGTTTGAGGACAGACACCTGTTTAAAACTGGTTATTCCCTAACAGCACATTATATTGGACCAATAGCGGCCCAACATTGGGTCATGATTTAAATATTGGCTAAATGTTCGGCAAATATTGGGCTGTTAAGGTTGTTTCTTTTTTTTTTGTGATTACTAAGGGCTAAGGTTGATAAAAAATCAAATATATTTTTGGTTGCCATGGCAACCGTAAAAATGTCCGATAAACAATGAGCTGGTGATGGGGAAAAGAAAACATACGAACATATGGGCTTTTGTGCTGGCCACACATTCGCCGTGGCGACAAAGCCTTCACATACTACTTATAATCAGACTTCACAAAAAGATTAGTCCAGGGGTCGGCAACCTTGTAATACTAGCGTTCCAAACTAGAATTTCTAACGCATTCAGTGTGCCCAAATGCCCCACATTATCCTGCCCTTTTCTTGTGAAAGAGACTTGAATTGCCTTTTTGGAGGTCTTTCGCGTGCCTTTGACAATCGCTCTGCGTGCCAAATCTTGCACGCGTTACGTAGATTGCCGATCCCCGGTTTAGTCTTTGCAACATGTTATGTGAGGCTAAAGGTTAGGATAAA
The DNA here is from genome assembly GCA_949126835.1 of Anisus vortex. Lineage (NCBI taxonomy): Eukaryota > Metazoa > Mollusca > Gastropoda > Planorbidae > Anisus > Anisus vortex. The sequence goes on from OX421506.1 coordinate 31,892,822, forward strand.
CTATAAGAGATATTTTATTTGAGATTTAAGAAATGTCATTTAGATTTAAACTTCCACCCCTCACTTTTTACTAGGCCTAGTGAGTCCCTTAGCATAGCTTTTAGCGTAACCACTAGCATAACATATTAGTATAGTGTAGCCAATAGCTCTACAACAACATTAATGTCGTCGTTGTTTTTTTTTTTTTTTCAATTTGGACAGTTTGTTACGGAAGTGACACTGGTCTAACTCTCCGGGGTGATGCCAACTTCAGATACGTGCAGTACGCCAAGAACTACAACAACTGCCAGTTGGTCATTGGGAATCTGGAAATTGTTTTCCTGGACGATAAGGACACTTCCTACAACTTGAGCTTTTTATCCTCCATCGAAGAGGTGACAGGTAAAGGCCACATTTTCTTCTTTTGTTTTAAAAAGGTCTAAATAAAACAAGACTTATTTAAACCACTATTGGGGCACGGTGCGTTTTTGGCTGGCCCTCGGTTTGAATCCCTGTGAAGGCTAGGATTTGTTCCTGGGTCTGGAAGGTGTCCCTGAGTCTACCCAGCTCAGATGGGTAACTGAAATTAGTTTGGGGTAAAGTAATGGCGGCTGTGTATTGTACTGGCCACACAATCCCCCAGTATGCTGTGGCTACAGAAAGTGGGGAACACTGCTTCGCCGGCCCTATGTATCAATTTGGTCCGACGGGATACTTTACTTAAAAAGAAAAAATATAAACCACTAACAAGATCCACACCAATTATAACAAAAAAGTGACACCGGCTAACATTAAAACCCCTGAAAAAATTACCAACAAAAACCTTAAATTATAAAACACTAGTCATTAATTTTCAAGGTTTTAAAAAAAAAAATTGATTTATTTAGAGCTTCTAATTAATTAACAAGTCATGATTGCAGGTTCGGGAGCAAGGCTAAATCCTGATATTTAGGCCTATATTTAATAATAATGTTGAGTCAGTCTTTTGTAAAAAAAATAAGTATTTTTAATTGCAGGGAGTATATCCAGAATACATGAATGATCTGTTTAATCAGCTTACACTTACATACTTTTCTGTAGAGTAAATTCCACTTTGTAAACTTACACTTACATACTCCACTGTAGAGTAAATTCCACTTTGTAATCTTACACTTACATACTGGCACTCCACTGAAGAGTAAATTCCACTTTGTAATCTTCTGTTTTTACTTTCTACAGGCTATGTTCTTTTGACTGGAAATGACGTGAAATACATACCGCTGACCAGCCTGAAGGTGATCAGGGGACAAAACCTATTCTCACACGAGAATGTTGGCTACAGCCTTTATATTGCCGTCAATGTACGAGCTTCAGATCCGAACGAAGGACTAATAGAGCTGCGCTTCAAGGAGCTAAGAGGTTGGCTAAAATATGCCAATAGGAAAATTAAAAAAAAAACAGCAAATCCAATTTATCATTGTCCTGCTATATGTAACTATTGGGTGGCTGGGTGTTGTCCTGGCCATACAATCCCCTAAATAATGCCATTAGACCTCCAGGTGCTACAATATTTTAAAAGTCCAAGTTATGATGTCCGTGAATTCTTCACCCTGGTCCATGAGTCTTACCTGGTCCATGACTTCTAACTGGACACTCGGTAAACGAATTCTACCTTGAAACCTGGATGATGAATTCTCTCTGGATATATAGCCCTTAAAGTCTATCCAGACACCTTGAATCCATTCAGTAAAGTACATTATGAAAAATCCCATCCAATACATTCAATCAAAGAGTTTGATTTAGTTTTCCGTTGTTATATGTGTATGGCATGTTTAATTATTCTGATTTAGTCTGTATATTGCAAAAAAAAATTTGAATTCTGTCTATAATTCATTAAGTTACTTTTTTATTTCATTATGGCATAGAGATGTTCTGTGTCGCCAAGTATATTTTCTGGTAGTGTTTACATTTTTATTGTACTCATTTTAACTTCCACCTTCTGATACACATTTAGGAAAAGCCATCAAAGTACCTTTTGCACCTTTTTGTTGTAGTTTTGAAGAGTGTTAATGAAGTTATTTCTCTTATCTTATCTGATACTATCACCCAGCCTCGTGTACAATATTTCTTTATCACCTTAAATCAAAGTAAATAAGTACAATAAATAAATCATTGAAACTTTTATCAAGTGGTTTGAATGAATAGAGACAGATAGAAAGATACTTGTGGCACAGTGGCCGAGTTGCAGCGCGTTCGACTGGCGACCCGACAGTTTTGGGTTCAAATCCTGGTGCAGGCCAGGAATTTTTTTCCCGGAGCTTGAGGTTGTTTCCCTGAATCTACCCAACTGTGATGGGTACCTGACACTAGTTGGGGTAAAGTAAAGGCGGCTGGGCCTTGCGCTGGTCACACATCCCCTCGTGTGCCTTGGCCACAGTAACTGGTGAACGCTGCTTCACCAGCCCTGTGATCAGTTTGGTTCAACTGTTACTTTACTTGAATGAATTATTGCCCAGTGAACTAGACCCTAGACAGAAGACAAGACACACACACGGGGCATAACAGTTTGGATTCAGACTACATCCTTTGATGAAAAGAGTACAGTCACGACTCTTGGCCGTCACAATAAAACGTCATTGACTATTAGCCGTTAACATTTTCTTATAAACAATCTCATCTAACACTTTTTCAAAAAAAATTTAACAAAATCTTTTTCAGAGATATTAGCTGGGTATGTCTTCCTTCAAGACAACGATAATTTGTGTTATTACGAAAGTATAAAATGGAATGATATAATTCCTGGTCTTGAAAATCCTGTTAAGATGTATTCATCTTCAGTAAGAAGGAAACAATGTGAGTATTAAAATTTGTTATAATGTTTTGAATCTGCATGTCAACTTTGATTGACTAATCAGAGCTTGACTTCATGACATGGCACTTTAGTCTTTTTTCACCAACAACTTAAAAGTTCTGCCAGATTAAAATTAGTCGTATTATTACTATTTGATTCGAATATAACATTTCTGTTTTTTTTTTTTTTAAATTGTTATTTTCTCTTTAGTTTCTTAGTGGCAAAATTTTTAAAAAGATAATTCACCCATGTCCTGTCATCCGATCCAACTGAAACTTGGTTTATAGGCTCCTTGGACATGACAATTCTATATAATTGTCAGCTCTACTCCCCCACTCCTAAAGGTTCAAACAAGGAATGAAATAGTTTTTTTTTTCTAGTTTTTCAAGAGGAAATAATAGAAAACAAATTTTTAAACAAGCTTTTGGGTGCATTCAAATCATATTCATCAATGCAAAAATTAAAAATGGATGTTAAGGATTTTTATTAAACCTTTTTAAGGACTGTTTAACTCTTTGTTAATGCAGAAGTTTCAAAATATATTTAGTGTTAGCACTTTCTTTGTATGTTTTTTTATGGTTTGTTTTGGTAATTTGTTGTGTGTGTTTCAAACTTCAGGTCCATCATGCGACCCAAGCTGTAACGGGCACTGCTGGGGGGCAGGACCAGACATGTGTCAGAAATGTAAGGTTTGATTAATTTAAAAAACAACAACTTTGTCCTGCTAATACTGGCAAAACTTATCACCTTTATTGGCCAAATTTAATTTCATCGCCAGACATCAATTGACAAGAACAACAGAATTAAGAAAAATATTGTTTAATTTTAAATCAGAAGACAACTATATGGCCTTTGGTATTAGTCTAGTAGGCGAGTCTCCTGTTCAGACCAGACCCTTGGGCGACTTAGTTGAGGGAGCAGGAATTGTGGGTCCAAGATGATCTTAACTTATAAGAAGCGCACTTCCATTTGCCAAATCTCCCCTGAAACTAAAACCATAAAACCATATTATTAAACTTTTATCTGTGTTGAAAAGAGGCTTAATGTTTACAGAATCCTGCTTGAACAGTTTTTACTGTATCATTATTTGAAACAATTTGGTTGAATCTTTGAATTTAACTAAATCAGTAACTTAACATCATTTAAAACATTAATAAAAATGCAAGACTAGACTCGGACCACGGATGAGCGTAGGACGCAATAATCTTCTTTATAGAATGAGCGTCTGTAATGTATAAGATAAGATAAGATAAATGTCTTTTCTTAACATTTTGTAAAAAAAAATTGTAATCTTTTATTTTCTAATCCCTGTTTTAGTGACTCGCACGATCTGCCATGCGAATTGTGCCGACAGCCGTTGCTTTGGCCCCAACCCAAACCAGTGTTGCTCTCCAGAGTGTGCAGCTGGCTGCTATGGGTCATACAAAAATGAGTGCTTTGTAAGTTTTCCAATCAAATTTACTAGCACAAATATTTTTTTGTCGTTTAAATAAACGTATGTTTCTTTTTTTTTTGTGACCAAATGTTTTTTTTTAATTATTGAGCTTAATATGGAGATGATGTATTCAGCACTACAGACAGAAACACGGATCTCACACATCTAGGGGAGGGATGGGGCTTAGACAATATAGTTCATTGGGGAGGGGAGGTGTTTAACAAAATGTGACATCTTGTGGAAAAAAATGTATGCATCTTTAAATGAAATGCACACTTTAACAAGTTTCACTTAGTTAAATACAATGATTATACTGATTATCATATATTTTATATGATAATGACAATAAAAGTGAATAGAGATATGCTTTGTGCTGCTATATTGGATGGAAGGTTTTTTGGCTTAATGGTGAGGAGAGGGAAGGAGGGGGGGGGGGGGTCAAAAATGGCCAACTTTATTTTTGGACAGCCCATTATTACATCTTTGTGCTTAGACTTATCAGCTGTTTTCTGCTTCCATGCTTGGGATCCCAACTCGTTATGGTTAGGGTTGATCATCTTTTTTCGTTGTATATCCGTCTATGTCTTTGAGTCTTTTCTCTTATATATCATATCGGCCATAATATACAGAAGGTTTGTTTTCTCTCACATTGCTTTTGAAAAGATCTAGAGTAAAAAAACAAACAATGTCTTTTTTTTTTTTGTGCAAACTAGCGAAAGAAATACTATTTGTCTTAGTAGTCAACAGTGAAAATTACATGATTTATCCATGAATGAATGTTTACTGTATCTCGTCTTTTTTTCTTTTTACTTACTTCAAACCACAGCAAAGGTTTCCTTTGCGTACAACAAGCTAACATATAGGCCCAAGACAATTATATTTATATGCCTATGTTGAAAAGGTTGTGGGGATTACACCTGTGCTTGAGTAGATATGCTACTTCCCAGTCTTGATACAATTCTTAGTTTGCTTGTTAAATCTAATTCTCCAGGCTTGTCGCCATTACAAAGACAATCAAACCTGCGAGGCTCAATGCTCGTCTTTACATCCTCACTACGACAAAAGTGAGCTGAGGCTCATAAAGCAAGAAAAGAGATATGCATATGGAAGTAACTGTGTTGATAAATGTCCAGGTATGTGATTAAATCTAAAAACATATATTGCAGAGTTTCTCTAATAGGTTTCAGAAGGTTCTTCTATACAGGTGATTAATGCTTCGTACACTTTTGACTATGGGACACTGTGGCCAAGCGATAGCTCGATCGGTTGCATTATCAAAGGTCCTGATTTCGAATCCTGAAGAAGGCTAGGATTTGTTCCCAGGTCTGGAGGGTGTCCCCGAGTCTATCCAGCTCTGATGGGTACCTGACTTTAGTTGGGGTAAAGTAAAGGCAACTGGGCTTTGTGCGGACCACACAATTCCTGAGTATGCCATATACACAGAAACTGGTGAATGTTGCTTCACCAGCCCTGTGGAACAATTTGGTCTAACAGGACCGCTTTACTTTACTATGTTTACTACACTTCTGAGTGGTTTGAATCTAGTCTTGCATATTTAAATTGATGTTAAGTTGTTAGCTTGTCAGCTTTGTTACAGCAACCCAATGCATGCCTGTATGCCACTCTGAGACTTCAGTCTTTTTCTCCGGATCAATGACGGGATCGTCGATTTAAAACTGACATTTTGTTGGATCGACGATGACATTGTCAATTTGTTAAAATACGTTTATTTCGTTTATTTTTGCCACTATTTTTTAAATTTTACTTTGAAATAAATTTACAATGATTTCCCTTTGAATAACATCCATATTTGTGTGTTTACATAGTGTTTTCATTGGGAAAAAAAAGCATTTGTATGGATTTTTTTCACCCATGTGCGTCCGTGTGTAGTGGGCTGTGATCATAAATTATAAAAACTGGCTTTATATTATTTTTTTAAAGAAATATTTATTTCTAATAGTGAAAAAGGGTAGGCCTACATATTTTAAGAAAATAAAGTTGTTAATTTGGGACTTTTATTTTTTTGTATAATAATACGTAAGGCATTAAATTCTACTTTGGAACTACAACACAATAACAACCTGTAGCAGCACTCAGATAAACATATTAAAGACAAAAACACCTTCCTTATCCTATATGTAAGAACAAATGCATATATGTACTCTTTCTTCTCGAGTGGCATTCGGGCATGAAATCAGTTACCTGGACAAACCAGGAAGACCAGTAGTTTGACATCAACGCTAATAAAAATGCAAGACCATATATCTAAGATGAGGACCAGTTTTATATATGCATGGACTTTATTATTTATCCCTAGATCATCTGCTGACAGAAGATGTCTTCTGTGTGAAGGTGTGTTCCCATGGTCGATATGCAAAAGATGAAAAAAATTGTGAAACCTGTGTTGGACCATGCCCTAAAAGTAAGTTTGAGCATTAGCAAATATGTAATTGTTTTTTCTTCTTCTAGATTAGAAAGAAATAATTTCAATTAGTGAAACCACTTTTTAAAAGTGATGTTTGTTTCTATAGGCTAGTAAAATACTATATTCAGTTAAAAATGTCATTTGAAAGTCTATAAAACAGTGCCCTTCTGCCATATTGTCATATAGTTATTGTGTCAACAGTGAATTATTATTACAATTTGATCAAACACAAATCCAATTTTTGGTCAGTATATTGAGCTGATGGCACTGTGCTAGCCTTTGTTTTTTTTTTTGTTTTTTAAGAAATTTTTATTTTATAATCATATATGATTTATTGATTACAGTTATTTATTATTATTTATTTCTTTTCTTTCTCTCTTCCCCAAACTTGTCTTTCATTGATAAAAAATAAATAAAATTGTATTGTGTTTTACTTGACACAAACAACCTTTGTAACGTAAACTCCACAAAAAAGTTTGCCTACTCCCAAAAGATCCCTTAAATTACGAAACATTGGGAAATCTTACCAATTGCACTAAATTAGAAGGCAACTTAATTATTATGGGAGCCTCTTTTGAGACGTAAGTAGCTTCTTTCAAATGAAGTCTGCATTTGTGTTTTTTTTTCTCAATAATGAATGCATTCTCCCCCCCCCTTTTCCCCTCTTACCCCTTTTCTCAGTAGAATGTTTAAACATATGTGTCTATGACAGTGTATTAACATAAATATGTGGTTAATGGTTCTGTGAATGTTCAGTGCTAAGTTAAAAGCATACTATTCTTTGAAATATCTTTTTTTAACACTATTTTTTGCATTTTATGTCATCTTGTATTAGTAATATTGTACTAGGGCCCACTGTTAAATAAGTAAAATTGAACATACATTTGTTATACAAATCTGTTAAAAATATTCTTACTAAAGGAGCATTGGCCATAGACTTTCTCTGTTAAAGGATATAACCTACCCTTTTGAATATTTTTTTCAAATCTTATCTTTCTGGATTAAAATTAATGTTTAAAATAATTTCCAATTTTGAAAATTTTAGACGCTTACAGTATCTACATTTTCAACAATCTGTCTTCCCCAATAAAATCAATAAATATCATGTAATATAAAATTGTTAGCCTATAATTGTTCAGAATAAGTTTCTTCTCTAATTTCAGTAGTTTATTGATAGTCATGTTTTAGAAGATTTCTCCATTGAGCACATGTGCATGAATATCTTTAGTGATAATTGTTTTGTTCTTTTGAAGTTTTTCATTTTCATCATCTCAACTTAAATGTTTTCTCAATTTCCTGTTTGTAGTTTTTTTTGTCTTAGAAATTTTGTTCCTACACTGTTTTAAGTAATGTTAAAATTTTTATTTTGGCAAACAAATTTAAGTGAAAATGAAAACTGTTAGAATCTGCTTGCTGCTAGATTTCTCGGCCTGTGAATTTCTTTTAAAATCTAACAAAAATAGTCTTGAAAATTAACATTTTTGTTCTGCAGGGTGATAATTTGCATTGACATTCTGCATGATCTAAAAAATGTAACAAAAATGTCTTTTGACATTTAAACATTTATGAAATAAAATCTTTTTAGCTTTGGATAATTTCGCTACAGCCTTCTGGAGTTGCTGAAATAAATAAATTTCACTTGAGGAAATAGAGATATACAAAATATTGAAATGGAAAGAGGCTTCAAATATATAGCAATGTTCTTCTGGGGTCTTCAAACAAGTATTTGATGGTCCTAAATTAAAACATTGGGTTTTACAAGGTTAAGTTTAAATGCGACAAAACTGAGTACTGAGATTTCTTCTAAGAGCCTGTATCCAGAAGTGCAGCATTTTGTCGGTCAATAGGCTGAGAGCATTTATTAATGGTTTGTCAATGTAAGTTTGAACGCATCAATGTCTTTTTTTTAACCGATCTACTCATTTTTGTGTAAACCCTACCCCAGCGTGCGAAGGAACTGGCGATGGTTTTCTCAACATTAAGACTCTGGAGGAATTTACTGGCTGTACTACGATCGAAGGAAACTTGAAGATTTTAAACCCTTCTTTTGAATGGTGAGATATTTTGCAGTATGCAAATTAAAACTTTAATAATTAGTCTTCGAGGGTTTTAATGCTCAGGTTTGATGAGATTTCCTTGAGTTTAAAAGTTGGTAAGGTTCACCGAGTGACCCCCCATGTAACCAAGTAATGATTTTGTCACTTCATAAGCTTTGAAGATAGAACAATTTATGAGTTTCAAAGAAGTCACTTTTGGACAAGATTTATGTTGCCTTTTGTGGGTTGGAAAATGTCATTTCATTCTAAAAGTTTACATCATTTTAAAATTTTTGAAACCAGGATGCTTATCAGTGACATCTAGAGGCTGTTCATTACTGACAATTAGACCAGCTGTTCATTACTGACAATTAGACCAGCTGTTCATTACTGACAATTAGACCAGCTGTTCATTACTGACAATTAGACCAGCTGTTCATTACTGACAATTAGACCAGCTGTTCATTACTGACAATTAGACCAGCTGTTCATTACTGACAATTAGACCAGCAGTTCATTACTGACACTTAGACCAGCAGTTCATTACTGACATTTTATTTAGACCAGGGTGTTCATTACTGACATTTAGACCAGGGTGTCCATTACTGTCATTTAGACCAGGGTGTTCATAACTGTCATTAGGACCAGAACGTAGTCATATATAGATTTATGAAATTACTTTAATGCCTTTTTCTAATAATTTGGTTTGGCAGCATAGATTTTATTTTTGCTACTCCAAGTGTCAAACTTCAAGCAAGGTACAAAAGCATCCAAAATTTACGTAAATTAGGCTCATTGTTACATTTTTAAAATATTTTTCTCATCTATGCAGAGAGAGTGTTTTGTTTTGATAAAAAAAAAAAAATTAAATACAGTGTATTTCACAAAACACAAAGTAGAACAATCGTATATAATACTTCTTAAATTAAACATTTAAAAAAAAGGCAATTTTTCTATTTCTTTAGTGTCTCTGATGTTGCATGTAAAAAAAACATAATTTTAAAATAGAAATGAAATATAAATGACTTGCATTGTAAAACTTTTTTCAAAGTATTTCTTGAAGCCATTTGACAAAAAGACTTTCCTTATCCCTTTTGCGAGAACAAATGTTATATAAGTACTCTTTCTTCCCGATTGGCATTGAATGGGTTGCCTGAACAAACCAGGAAAACCAGTAACTTAACATCATTTAAAACATTTTAAAAAATGCAAGACTAGACTCGGACCACGGATGAGAGTAGGACGCAATAATCTTCTTTATAGAAGGAGCGTCTGTAATGTTTAATATAAGATAAGATTTCCACATTCTCTTTTAAGATTGGAAGAAAAACATTTTTTGTTTGCTGTTGTAGTTTTTTTTTTTACTTAAGAGACATAAGAATTATGACAAAGTTATAGGAGAAATGAGAGTTGCCTGATCTTTTCTTGTTGTTGTACTTTTTAAAATGGTTAAACTTGAATGACTTGTTGGATGATGTCATCTGCCTGAAGATGTTGAATGTCCCTTTGTGTCTCCTTCCCACTTGTTCTCATCTTTGCATCTGCATGGACCACATAGTTGTCTTGAATCGAATAGTGTTTTTTTTTGCCATTTGTGAACTAATAAACACGTCAAGCCCCCCTAGCTATCACAACATCCTAATCAATTACTAATATTTCATTTTACAAAGAAAAAAAAAAAGAAAGAAAAATAACTTTTGTATGTAAGGATTGTTTATAAAAACTCAATAGTTTTGATAATTACAATAACATTTTTTAAATATAAAGTAATTTTTTTTACCAATAATTAGTATATCTCTTTTAATAACAATCGGTTAATTAGAATAAAAAAAAACATAAATTAATATAATATAATGCATCATTATAAGAAGTGGAAGAATTTTACAAATATAAAATGATTGTGTGATTTGTTTAGGGATCAACATCTTGGCATACCAGGCATTCACCCTCACAATCTGAGCGTGCTTAAATCTGTGGAAGAAATAACAGGCTACCTGCTAATACAGTCGAACCATTCAGAATTTACAGATCTCAGCTTTTTATCCAACCTGAAGATGATCTTCGGAAGGCAAACTTCGTAAGTCTTAAGTACACTTTTTGCAATATGTCATGTAGGGATCAGGTTCTCAGAGAAACATCAGTCTAAACTACAGAGGTTAATCCAGTCTAAACTACAGAGCTTAATCCAGTCTAAACTTCAGAGGTTAATCCAGTCTAAATTACAGGTGTTAATCCAGTCTAATCTACAGAGGTTAATCCAGTCTAAACTACAGAGGTTAATCCAGTCTAAATTACAGAGGTTAATCCAGTCTAAACTACAGAGGTTAATCCAGTCTAAACTACAGAGGTTAATCCAGTCTAAACTACAGAGGTTAATCTAGTATAAACTACAGAGGTTAATCTAGTATAAACTACAGAGGTTAATCCAGTATAAACTACGGAGGTTAATCCAGTCTAAACTACGGAGGTTAATCCAGTCTAATTTACAGAGGTTAATCCAGTCTAAACTACAGAGGTTAATCCAGTCTAAACTACAGAGGCTAATCCAGTCTAAACTACAGAGGTTAATCTGGCCCCACACTATAAAGTATAGTAATCCAGTCAGACCTATTGATCCATAAGGCTTGGTGAATCAGCCTTCACCAGTTTCTGTGGCCATGGGAGGGGGGGGGGGTTGTGTGGTCAACATAATGCTCAGCCGCCTTTACCTTGCCCCAACTAGTGTCAGGTACTCACATCAGAGCTGGGTCACCTTCCAGACCTGGGAACTAATCCTAGCTTTCACCAGGATTCGAACCCCGTACCTTGAGTATGGCAGTACTATTTTACTATCAGAATTTGCAGGAGATTTCTGAGGGCAGAATTGTTTGAGATTCTTTGAGACAATGGGCAAGCATTGCATTTTCAGCACATCTAAGTAGTGACTGATCCCTGATATTCATATATTCATGTATTTATGTATTCATGTATTTATGATGCCTAAAACAGTTGCATTATATGAAATCAATAACCAAAAAAAAAAAGTTGTTTTTATCTTGCCTGACCGAAAATTTAAAAAGTGTAATTTTTTTTTGTCCATAGGGGACAAAGATCATTAGCTCTCAGCATAATGATGACTCCATTAAAATCTCTGGGGTTAAGCTCCCTGAAGACCATCAACAACGGCAATGTGAACATTTATGCAAATTCTGACCTGTGTTTTGTGCATACCATCAACTGGACCAGCATATTGCAAAAAGGCTCGGCTTTTATAACCATGAACAAAGATCCCGATACGTGTGGTATGCAATACATTTATATTTACCGGTATATATATATATCTTGTTAGTATGCAATACATTCTATTTATATATATATACTAGCCTGTATGTGCCGGTCCTCCGAACCGGTTAAAGTTATGTTTACATGCACTCTAACTACTCAAGCAGTTACAATGAGATTGGCCGCAAGAACTACACATTTTATATTTCGTATACGACTCGAATTTAAACGTGATGGAATTTTGTATTTCCCAGCTACAACATAAATTACCCATTAAAATCATTACACATTAAAACAATTTAAAAATTGCCCGCTATAAATTACGACGCAAATTAAAACGTGAATATATTTTGTTCTATTCATTCATAAAGTACATTAGCAAACATCGCAACAAAGTTAAACTTAACATGAAAACGCAAAATTTGATGACGTCATAAAATGAAGACGGCTAGTTAGCTCTGTGCAAAATTTGATGACGCAATAGAGAAATAATCTCAGCGCGTACTTTTTCTTCTTTAATTTAAGCGCGATCGATCGAATAATGATAAAAAGTTGTACTGGCAAAGTCAATGTGAATCAAAATATGTGTTTTATTCGCGTTTTTTGACCAAACTGACCACTGCGGTCATTTTAATTTTTTTTAAACCTTGACAGTGTTCACTGCCGTAACGCAAAGAATATTTGTAGCAAATTTCACGTTTTTATGTCCAGTATTTAAAAAGATTATGCGGTACGTACATACATATCCACATACACCTTTTGAGATTTATATATATATATATATATATATATATATATATAGTAAGCTTTCAAACCTGTTGGGAGAGGGGTTGTCTTTGCAATAGTTGCCAAACCAGTTGAAGCTAACAATCAACAAACATGTATTTTAAGCTAAAAGTTATTGGTTAAAAAAAAAACAACTTAAAGCTGAATTCAACACTAAGCCTTTGAAAGAAAAATAGATGTATTTATTACATTGGAATAGCTCAGAGAAAATCGCAAACATCTAATTCAAATTATAAATAAGACAAAATTGATGCATCTGTTTTAGTTTTTGATTTCTTATAAATGTTTCTTCTTGCCTTTAAAATTGAGAATTAAGTTGCTTTGAAGACACGTGTTCCTTCTAATTCTACTTGACATTCCCTCTAATTCTACTTGACGTTCCCTCTAATTCTACTTGACGTTTCCTCTAATTCTACTTGACGTTCCCTCTAATTCTTCTTGACGTTCCCTCTAATTATACTTGACATTCCCTCTAATTCTACTTGATGTTACCTCTAATTCTACTTGACATTCCCTCTAATTCTACTTGACGTTACCTCTAATTCTACTTGACCGTCCCTCTAATTCTACTTGACGTTCCCTCTAAATCTACTTGACGTTCCCTCTAATTCTACTTGATTCCCTCTAATTCTACTTGACGCTCCCTTTAATTCAACTTGACATTCCCTCTAATTCTACTTGACTTGCCAACAGGTGAAGATGAATATTTTGTTATTCTTTCAGTGAAAGAGAAGCAGGTTTGCGATCAACAGTGTGGGACGTCCGGCTGCTGGGGCTTAGGTCCAACCATGTGTGTGAGCTGTGCCAACTACATGTACAATTCCACCTCCTCCACACTCTGCCTGGAGGATTGCAGCGGCGGTGACGGTCACTTTTATGAGAAGAGCGATAAAATCTGCGAGAGGTGCCATGAGGAATGTCGGGGTTCCTGCACTGGGCCTGTATGTTTAATTCTTTATTACTAAATATATAAGGGCCTTGGGGGGGGGGGTATTTATAACCCTTCACATACCGACCTATTTTTCTACGTTCAGTCCCGGACATTATTTTACTAATTATTCTCAACGTCCCAGACATTATTTCAGAATGGCTGAGACATCGATAGAGTTCCGAAATTTTTTTTATACTTTTTTTTGTTGGTAAAAATTGATAACAAGTAGAGAGTTAATTGCTAGAAACATAATAACTTACCTTATTAGAATAATCTAATTCATAAAGTAATTATATTATATTCATTCGTTATATTAATCCATAAGAAAAAGTTTCATCAACACGTGCGTCCATAAAAACGGAAGGTAATTCGGTAGCGTCCATTAGGACCGCACTTTCAGACGAACGTAATCACCTGATCGCCCTGTGTAGTAGTAATATTGACTGACTGGATTGGCTTGAATTGTATTCATGTATGTCTTAAATGAATGTATGAAATATTGGTTATATGACTGAAGTAAGGGAGATATAAAGGTTACCTGTTGCATAGATTAAGTTGTGAAGTTCTTACATTGACCCCTTGCTCTCTCATTTATAAAATGAATGTCCCCCTTCTCTTCCTCCATTTAAATGATGTTTATCTTTTATCTGCCAGTTAAACACGGAATGCCATGAGTGTGCCAACGTGTCAGTTCTGAATACCAATGGAGAAATAAGTTGTGAGGCCACATGTGGTGATACTATGTATCCCAATGCTTCCAACCATTGCCTCCCTTGTCATCCATTTTGTAAAGGGTAAATAGCCTTGTTTCTTATTATGTGTTATTACATTTTTAAATGTACTCAAATCTATTTTGTTTATGCTAAGGTTACTGTGTAGTTACATACATACAGTTATTGTTTTATGTATCTTTAGTTATTTTTGTTTAGCTATTATTTCATTATATTGTAAAAGTGGCATTGTTAAATGAAGTTCTGTAATATCTAACTCAAGTACACTATATTGGCCCAATATTTACCCAATATTAGGCCAAGATGTATATGTGTGATCTGTGCAATATGGCATTATGGATAAAAGAAAAAAAACAAAGGGACGTGTCACGTAACAATATTTAATAACAAAACAAAATGCCAAAGGGATGTTACAATGTTTAATAAAAACACATAAGAGGTACCAAATTAAAAAACTTAACCCTTTGCCCCTAAATTAGTCGACAGTTTTCTACCCTCCAAACGTTGAGTCAAGTCGCATAACTCCGTATATTGAAAAAAAATCGGACAAAAAATATTGTTAAAAAATTTACTGTAAAAAAACTATCAAAACAACTGCTTTAAATTCTTCATAGTAAATATATAAAAATATATAGTTTAATTCAAACCAGTAGAGATGGAAATAAAGTAATAAATAAAAAGGAAAATAAAATAAATAGCTCAGCCTACACCGATTTGTTCCGATATTTTGTCATGGAACTAGCCTAATTAGGATATCGAAGTATCTGACTCAAATCCTACTATATTCAAAGCCTATTCAACTTCTAAACTGCTTAAAATAATTCGATTATCTTGGCATTATCAAAATAATAAAGCCTTTCCTTCATCAGCCTAGACTATGCTTCTCCAAATATTTCTGAAATACCATCAATTTTTTGTAGAATTAGCGCTAAAAATGCGTTTTTTTCAAAAATTTACTGATATTTGATAGATCGGGCTAAAATTACCAAACAAACGTCTAAAAATAGCGTCACTATCTCTCTCTTTGGTCAGAGTAAAAAAAAGGCCTTTAATAAGCATTTAAAAACTCGCATCGGGATAAAATGCGAAACAACCCATAATCGGCGACGCGCGGCGACTCAGAGGGTCTATCAGTAGAGGCGACGCGCGGCGACTCCAAGGGCCAAACGGTTAATCAAAATGACAGAAATGCAAGTGGTACACTGTTTTGTCATCAGAACAAGTAGAACTTAAATTTGATAGATGACACAATAAAATATCCCGTGATAAAGTTATTTCCCTTTAATTGCCCACATAACACTTCAAGTTACATTTAACACAGCTTTCCACATAGAATTTGATATAACCTTGGACATAACTGTTCAACATGACATTTGATATAACATTCTACAAACAATGTTGATACAACATTTGATATAACGCTCCACGTAACATTCATCAAAACAAAGCAAAAATATACTTCTTGTAGATACTGGAAACAAGTCGTTTTTCAGCTGTGCCCGTTTTTCAAAAATAAAAATAATTTAATCATGCAGAACTAACGCCATTCATTGAATTGATTTTGGTTTCTATATATATATGTCAGGTGCACGGGTCCAGGAGACTTTGTCGGGCCAGGGGGTTGCACTTCCTGTGAAATAGGCAAGAAGGATTCGGCAGAGGCGAGAATTCACTGCATATCACCCGAAATACAGACCTGTGATCCGGGCTACTTTATGACTCAATACACCCCACACACATTCCTGAAAAATAACAGGACCCTTTTCCAGACAATAGTTGTAAGGAATATTTATTGTTTTGGCTGTTAAATATTTGTATTCATTTGTGTTTTCTTAATGGAAATTTTATATTGTAATTGACATTTGTGCATTTAGGGGAAGACTTTTTTTTATTTTATTTGGCTGTCAGCAACTTGGGAAGCAGTGATGGCAGTGTGTCCTGATATCCACTTAGAAGATTTTGGGTTCAAATCCAGGTACAAATGCCAAGTCTGTGCAGCTGTCATGGGTATATGACATTAGTGGGGTAAAAGTCAAGGTGGCAGGGCATTGTGCATGCCCCATAATCCCCTTGTATCCCACAACCACAGGTAAAGGCTATCAGTGGGCAAGACTACTGCAGTTCTACTGTACCTTTTTTAAAATATATATACCATTTTGTTTTGTTTTTGTAAAAAGGTTTGCCAAAAGTGCCATCCCCTCTGTGAGAACTGCACTCTCGCTGGCCCGGCACACTGCGACAGCTGCAAGATTGTCCGTCACGAAGGTGTTTGCGAGGCCAAATGCCCCTCCTTCTACTTCAAGGAAGAAAACACAAAAAATTGTGTCAAGTGCCACCCTGAGTGTCGAGGCAGTTGCAGCGGCCCAACATCCGCGGACTGCAGTGCCTGTGCAAATTATAAAGTTTACCTGAACTCAAACAGCACCCTAGTAAGTAAAAAAATTTTTTTACTGGCCTTACATTAAGTCACAGACCCAAACTATTTGAATTTGCAGCACAGCAGTCCGGCAGCAGTTTTGTCAGCTTGCCTTTCTGAGGTCTTGGGTTTGAATCCAGTTTAAAGTTGTTTTTTTGCTTGGCGGTTATCCCTGAGTATACACAGCTCTGATGGGTACTTGACGCTAGCTTGGGTAAAGTAAAGGCAGCAGCACAATATGCTGGCCATACAATCCACTTGTTTCCCATTTTCAGTAGCCCCACAAACTGGCTTGTTTTTAAAGGAATACTTTACAACGTATGAATTCGCAAAAGCTATATATCTGTTGCATTGAAACAGTACAATTACGTTACTATCATTGATGCTTCCTTTGTTGGATCAATAGGGGATGTTGGGGGATGTATTGCCGACCACAAAATCTCCTGTGTATCTTGTGGCAAAAGCTACATTCACTAGCCCCCCATGGATAAACATAATCTTAAAAAAATATATTTAACTTTTCATTTTCACTAATGAATTAGGATTTTTTAAAATGAGTTACTGAATTTAAAGTGTGTACACTTTCAGTTCAACTGCACTCTAGCATGCCCGTTGGAGTTACCATACAGGGTGAAAGATGAAGAGAATGATGAAGCAAACAGAATAGTTTGTGCAGACACAACGCATCCAGAAGTTAGGAGATTGTTGGATAATTCTGCAGAGTAAGTGACCATGTTGTTGTTGTTTTTTTCCTCAGTTTGATATTGCTTTTCCCAAAAGGAAATAAAGAATTATAATGTCAAAAAATGGTTTTACACAAAAAATTAGATTATAAATAGATTCTGATTTATAATAAACAAAAATTCTTTTCAAATGCAACAATATAATAAAACTAAAATATTAATGAACATTAGTTTGACTTGTACTAGAACAGGGCTGTGTTACATATTTCATCATAATGTCTAATAAGGAATTTGATTAAAAAAATATTTTTAAGCTGCTGTTAGAAACTCTTATGGGGTAGGCCACTTTGTCTCCAGTGAGCTGCCTGTTGCATACCCTTAAACCAGAATACTAACACCCTTGTTTTTGGACACATTAATTTCTGACATAAAAAAGCTTGAACTCATTCAGAAATAGCTAAAATGTTCACAATATAGGTTCAGAGGAAATATGAACGACTATTATGTGACAATTATGTGTACAGTCAATTCATTTGTTTACAAATTAAAACACTGAAATGCTCTTCAGTCCTTATCTTTAGCAGTATTTGGTCTTTTACTTTCTTTTTGGACATGGAATGGGGTAACAGAACTAGCTAAGCTAGATTAATAAAGAGCTTAACAACATTTGAAGCCCTTATCAAAATGTGATCATGACTAAATGTGAGAACTCAAAATGCTTTTGTTTAGTAGTAAAGTAAAGTACCCGTCGAAATGAATTGATCCATAGTTTCGGTGAAGCAGCATTCACCAGTTACTGTGGCCACGGCATACTAGGTGATTGTGTGGCCAGCACTATGCACAGCCGCCCCTTTACTTTACCCCAACTAAGGTCAGGTAGAACAGAGCTGGGTAGACTCAGGGACACCCTCCAATCCTGGGAAAAAAAAACTATCCTGCAGAAGGAGTTGAACCAGCCGAACATGCTGCCACACCTTTCACACTGCCACCGTGCACCCTTTTGTTTAGTAGGGACATTTGTAAATTTTATTCCGGTAAAAATTTTGTTGTCTACTTTAAAAATAGAACAATATATTTTAATAATATAAATATATAACAAATAATATGTATTTAAAAGTTCTGAATGGGATGAGCTCTTATCTAATCAGCTTTACACAATTCTGCACAAGTTTTAAACTAGATATAAATGAGATAAGACTGAAAGTACAGATAAATGTAGGATGTTGTAAACTTCTGTAAATAAAGAACATCTGTAACATGTAAGATATAAACCTTACAAAATTGCATATATATATATATATATATATATATATATACATTTTTTTTTTCAGGGAAGAGAAGAAACTAAAGATTATTCTTGGCTGTGCAATACCTGGTTCCGTCATTATTCTAATTATTATTTTTACTGTCAGCTACATGTGCCACAAGAGAGCACAAAATAACATGAAAGCCGCAGAATTTACTGCAAAAATTACAGGGCATGAAGAACTTGAGGTATTACGTTTAAAAACTTTACGGATTTCAAATTTAGGTGTTAGAAATGGTTTGAAAAATAGATCTAGGTGTTAAAATGGTTTTGAATGTATGATTTGATAAAAATAAAAAAATTTTGTTTAAGGGCTAGGGCAATTTTTAAAGTGTTGCCCACTTCTAATTAAACGGTACCCCTTTAAAAAGTATAGAAATGTCTATAAAAGTTATTTTAAAAAATTGATTTGTTGCAGCCTGTGACACCCACAAACACGAAGCCAGATTTGTCCAAGATGAGAATCATCAGTGAAGAAGAGCTTCGGAGAGGTGCAATCATTGGTTCTGGTGCCTTTGGGACTGTCTACAAAGTAAGTTATATTTTAAATAAATATTTACCCTCTCTCTCTCTCTCTCTTTCTTTCTCTCTCTCTCTCTATACATATATATGTGGGCACAGTTGCCAAGCAGCAGCTTGCTTGGCTGGTGTAGCAGAGGTTCTGGGTTTGAATCCTGGAGAAGGTTAGGATTTGTTCCTGGGACGGAAGGGTGTCCCTGAGTCTATTCAGTCCCCTCAGTATGACATGGCCACAGAAACTGGTGAATGCTGCTTCACCTGCCCTTTGATCAATAAGGTTCAACAATTACTTTACTTACTTACTTACTATGTATAGATAGCTGTCCTTACTGCATTAATGTCTATTCTCAGTATAATTACTTTTATGCTATTCATAGTTTAATTGCTAATAATCTTCAATTTCATAATTGGTGTTTTTTCATTTGCTTACAGCTTTTTTTATAAATACTTTTTCCACCCAGGGTATTTGGATTCCGCATGGAGAAAATGTCAAGATTCCAGTAGCAATCAAAATTCTCCAGGAGGGGACCTCACCCAACCAATCCATTGAGCTGCTGGAAGAAGCCCGTGTGATGTGTAGCGTGGAGCACATATGCTGTGTTCGCATTCTGGCCGTCTGTTTGAACTATCAGATGATGCTGGTGACCCAGCTCATGCCTCATGGGAACCTCCTGAACTATATCAGGACCAATGCTCAGAACATCGGCTCCAAGGCTCTACTCACCTGGTGTTCACAGATAGCTAGGGTAAGAGAAACTGCCAAACCAGATATTGCCTAATAATAATAATAATAATTAATAATAATTGGTCATTTATATCGCGCCTCACTCCATGCTAATGCAAGCATGCTCAGCGCGCTCACAAAAACGAAACGACAATAACACTCTAAAATAGATATTGCTTAAACAGGTATTGCCTAAAACATATGTTGCCTAACCAAATATTGCCTAAACATATGTTGCCTAACCAGAAATTGCCTTGGACATTCGCCTAGGACATTTGCCTCAACCAAAAATCCTGTTTTTTTTTGGAAGTAGTTGCCTTGGTAATTAATATGCACACAAATAATTACAAATTAGAAGTCAAAAGTCATCCTTTCAATAAAGACCAAACTTTTTATTACATGATCTAAAAGGCTCAGTTTTGCCAATGTCCTAATTACTGATTTTGCTTTAAGTGACTATGCAATAGGACATGTGGTCCGGGGTGCACGTAAAAGGTGAGATTATCAAAAGCATAAGCTTGCTTATGACATCAAAACTCCAAAGTTTGCTGCTAGTACTTAGTTTGTACTCAGCTTCAGCAAATAGTATAATCCAAATACTTATGTTCTGTACTCAGTGTAAATCATCTACCAGGTTAAACCTTAGTAAGGGATTAATTGTTTGAACTGTAATATGAATTAACCTTTTTTTACTATTAGGTACATATTAATCCACCTGCCAATTTTAAACCACTGTGCATATAATTCCCTCATGCAACAGTATCTAGTTTAAACAAAAAATATGGATGTAACCCTTCAACACAGTTTAGGGCTAGAAGTATATCTGATAGAAGAAATTCAAACTTATTTTTCTGCTTTTTGGCTCAAGAAAATATACTGATTACTAAGTTGTTTTTTTGTGTGCAGTACTGTAATTGTTCTTAGTGTGGGAAATAATTGAAAAAAATAAATGGTAATGCAAGGGTTAACAAAATTGAAAATGGCAGTAGATATTACTGGAAAGTTTTCTCTGTCTATTATTTTTAAGAAAATTGTGATTTCTTTTGCATGAAAAATGGTAGGCTTATATAAATATTATCTAAATGGTGAAAACAAAGTTTGCAAAAATATTTACTAATCCTTATCTCAGAAGATGAAGTTATTAAAATTGGTGATAAATTTAGTTTATCTCAGTTTTTTTTTTTTAAAAAGGGCTTCTATGATATAATGTTCTAATTTAAAGGCTATGTTTTAACGCCAGCTTTTTTTCTTGGTGAATATTTTACAAATGACTTATTTCTATAAGCAAAATTTTCTAATTGAAAGGAAGTTTCTATTTTAGTAGTAATTTGTTTGAATCTGATTATTTCAATGGGTTTAATATTGCTATTTCTGTTTGCTTTCAGGGGATGGCTTACCTAGAGGAAAGAGGTATAGTCCACCGAGATCTGGCGGCCCGCAACGTCCTGGTGCAGACCCCATACCAAGTGAAGATAACCGACTTCGGCCTCGCTAAGCTGTTAAACAATGACGACGAAGTGTATCATTCATCAGGCGGCTTGGTTAGTATTTATTATCTTATGCAAATAAAAATATTATTGTAATGGTAGATGTGGGAATATGTGCATACATGACACCAACAGTACCCAATGTGCTGAAATGTGTTCAAACAAACATTTTGATAGGTCTCATACAGGTTGGGAAAACTGACAAGGGTTGGGAAAGTTTAAGATATTTCACACATAGCAGAATTTTGTGTCATGTTTGGAAAAAGTTTGGGAATTTTAACATTATTTTTATTAGAGCAAGAACTTTAAATGAGCAACTCATAATTCCAAAAGTAGAAAGACAAACATTCACACCTCAGTGGTGGAATGGACATCTACGAAAACAGAAAACAGGACAAAATTGAGACTTTCAAATCATTTTTCAATTGATGTAAAGCACATTTAAAGGATTTATTTTTCTTAAATTCATATATTTTTTTAATATTGTATTTCCATGATATAAAACGTATGGTATTTATCAATAAAGATTATAACAATTTAAGCTTACTTTCTTTATCCAGATGCCAATCAAATGGCTGGCACTTGAGTGCATTAATCATAGAATTTTTACTCACAAAAGTGATGTTTGGAGTTTTGGTAAGTTCCCCTTAACTACTTTAACATGGTAAACTGAAATTATTATTATTCAGCACATTAATTACTTATTTTGTTTTGGTAATAAAATGTAATGGTTGTACATTGAATTCCTATAATATCTTGAAACTACCTTGCATTACCTTCCACTATTGTAAGAGATTAGTTATTGTATGTTAGTTTATAGATTGTAGTAAGGTGCGCATGCTATTGCTAGAACGATTTGGCAATATGGAATGAAAGAGTTAGAGATTATCCACGGGCCTCCTATCAAAAAAAATAAATGACAGATAAGTCAGTTTTGATGGCAACTAAGCTAGTTGTGGCATCGTCACCTACTCAACAAGTTGTGACTGATAGCTATTGTACAAGTAGATACAACTGCAGACTTGGAAGACCTTGATGAATGAATGAGATCTTATGTTTAGGATGAATATGATGTATTAAAACAAGTTGATTATAACATCGCCTTGCTTCAATCTTCATGTTAAAATTGTTGAAATATTAGTTGTGGTGTTCATCTTGTGACAAGTACATTTTTAAAAATGCAAAACAATATAATGCAATGTAATTCAATGCAAGACAAGATATCAGCAAATTACAAAAGTAGTGTATGGTAACATTAAAGCATAACACTGTACAATACAAATAATACAAAACATTGACTGTTTTGCCTGTCCTTATTTTTCAGGTGTAACTCTATGGGAGTTGTTCACCCTTGGTAAGAAACCCTATGAATCTGTGAGAACTAAAGATGTTCCGCTGCTGCTGGAAAAAGGAGAGAGACTGCAGCAGCCTTCTATGTGTACCATTGATGTGTACATGATCATGGTGAAATGTAAGTTTAGCAGCTTGCGTGGCTGTCTTTCAAACTAGGTTGAAAATAACAATAGCAATAAAGATCATTAATACAGCGCATCTCTCTTTGCATTTAGCATGCTTGGTGCACTCTATTTCCACATTTCAGTTGCTTTTTCGAAAGCAGCAACAAGTCTTAGTATTTGGGAACCCGTCAGTGCTGACCAGACTTTGAGGGCACCCTCCTGTCCTGGTAAAGAAAATAACTGGCGGTTATCCTGGATTCGAGTTTAAGATCTCTGCAGTGGCAATTCCGACATGATGCAACTAGATCAAAGAGTCACATTTATATTAAAAAAACCACAGCTCTATATCAGTAAAAGTAAAGGCTAGAAGGACTATAATGGATGCAATGCCATCTACTGAGGCCTATTTAATTTTATTTATTTTCTTTCATTGTTTAACTTATCAAAATGTTTGTTTACTCGACACTCATTGCAGAATCGATTTAGAGTAATCTTACATTCAAGGACTAGTTACAACAGCATTAATTATATCATCTTAATTTATTGCCAGGTTGGATGCTTGAAGCTGAATCAAGACCAACATTTAAGGAACTGGTTGATGAATTTATAAAAATGTCCAGGGACCCAGGCAGATATTTAGTAATTGAGGTTAGTAGAATTATTTATTGTAAGGTAGTAATGCATAAAAAATGTTTTGGTCTACTTAATTTACTTTCTGTCCTGCTTATTTAATTTGTCAAATGAAAAATATAACATTTACCTGTCCAATAAAGTAATGCTGTTGGCTGTAACACTCACTGACCTACATATTAAGAAATACTTTGTCTTAGGCTATTTGAAAACAGAAAATAATAAAATCTTGTTTGCCCTTCTGTTGGATAAACTATTTTTTTAATATGTTGTATACACTTACACCTGTAACATTATGTAACAAGCACTTTGTGTTCAGTGTAATTTTGAATATTTGAGAATCTGAAAATTTTCTTACACTATCAGGAAAGAATTTTTTTAAGTGTTAAGCTAGTAATAATGTGAATTTTTGGTTTAAATTTGATTTGATTCTAAGGTAGGCCTTTTTGAAATTATTTATTGCTCTCGTGATTTCAAAATTCTTAACACAGTAAAACATCAACATAATCTGCTTGTTATAATAAAGGTGTTGTGTCATTCATATCATTTGGCTTATCATATACATATCTGGTTCATCATTCATTCGTTATCATCGCCGCTGTGTTGTGAGCTTTATGAAATCCAAAATTGCTGCCAATTGATTTGTTTAGGCTGATCAGCTCTTTACTGACTCTACGTTTCCAGAGGGGCAGTTAAAATTAACTCCCCTGGATGTCATGGATTTCCCTCCCAGGGGTTTCCCAGCGCTGGCTGCTGCCAGATCCTTGAGATCCTTGGAGGTGACAGGAAGGATTTTTCTGTGTCTCTTTTTAAAAAATAAATATCTGTAACTCTGTCTGCTTGCCTTCTGTTTTTTTACAACAGTGCTCCTCAAGTTTTCTAAATCCAAAGCCCAAGCAAAATACATTGAAGACGCAGAATATTTTAAAAGTGAAGTTTGAGAAGCACTTTTAGGAGTTTTTTTTATTCCTTGACCTGCTGTGTACAGTTTCAATTTTATTTGACAGTTATCTGCTGCTGATATTTTTTATTTCCTTTAGTTTATTTGGTTTGTTTATACATTTAGTAATGGTGAAATATTTCTTATGTTCAACTTCATACATAGCATGACAATAAAATGTATACTTGTGCATGAGATATGAGCAATTTATATCTTGCAAAGATGGCGACTAGTATTTTTAATTTATTGCTTTTTTTTATGGCAGGGTAAGATTTAAGGGCATGACACTCCACCCCCCACCCCCCTCAACATAATTTGTGTATAGAACAGGTCATGACTTGAGATTATTCTTTATGTCTGTTGATTATAATTTCTCGTACCGGTATTATGAAATAATTGTATTTAGAAGAAAAACTTCAGCTGATCCTCAACAATTAAAATTTTTAAGTTGAGTGTTAATAAATGCAAGAAAAAAATAAAAATAACATTGAGTTCCTGACTAGGCAGTGATTTTACCAGCAAAAATATTTAATTGTCTGGTTTAATTGATAAACAAACTCCTCAGTTCTAGGTCAACCATCAGGAATTTTGTGTGCTTTTAGAATTTTTTAGACACAACCTTGACAAATAATTTGTATGAAAAATTATATTGTAAGAAAAACTTACTGTACTCTTTAAGATTACTGCTGTAAACTGGGTCATATGAGTTATGGGACTTGGCAGCAGATCACTAAATATTGAACCAATCATTTTTGGCCATTTCTTTACCATTCATGTAGCTAGCAATAAATTCTGTTGTTGCATCCTAATGATATGGATCAACTGTTTGTTTGTGTCCCCTATACCAGTGTTGTAATGTCTCTGTGTTCAGAGTCTGACCAAATGTTTCAGTACCACAGTTGTCTGTGTTTCCTTCTCATTTTGTTATTATCAGTTGTGGAGATCTATTGAAATAATTAAGTAGATAAATTGTTTCAAGGACTTTATTGAGTCATGCCTTATCTATAGCAGTTTGTTTCTCTATGGCAGGTGACAAATGATTATTGCAATTAGTAGGTCTTTGGTCCTCTACTTAAATCTAAACTTTTTATTTTACTATATAAGTATAAGGTTTACTTTTACCTGTGACTTCACAGTGTTAAAACATAAAAGTCTGTTAAACTAATTTCTTCCCTATAAATTGTGTCTAATGACATATAATCAATAAACATATATATATATAGTATTTTATTAAGTTTAAACATTAATTTGCATTTTTGTATGTATGTTGACTATATATATTTTTTTTAATTTTCAATTACTTGAACTATTTGTTATGTCTTTTTGTTTTCTAGAAATATTTGTATCAATGAAATTTTAAATAGACAATTTTTTTTAAATTTAAAGCTTTAAGCTTTCAACTATTTTACTGATGTAACTTTTTTAGTTTAAGCCAACTGGCAAAGCTTCAGATATACTTTGAAAACAACTAATTAAAAAACAAAAACTTTAAATACTCTAAGAATCAAATGAAACAAATAAATTTAATATTGCTTCTTCCTTTTTTTTTAATCCTTTCTTTTTCTAATTGTTTATTTTGATGTGTTTTGTGTTAGAAATATTTATGTATAGTTTTCTTTAATACTGATTTGAAAAGTAAACAAAAAAACTGACTAAATTCGCTGTTTTAATACTAATGCGTATCCAGTTTTTAAATTTATATCAACAGTTCAAAGAAATCTAGTTCTTACAGTTTATAAACGTTTTTTTTCAAACTATTTTGTACAAAGTGGTTGTTTCCCTTTATACTACTCCACATCATCACAGTTTCTACTGCTCCAAAAAATATTCCACTAAAAAGAAGTTTTAAAAATGTTTTTTTAAACTGTTCGACAAAATTAATTTTTTACCTTAACTTGATCGGTGTTGTATTTTCAACAGGGTGATTCATTGATGCGACTACCAAGTGTTTCCTATGACAAGAATGACCTGGTCCATGGTCTGACAGACGGCCCAGAAAACATCATGGACGCAGAAGAATATTTACAGCCAGCTGACCCTCGCAGAATGCATCGTCCGATTTCTCTGGCAAGACAACACAGTAACATGTCTACAGTAAGTCTGGTGAAAAAGATTTTCTTTAAACTTGAACGTCTTTTAAAATTTGCAGGCGAACTTCTTCTACAGAAGGTTATTGTTTGTCTGAGTCTACTACGGCAGGTTAATAAAACTGTTTTAAATGATTTTTTAAATTTCAATTCAATTAGCTTAGGACATCCATTCAATGTTTAAATGCCACACAGAAAGAAAGAAATCTTTTATATAATTTAGCCTTTTGGATTAAAAAGAAAGTTTTTAAAAATATTTTAGACTAGGGGCCCTACTGTAACAATTTAGTCTTTTTATTTTATTTTTTTCCCCAAATTTAGTGTGCAAGTTTATAACTTTAATACAAGTGTTGCTTGTGTTGTCATCCTGAAACTACCCTACAGTAATAAATATACAAGTTTTGAAAAAAAATAACTTGACCATCTCTCTGTCTCATTTATCGACACATCTATATGTGTAAACTATTATATAGAAATATTGTTTGGTATAAACAATGAAATAATAGAGAACAAGAAATTACTTAGGTTGGGAACATATGCTGAAAAGCCAACAAAATGAGGAAGCTTGTACACATACAAAAAAAGTGAATACAATGCATACTGGAAAGAATAAATTGAGTGAGAGATTAAAAGAAAACAGGATTGGCTTGACAGATCGATAGTTATTGAGTCAAATACTTTAAGCCAATTATCAATAACTTATGTATTTTGACTAACTGATTTTATATATATAATTTTTTTTCTTTTACTATTTGAAGATTTGGAAATTGATAGAGGCAATATTGTTGTTGTTTTTTTTTTTTGCTATTCATTTTTTTTTACATTTATAAATTCACATAATTTGCACTTTTATTTCTATTTTAGGCATCCAACCACTTCATGGGGGAGGGTCCCCAGAGCCCCGGCACCAAATCCTTGAAGCCGCAATGGGAGGGCCAGAAAATCAGGGATAAGAAATACAGCCACCTGAATGCTGCGGCCAGGGCCAAGCAAGAAAGGGAACACCCACTCTTCAGAGATAGTGTCAACTCTAGATATAGTTCAGACCCCATCAAGTATGTCAAAGATAGAGGTAAGCAAATTCACTTTTTCAACAGACTTACTGTAGACATGTTAATGTGTTGCCTTGCCAGAGAAATCGGACGATGCATTTCGCGAGGGTTAGCTGTTGTTTGTTTAGCGTGGTTACATGAGTGGAGTTATATATTGAGTTTTTTTTTAAATGGCCTAATATAGACGACTGTAAAAATGCTGAAAATTTGAAATAAACAGAGTTGAATTAATGTGGTAGAAACACCTTAGCATTATGCTGCAGCTACTCAGTGCCTATACAGCCCAAGGGGAAATAACAGCAGCTCATCAAGGGGAAATAACAGCAGCTCATCATATGCCATGGGGAGATAAATAGAGTTGGTCATCCAAATTTTGCAAAATAAATTCTTTTTTGCACATACCAAGGATAAAAATTTAACAACTTTTCTAGCTTTACAATAGTTATTGTAAAAAAAAATGACAAATCTATTCCTCATTTAATTAAAAAGTCAGACAAAATTAATGCATGATTAAAATATTTTGAAATATTGATGTTGCCAATTATTATTAACTTTACAAAGGGGGACAACTGTATTAAAAAAATATTCAGCAGACACACCATCTTTATTTAACTGTACAGATGTTAGTATTTAGTTTTTAGACACTTTATAGAATATTGAGTAAAATAAGGATTTATATATTGAGTATTTTGGGATAGATAATTGTAAATAAAATTATTTATTTATCTTTAAAATAGAAAACAAAAGGCTTATGAAATTATTTCAAATGGATCAAAATATATTTTTGACCCTAAATGAGTTAATCACAGACAAAATGATAAATTCCTTCGATGAATGCAAAAAAAAAAGATTAATTTTCATCTATGCCAATGAACTATGCTAATAGAAAAATTTAAGTCAAACCCCATTGTTGTCCAACTAAATGAATTCTTCTGTTTAGTGAACGTGTAAATAGAGGCCTTTCTGGTTTGAAGATGCGATGTAATTAATTAGCCTTTTTTTTTACCTTTAGATGAAATAGATTTCCCGATGGAAGACCCATTCCCAGAGTACACTGGCTACACCAACAGTGAACAGTACGATCCGCAGGAGATAAACTACAAGCTGCCGCAGTCCATCCTGCTGCCGGTTGATAAAGATGATTATCTTCAACCGGGTGCTGCAGCCCAGTCCTTGGCTTATCTGGATCTTGATGGCAAAGGTAACATTTACCTTGTTGTGTGCTTTAAACCTTAATTTATTGTTCAAATTATTTCTTCTTTACAATGTTAGTTTTCTGTTTCAACTTTGTGTTTCAATGCCCCCTTTCTAAATTATACTTTATTTATAATTTCTGTTGTCAACATCATCTTTGTGTTTCAATGCCCCCTTTCTAAATTATACTTTCATTAAAAATTTGTCAGTTTCATCTTTGTGTTTCAGAGTTATTTCATGGTATAATGTGTTCTTATATATTCAAGTGTTTTTTTTTTATAGAACGTTGAGTCCCAAAAGGGATTCCTCAAGTAATATCAAGGGCTCTAAACACTTGTACACTAGTTATGATACATTTCTAAAACTTAGACAATAGATGTTTTATATTCAAAATTTTTTGTTTTTGACAAAAAATGTCATAAAGATAAAAGATTGTTTACCGGTATCAAGAAGTGAGAATTAGTTTTTTGTTGAAGACATCACAAACCAAAAATCTTTATTGACAGGGTTCTCACACAGTCTGGAAAAGTCTGGAGTTTCAAAAAAATAAATCAAGGCCTGGACAACCTTGAATATTGGCATTTTAGCCTGAAAAAATAGCCCCTCAGCCTTGAAATTTATGATATTTTTTAAATTATAAATATCAAGATAGGAGATGGGTGGAAAAAAGGATGGGGTGAGGGAGGGTGAAGAGGGCCGTCAACTCATTTTATTTATTAACAGACTCTTATAATCTTTATAGTGATGAGGTTTTACAATGAGAAATATTGAGTTACTTATCATATGGTAATATAGTAAATTTTAACGTGTTCCGGTAACCTGGAATTTGACTCTTATAGCCTTCAAATAGTCTGGAAACAGCCTTGAATTTGTTTCCAGAAAAAATGTGAGAACCCTGTATTGAGAAATTCATTTTATGTCTCACACTAAGAGTTTAAAAAAAAATATGTCTATACATACTAGACATTTATTTTAGTTTGTGAACAGTTAGCCCACTGCCAAAGAAACTTAGGTAGTTTTAGGGAAATGTGCACAAGGAAAGTTTGGGAAAAACTGATCTAAGATATAATTTGTTTGTTCAATATCTTGCTTGTGTTTCTTTGATTTTATTCATTGTCCTTTTACATTTTATTTGACTGTGTTGTTATGTTTCATCGTTAGAGTATTTATTTATTTATTTATTATTTATTTGTAGAACTTTTTTTTTTCTTGTTCTTTTGTTGTTGATTTTATGTTTTTTTTAAATTTTAAATTCACATTCAATAAAAAGAATCATAATCTTTTTAATTCAAGGCTACTACCAGAATGAAAAAGATGCCCTAGCGGAAGATCCCTTTGATGAAGCTGAGCCCATGATGGGCCATGCCCAGGCCTCCGGCCCAATGCAAAATGGCAAACATATGTACTCCAACTTCCTGCCCAAACAGGCACAAGCCCAGGCTGCGGTGGAGAAAGCCGTGACCAACCCAGTATACATGGACAGCGACAGAGTGTGGGAGCCAAAGTGGACAAAACGCAATGGCTACCAGTCGGTGTCCACCGAGTCTGCGTCCCCAGTGCGCAGCAAGAAGTACAGCTTAGACAGCTACAAGCCCATGAATGGGAGCCCGGCCGGTATTTCTAGTTCTATTTCTTGTGAGGAGCCCCAGGTGAAGCCAAGAGACGCACGAATCAGGACTTCAGAATCTAAAGTATAGAAGCAATACAGCCGAAAGGCAAACAATATAAGACTTAGCCTCATTGTGAGACAAGAAGCAGCATCCTTGCTGCTATTTTTTTAGGGCAATTTGAACTGTGTTGTTTAGCTGCATGTTTTATAACATAAACTATTTGATATTTGTTGAACAAAGTGTTGTGTTTTTTTTTTCCTATTAGGAAAAATGGCACTGTTCACCTTTAAGAAAAAAAAAACTAACACTTTCAAATGGATGGGCATCAAATGAGCACAAATGATACGGATGAATTAGACTGAATCTTTGGTAGTTTGGAATTGCAAAATGGCTTCTGAAAGCGGCATAATAAACTTCAATCCCAGAGTTAAAAAAGATCTGATCATCGCTGCTCACCAGTATATGCATGTTTTTCATGTTAACAGCATTGTAAATGCAAATCACTTGGATGCCAGTTAGAAGAGGAGAAAATGTCCATAAAAACATCAGGAAAACTGTAAAAAAATGTTCTTGTTTAACGCTGCTGCTTGTCTGTTCTTTAATGTCATGAACAAAGCCTGTATTTGCAAGATGTCAGATTTTGTTGATAAGCTTCATGGGAAATCACTAAGCAATGCTGTGTACGTGGATAAGAAAAAACTGAAAAATGTTTTGCCACACTTGTTACTGTTATGTGAACAAATTTGAAAGTCCAGATATTGATTTTCATTTAATTATTATTTTTCTCACCGCCAATCCTGCATCAGTATAATTTATCACATTAATGAGTTTCAGTGGATTGTTAAATTTGTGGTACATTTTGTTAAGAGTTTTTTAAATTTTTGTTTGTACAAGTTTATGTGTATTTTGCATGCTATAGTTGATTGTTTCAAAACTCTTGTTCATTATTTCTAGCAACTGCAAACCAAAAAATCGTTAATTTCACTTGAGTTTCACTGTTTGCTAAATATTTAACTTTAGTCATATCTCATTTTTGACTGCTAAAAGGTGAAGCTAAAAGTTCAATGTCACTAGCAAATAGCCAAGTTTATTACAAATGACCCAAAAGCCATTAATTAAGTATATTTTTTTCTATATTTATCTATATCAATCATATGGAGGAAACTTTATTTATTTAAATTTTCATTGTGATGAAATGATAATATTTTCTGGAATTATTTATGTATAGAGTTTTCATATAACTTTTATCGCTGTTACTGCCCCTTTCCTTTAGTTATTTGTAACAAATGAATGTCTTATTCTATGCCATTTTGTGCCAATTCTCAAGTTCTCCCTCTTGGAGAGCCAAAGCTTATGTTTACATTGTGATGTTTATTTTTATATACCTTTTTAAAAAATGTGTTCTTAAAAAGTTTGATCAGATTTTAAGGAAACAAATTTGTTTGTTCTACAAATAAATGTGTTTCCTTTTTCCACATTTGTGCGACTAGCAACGACAGCTTTTTAACGGAGAACTACCAGAATTTATGTTCCGATCCAGAGAAAAGAAGAGTAAACAAACGAACTTTAGTTGTAGCTTTAACTACCTGTTAATCAACTCACCAATATTTAATTTAGTTTCTTTATTTTTTCCATGTCAGCAAATTTATCATTCAGATGCAGAATTGAAAAATGTTTTAGTTTAGATTTACACAAAATTGTTTGTTAAAGCTAGTTTTATCATTTTGGTTGTTATGTTTATGTCAATACGAATTTGAATCGTTAAAAATAAAATTATGGCAAGTGCTTTTTGTGCAACGGAAACAAAGGCATTGAGCTTAATATATATGTGTATATAATGTTGTGTATGCATTGAACTAAAATAAAAAACTGTACTTTTATAAATAAATGATTAATGGATACCATTTGCTAAATGCAACAGAAATAAAATGTGTTTCTGTTATCAAAGTATCGTAAACATCTATGTAGATGCTAAAGAATGCACCCTGCTTCCCCCTTTCACACATAGCATGCAGAAATTTTCCAGCACCAAGGTTGAAGCTAATAGTATACTTAAAAAAAAAAAATTTTTTGGAAACATTTCCTTGGCCAAGTATTCAAGTCTACAACAGTAAAATTATGAAAGATCTAATAGTTTAAAAACTGCTATTGGCACACTTAAGTAGGAATTTATGTAGAAAAGCCTATTAGGGGTTTCTTCAGATTAGCATTTCTAAGTATGCAAAAAGGTGTAGGCCTAGATCTCAAGGTTTCACAAACCATTTAGACAGCACTGGCCTGCACAATACTATGTGTGCAGTGTACATTGGAGGGACTCGCCTACTCTTTATATAATAATACATTTGAATAAAACAAGTGTGTGGAAGGGGAGAAATAGAGCGGCACACTAACTGTTGGGCCTGCTGCTATGTCGCTGGAGCTGCCGCTCCCCCCTGGATGTGTCTCAGCCACCTTGTGCTAGAATATATCTTATCAATCAGTATTTTAATTCTTTGTTTTGTCTGTGGCAACTGCAAGATGATTGTGTGTGAATGTGTGGATGATTTCTCATGACAAAGTCCTTGTTATACTAACTATGTACATAAAACTGTTGTAGCTGCATGTGAGATCGTCCTGGCACTGACCCGGATTCTTAAGACGATGTACATTTTTATATTTTCACTGACTCTATCCTTGGATGACTTTCTCTTTGTTGGATATCGGAACATACGTATTTATGCTCCTCCGCCACTTTGTAACCTGTACTTAACCTCCTTATATATATATATATATATAATTTATTCATAAAATATTCATGCATGTTTCTGTTATTGCTGTATCATTAAATTTTTTTTAGATGTATGATTGCTATTTCCTTCAACTGTTAGGATCATCGATTTGTTAATATTTTCTTTTGTTACACTAAACTGGTATGCACTGACCTTCATTCATCTATGCTCTCAATACTACTAAAATTAGTTTCATCTTCTATTAACTTCTAAGCTAACATGTTTCAATGACTTTTGGATTTAGTTTTTCACTCTATAGCCTTGGCAGCAAACCAAGCAAATGTTCGTCCAGGCTCTTTATTATAATATATAAACGATGGCATTGTAAAAATTTGTAAAAAATTGACCATGAAGTTACGCTGCCCATTATTTTGTATTAGTTTACACGTGATTAAATATTTAATTAGAATTTTATTTGTATAAAATGTGCAACATTTGTATAAAATTAAACATACATTTTTTTGTCTATTGATTTCGTTTATTGGAATAGACCAATGAAAAATATGTAAAGTGTTGATAGAAAAGAAACAAGCTTCAGAACTTGTAACTTTTTTTTTTCAACCTAAACTTTACATTGAGTTTAGTGGTAGAGTATCCAATTTCCTTATTGGAAAGTTTAGAATTTACATTAGGTCAAAATTTTCACAAGGTCTGTTGGTTTTTTTATGAATTCAGCCAACGTAATATTATTGCCACCACAATTCCTTGTAACAAAAATTAGTATTTTAATATCCTTTACCTTGAGTTTAGTAACCTATAAGATACACTGTTCTGTGTGTCATTTGAAATATTTAGGTATGAAAGACTTACTGCCAAATCAGTCCATTTCTGTTTCACTGTATTCATCTTTTTTTTAAATATTACTTTTCTAGCACTCATATAATATTTATATACCGGTAAATGTATAGTCGAGATTTTCACTGGATTTCTAGACCAACAAAGAAAAGTTGGATCCCTTGATTAAAACAAAATATATTAGTTGCAGATATTTTTGTATGAAGGATTGGCTCAAACATACACTCAAAAGCTCAAGGACGTCTGTCCAATGTGTAGGTCTACTTGAGACACAGAAGAGCTACTTTCTTAAATTGTTTTTTAATGCAAGTGCTCCGCCCTTGTTAAATCCAAAAAAATAAACAACTCACAATGGCCGCCAGATGGCTGGTGACTTATCATTTCTTTCTTTATAATCCAGCCCTCCAAAAAATATGGTTTATTTATTTATGCTATGGGATTCTTTATATGTGAAGGAACATGCTACAGTAGTTTAGTCTTAGACTATCCTTTATGATAAGTATAAATGAGTGTTTAGCACATGTGTACGAGTGTTTGAATATAGTATTCTTTTTTTTGTTCTTTGAGTTTGAGCAAGCAGTTGGATTATTTGTTCATTTTTTTGGTTGTAAATTATTTTTGTATAAAACTGTATATATCAATAGATCAAAGGTTAAAGTATATAACAAATCAAGTTTATAGTTTTGCTTTTTTTATTTTTCTCTACTATAATTTATATGCAAAAGAGTTTTAGTGCTAAATTGTTTGCATAATGACTACATTAAATATTCAGCTAAAGAATACCATATGGATATTATTTGCAGATTTTTTGTCTCTGTTTAATAGATTGTTACTTATTTACTAGATTTTGTTTATCCAAACTTCTACAGCTTTATGTTCATTTATAAACTGTTTCTTGGTACAGATTTACATTAAATAGTGATCGCTAGTTAAAAGCCTTTATGAATTGGGAATATTTAATTTACTGTTTTTCTAAAATTGAATCATAGAAGAAAATCTGAACCAGAGAACCTAGGATTTAAGTAGGATTTAATTTTTTTGTGTATGTATTTAAATTCTGAATGTCATTGATGTTTTGCAAAATGTTTTTCAAAATCTGAAAAACCAGTCATATTTCACAGGAAGTTACAACACAAAGATATATTTCTAACAGTGCCCACAACCTTACTCATTATTCTGCCATAGAAGTTTTCATGGTTAATAGAGTATCTATTTTTGACTCTATGGGCACCATAATTGAAAAATATAAATTTTTCAACTCACCTGACATATTGCAAAGACACTGATGACAATTTAACTTAAATCATTTGTAACATCAGTTTAAATTTCAATAGAAAATAAATATGCTGAATAATTTAAACCCAGAAATGGCCTTTCTCTGCATAGCTTTAAAAATATTATTATTTTAATTGCTTTTTTTTAGGTGTGACATTTATGTACAGGCAAGCGCGTAGAAGTATTATAGGCTATTTGTTGTGGGTGACTACATTATCTGTCGCTGCACACAACCCACTACCACATTTTTTATTTAATCATACTCAGCACGGCCTCTCTTCATCTATTATAGCTCTGTTGCTCACATTTAATAACACCACGCATTGGCGCAGTCCAAAATCTTTGACATAGTCCAATTCATGTTTTGGTTGTTGTTGATTTGTCAGTCGTGTCGTGTCACTTGCTCTCGGATATGATATTTAGCTGTTGAATTTATTGAACACAAATATTTATTGATGTTTACATGATAAGCAAACTAATTATTTTTAATTACGGTGACCAAATAATTGAGCTAAACAGCTCTGGAGTTAAGGTAATATAAAATTTTGGTTCTAGATAATCTTAGAGCCAAAGAAAGAGTTATTTTGAATATGAAAGCTAATTTTGGTCATTTATAAGGTATTTTGAAATTTTCATAGTAAAGAAAGAATATGTATTCTACAAGACTTCCATTGATTAGAAATATGACCTATTTATGATTTGTGTTGCCAGATTTTTCAAAAATTACAATTTAAATTTTGTCAATAACTCTATAAATTATTTCAAATACATTTTTATTTAAAAAAAAAAATTTTTAAGTAATCTAATATAATTTTTTTTGTTTTACAAATAATATAATAAATTTGTAAAATATATATTGACTCAAATTAGGTCAGTTGCTTAATATTGGTTGTATTGTTTCAGTTTTTTTTTTAGAACGATGTTTGTAAATTTGTACAAAAGTATTTTTTATTTTGTGGTTTTTTTTTTTTGCAACATGAACATTAAAAGGTGAATTTAAAAAAAATTATAAATCCAAATTATATAAAGGTAAAAAAATATGGCATAAATAACACGATAGTATCGATAATACTATTGGACAACTTCAGTGTATTATGTGTGCCAGTAAAGCTGTTGCACATGTCATTCTTACATTGCAGTCTTAGATACCTACACACCAAAAATATATGAAAACTGTACTACCCTTACAACAAACTATATTTGCTCAATATTGGTCCAATATTCTGCCAAAATTTAAATCTTGGCCTAATGTTGGGCCAATATTAAGGATATAAAGTGTGCTTCGAGGGTTACAGGTGTGTTGAGATGAGCCCAATGCCCTTATAATTTTTATATCATTAAGTATTTACAATTAAGTTTCACAAAGCTTTTTTGACAATGCACAAAGAACATTTTGTGAATTTGTAATTTTTTTTGTTCTGTTTCAATCGAATGTTGAGTTTTTGATTTGTACAAATATTCTCTTCCTGTGTTACATTTTTATATACAAGTTTCAATAACAAAAAGCATAAAGGATTTTTTTTTGTTTTGTTTGTTTGTTATGTACACAATTAATTCAATGATTTATTATTGTATTGTAGTTTAGCAGCAAACCAAACTACATTAATCATGTTGACTATACTGTAATAAACGTTATATCAAACTAATAGTGACTTGTTTTTTTAATTACGCATGTATAGTTTTAAAAGAGACATCTGTTGTATTATTTTTTTAAAAAGTTAAGCATCCCGTCAGACCCAGAATCGATCCATGGGGCCGGTGAAGCCCAGCCTTCTTTACTTTACTCCAACTAAAGTCAGGTACCCATCAGAGTTAAGTAGATTTAGGGGCACCCTCCAGATCCGAGAACAAATCCTAGC
Source organism: Anisus vortex (assembly GCA_949126835.1). Taxonomy (NCBI): domain Eukaryota; kingdom Metazoa; phylum Mollusca; class Gastropoda; family Planorbidae; genus Anisus; species Anisus vortex. The sequence continues at coordinate 31,930,038 of OX421506.1, forward strand.
CTTCACCAGGATTTGAACCCAGGACCTTCAGTTACACCAGCCAAAAGCGCTGCCTTCTTGACCACCATGCCCCATTTTGTGTATAATTTTTATTTCTCAATCATTCAATTCTAAATTAGAGATACAACACAAACATTCAATTCTAAATTAGAGATACAACACAAACATTCAATTCTAAATTAGAGATACAACACAAACATTCAATTCTAAATTAGAGATACAACACAAACATTCAATTCTAATTTAGAGATACAAAACAAACATTCAATTCTAAATTAGAGATACAACACAAACATTCAATTCTAAATTAGAGATACAACACAAACATTCAATTCTAATTTAGAGATACAAAACAAACATTCAATTCTAAATTAGAGATACAACACAAACATTCAATTCTAAATTAAAGATACAACACAAACCTTTAATTCTAATTTAGAGATTCAACACAACCATTAATTCTAAATTAGAGATACAACACAAACATTCAATTCTAAATTAGAGACACAACACAAACATTCAATTCTAAATTAGAGATACAACACAAACATTCAATTCTAAATTAGAGATACAACACAAACATTCAATTCTAAATTAGAGATACAACACAAACATTCAATTCTAAATTAGACATGCAACACAAACATTCAATTCTAAATTACAGATACAACACAAACATTCAATTCTAAATTACAGATACAACACAAACATTCAATTCTAAATTAGAGATACAACACAAACATTGAATTCTAAATTACAGATACAACACAAACATTCAATTCTAAATTAGAGATACAACACAAACATTCAATTCTAAATTACAGATACAACACAAACATTCAATTCTAAATTACAGATACAACATAAACATTCATTTCTAAATTACATATACAACACAAACATTCAATTCTAAATTACAGATACAACACAGACTAATAGAATATTCATCTAGACTTAAAGATGATAACAAATAATATATGTTCTCTTTCTTCTGGAGTAAAATTTGGACAATGTGGAGGGGTGTGCTTGAACTAGTCAAAAAGAATGATTTAACAACGGAAAGACTTAAATCATATGGTTTAGAGTAGAGCATTATAAAGTCTTACTAAATTACAAGAATTACAATATATGAATCTTTTAGAATAATGTAGGCTACTAGTATAAGACTATAGATCTAGATAACACATTCTTTCGACTTGCCTATTTGACCTCTCTGTCGCTCTTCCTCTCTCTGTCTCTCTCTTTCTCTGGAACTCAGACCACAAATAGTTAAGTGTTAATTTAATGCAACATTATTCAGCAAAATCTTATTGCAGATGCTTCCATTTAGCTAACAACGCTTACTAATGTAAATAAATAGGGCCTACAGTTCTGAATATGCAAGCTATCTACATCTAATATGACCGCAGTGAACAAACACACATTTCTATATTGATAGTTAGATGTTGACTGGTTATTCATTCTTCTTTCGTTGTATTCCATTCATATTTGTAGAATCTATAATTTTATAGTAATTTCATTCAACACGCAACCGTTTCATACAGATAGACATAGACAAAAATGAAGCCACTCTTTCATACAAATTAGTGATAATAAAATTTCATTATCATTAAAAGTATATATAGAGTATACCTATTTGTCGAAAAGTGTATTTAATCAAAGAATATCGCTAAACAAATGAGTGATGATTTCATTCTCATAGAAAGTAGGCCTATTTTTCTAAAAGTATATTTAATCCATAACGCCGTTAGTAAGCCGACTTTTGATAAACTTTCTGCACATTTTGTATGACGATCTTTGATTGTCTCAATGACAGACGTGAAGTGTGGGTGTTATCAGCTCTGCAGTCGAGCATCCGACAGATTAGACAAACGGTAGGCCTAACATCGTGACTGAAGTATCTTACCACCAGTGGCGATTGGTGCGTGTGTGTATATGTGACGTATTGTAGGCCTACATCAATAGCTTGATGCATTTTATAGTTTCAAGTTTCGAATAAGTATATTAGGTTTGTGAATAGATACAATGAAAACGAAATAGTACAGATACAAAAACGACACACGATGTTCATATTTTCTATACAGATCTTTGAATTTGATTGTAGGCCTATAGGCCCATTAAGGAGTCTTCGGTCCTGTGAGGACCCTGGTAGACCTACTGCGGTCAACAAGACAACCCGGGTTCTAATCCTGCATCGACCAATCCCTGCTACACTGCAGGAATTTTTGGGAGTTTTGGGCAAAGGAAGTAATAATCGTTCTAGAAAGAATGTTATTGTTATTGAACCAGACCTTTCTATTACCTCCAAGTGAGTTTTTGTTTACCCTTGTCCCGTCACTGTCTCTGAATTGACAGTCTTCGGTCCAATGTCCATATCTACCGCATGTGTAGCACTTGTCTAATTGTCTGTTTTTGTTTGCAACTATCATTGTATCTACCAGTATTGTTTCGTATTCTGATCTGTAAGCTGATGGTGGTTTGTGGGACAAATATGGCCTGCGAGAGGATTGTGATGCTGGTCTGTGAGGTGATTGTGACATGTGAGGTGATTGCGGTACATAAGATTATTGTGGTCGTGGAGATGATTGTAATTTGAAAAGGGTGTGCCCCGTGATTCCAATAGCCTCAGGTTCAAGTACTGGCGAGCTACGAGACTTCCCAGCTCTGATTGGCGTTAAACTAGAAAGCTTATTGTAGCCTACTGACAATAGTAACACATGTAGTTATTCATTTATGTAGCCCTAGATCTACTATTGTACGGTTCTGAAAACTATAAGCTTAAATCTCCCTTAGGTCTATGTCTGAGACGAGGCATTGTGCTGTCCACAGACCAGCCATGTGTGCAGTAGAGACCTTTGCTTAAGTAGAAACACAAAACATCAATGATCTAATTGGTACAGCCTACTACAGGGGTCGGCAACCTTTTGAAGCAGTGTGCTAAAGTATGATTTCAAATTCATTCAGCGTGCCAATAGCCTAAAAAGTCATCCTGCTGTAGCACTTAATTTATTGTAAAAGATACTGAAATAGGCTTTTTAGGGCCTCTTCCGCGTGCCATTAAAAATATCTCGACGTGCCAAGTCTGGCACGCGTGCCGTAGGTTGCCGACCCCTGGCCTACTATACTCTCCTGGTGACCATATTTTGACAATATTCGTTTTTCAATATAGATCAGAAGGGTTGGCACGCAAGAGATCCATTGAGAGGTGCATTCCGTTTTTTTTTTATAAATTACTTTTTAAGAGCCACATCCTACACAGACAGACGTCCGTATTGATATGCATCCTTTCTGGGTGCAAAAAAAATTGATTGGTATATTATGGCCTTTTCAATGGAAACGACTCGTTTCTTTTATTAGAGCGTAGAGCCTTAATCAATTGCGACACTAAGAGTCGCCATTTTGTTTTACCCCACTGAAACAAAGTTATGACTGACTAGAAGCGTACACGTCAGTACATCAGTTGCTACAATTCATTGAACAATGCGGGATCTAACTCTATGTGTACATATGTACCTGTTGTGTGTCAGTTTGTGTTGTTTTTTTCAAGTGTAAATGTCAAGTAAATTCATTATCTATGAATTACTAAGAAAGATAATGAGAAGAGCCAAACAAGGAAGAAAATCGTTTTGAGTCACCGTTGAGGTGGAAGAAATAGTTATAAACTATTATAAAGGCGATATATGCGACTGGTCTGCCGTATAGGCCTACCGTATGCCGAGAACGACGGAATTCAAGAAATGGACTGGCATTTGCAGAATGGGGGCGCCCACCTTCTAAAACAACTCCTCTTCCCTTTTCGGCACCATCCTAGTAAAATTCTCTTAACAAGATAAATCGAGATTAAACGTCTGTTATTTTATCTAATTACTTTCAGATTTATGTGGTTTGGGATTATGCAGTGTTTTAAATATTTTTTTTGAAATAACCCCATCAACATATATTCTGCCACTAGGAGTATGAATTTTGTCATGGGAACTGATTAATCATTTTCGATGTGCTTCTTTGTAAACAAAAAATTGCTTGGGTCTAAAACGGATTAGACGTAGGAAATATAGCCTGCCCAAGTTACCGTATAATACATACGGTATGATAAGCGAAAAAAAAAAGGTGTAGGCCTAATAATAATGCTACATATACAAATATTGTATAGTCTAAAGTAGACAACGCATAAAAAATATAACTAAATATAAAGAGAATTCACAATTATATTCAAAAATTTGTATGGGTACACATGGAGGCTAACAAGAACCAACTTAGCTCACCCCCTTGAATAGATTTAATAGAATAGATTAGAACTCTCTTCATATTACAGAGAAAAAAAAACGTAATCACATCTTGAGAATCCCTGATATATAGCCTACACCAGGGGTCGGCAACCTTTTAATAACAGTGTGCGAAAGTAGGATTTCTAATTCGCTCAGCGTGCCAACAGCCTTAAATTAAACCTGCGCCACCAAAACAATTTCTCGTAGGCCTAGAAGAGTCGTGAAATGCCTTTTTGTGGGTCTTCCACGTGCCAATGAAGATCGCTCTGCGTGCCAAGTCTGGAACACCTGTCGTAGGTTGCCGAGCCCTGGTCTAAACAAATTCATAAATTCATTGTCATCTTTGGTCATTAACAGGCCCATTTCATTTTCTTTATTTATTTTAATGTTTCGATTGATAACAAAATGTTATCTCTGTATTGAAATGTGCAAACCGATCAATCATTCACATTTCAGTTGTGGAAACTTTCTGGCTCCTACTGTTTGTCTCATGTACTGCATCCTGTTAGGCCTAGACCTGTAGTACTATCACAAGGTGGGTATGCTAGATTAGTGGTATAGCACAAGATTGTCAACCACATGATATTTATTGGGTAAAAAAAAATGGTTTTAAAATACAAAAACAAACTGCGCGCCACGGAGGTTTTTTCCAGTTACTTTGGATACCTGGCATAAATGAGAAAGTACCAAAAAAAATTCTGGGCACTGTGCTGGCCGAACAATCCCCTGGTATACCATAGAAATTGATATCTGCTATATTAAATGATCCACCAAGTATTAATAATAAGTTTACAAGACACCAAACAAATAATATGCACAGAGTTTCACTGGAAGTGTCATTCTTTCCGAGGCATTAGAACAAGGAATGGGCTAGACCATAGGTTCTCATCCTTTTCCGGCTCACCGCCCCCTTTTACATTTTTTTCCCCCTCACCGCCCCCCCCAACATAAATTTTAGCGAAAACATTTCTTAATTAAAGGGAGATAATTAACCCGTTTCATTTGAGGTAATATTTCCCTTTTTTTTCTTTTATAAAAAAGTAAATGGCTTGCATTTCTAACTTTGAAATGATATGATAGAACTGTAAAATTATTTTAAAATATTTTTTTAATATTATATGACTAAAGCATTTATATGAATATTTTCAAGCATTACAATAACTACCCAGTTTGAATGATTACTACGTATCTATACCGCACAGATTTTGTGGTGACCTATTTACAAAAAATTCAAACGTATTTAAGGACATCTCGGTAAAACGAGTAAAATTAGTAATATTAGCCGATGTTAAAGCGACAGTCCGGTGAACCAACTATAGGACCAGACGGCCGGATACCTATTTGCCAAATACTTGGCAAATACTGACCCCTCCTAGTTCATCGAAAAGTTATTTCGATTCTTATTTGTTCAATAATATGTATGCCTACTGTTGGGGGATATCAGATATTTAGTAGCACTTGGGTATACATCGTATTTCATCCAAAAGCTAATCGATCTGAATAACTGAGGTGTTGAAATTATATCAGGTACGTTTGTACCGCCCACTTGCCCTTCATCGCCCCCCAATCGCCCCCGGGAATGTCAGCGCCCCCCTAAAGCTTCTCATCGCCCCCCGGGGGGCGATATCGCCCCCGTTGAGAACCTATGGGCTAGACGATCTAGTCAGGAAAAGAAAACAACCTTTCCTTGAAACATAAATAGTACTTTTAATCTCACGCAGAAAGCCAAAAACATTGGGTCGTATCCACATACATCCACGAAGAGAAATGGATAATGTGTTACCTGACTCGTTTTGTCATAAAGCTGACAAGTGGATTTACACTTGAAAGATTAGCACCACTATCTCCTCGAATTGCGTACGTACACTAGAAACGAACAAGATGCGCGGTCAACAATTTTTTTTTAAGACTTGCAAATAATCCAGAGGCTTAATCCCATTGTCTCAATTGATTCCAATAACCTCCGTTGTCTTGTTATCCACCTGTCACAAATAAAGCAACCAAAAGACACGTTGAAGTGGCTAGATACCGGTATGTTATCTTAAATTGGCTACCACGGTGGAGTTGGTGTTGTTGTTGTTTATTAATACCCTTTAGGAGCAGTACAAGAATTTCAATGTGAATGAAGAAGTACCAATTTAAAGCGTTTCCGTAATGTGGACTAGCCCGACCTCTCGGTGGCCACAAAGTTTCTGTTATACTTTAGTTTTATATGGTTGGTACAAACTGTTTAATCAGGGGGTTTTCCCATCCCTCCCTCACCGCCACAACTTTGATTTAAAAAAAAAAAGAAAAGAATTCTTTGCGCCGACACTGACTTGATCTATTCGCTAAAGAAAAATAAAGATGTTTCCTCCAGCTTCTGGCAGAGATGGCCAAATGATGAAAAAAGCATTGATTGCCAAATAAATTATACTCTAACCCCAGAAATAACCATCTTAAAAAGATGGGACCGGCTGAACTGTATTGTTATTTCTGTGTGTTGTGCTCTGGCCTTAATAAACGGGCATTTAATTTGTTAATAATATTCTATGACACGTAGAAGTCTTTAGTGATATGGGTGAAGTCTGTATTAAGTGCACTATATACATTGTAGTACATAGTAATATGTCTATGTAGTCTACTCGTGTGTCTCACAAAGGTTTAACAACTTTAAAAATGTAGGAAATCTTCAAGTCTTCAATAAAGAGTCAGTGACGATTAACGATAAGAAAATTAAGACTTCCTGGTGACCTAGAGAATAGATACATTCTCGTATGTTCCTCCCTTACTTTAATAAGACTAGGCTCACTAGGTCACTTTGTTTTGATCGTAAATAGACGCAACTAAATGAAAACGTCTTTAGTGCTTAAAGTATTTACTGTCACACAAAAAACAGGTAAACAATGAGTAAACATTCTAAAGTGGACCTTTAATCTAGGAAAACATAATTATATTCATTTCTGATTACCCGTAGACCAATTTATTGTCAATGGAATATTACATTTTAGGATAGATGTTGATGCATTACATTTTGTTTGAGATATTGAGTGTGTTTTATACTGTTCATTCTAATTCTGAGGTTGGAATACCGGTATTGTAAACTTCCATTCGGATCAAACTGATCATAGGGAATCTTAGGATAATACCGGTATGCAATGTATTATTCTTTTTTGTGAGTGTTATTTCAAGATCTATATTCCATAGGGTCAGTGCCGGAGTAACCAGGGGGGCTGTGGGGGCTCCAGCCCCCGGCCCCAGCTTCCCTACCGGCCCAATTTTTATACAATTAAAGATCAGAATAAAATGATTTGACCTTTCGTAGGCTCGGGCAGAATATTTATTTAATAGCTGAATAGTTAAATAAAATTTTGGAACTGCAGACTTCTAATTCCATCAATGAAATCCATTTGTCATCCAATGTAGAGAATTTGCAGAACGAAATATCTTTGTTAAATGATGATATTGGAAAGTGGCCAGATTGTCTCTTGAGCAGTCATCAAGAATACTTGATTGAAATTGGTTCTGAGCCATGCCAGCATTGGGACGAGGATTTTACTAAGAAACAACAACAACAAAATAACAGCAATCGTCATTGTTCCAAATCTTTATTTTATCGGTTAAATGTGTGCACCAAGGAGCGCCTACCAAGAACATGGCTGTGCAACTCGCCATTCAATGGAAGCCTCTACTGCTTTCCCTGTAGGCTGTTGTCAATGCGAGGAAATCAAAACATTTTTGTTCAACATCCTGGTTTTTCTGACTGGAAACATGGTGAGCGTGCTATCTCACGTCGTGAACAAAGCGCAGAGCATCAGAAATCAGTAACAGGAGTGCTCATTCGTAAGCAACAAAAACATCGGATTGACATACAGCTTGAGCATCAATACAATCAAGAGCGTGACTACTGGATCAAAGTTCTTGATCGTGTCGTGGCAATCCGTGGGTCAAATGAAGATATTGGCTCCTTAAGTAACGGCAACTTCCTGGGAATTTCGGAACTGATTGCAAGGTATGATCCATTCTTGGCTGAGCACATACGGAATAATGCAAATCATGGAAGAGGGCATACGTCCATGGGCGCCCGCAGAAAATTTTCTAGAGGGGGGCAAAATATTTTTAGTAATGTTTTAATGAAGTTTTAATTTACTGAGCGTATTTGTATGGTGAACGAACGGACAGAACACTGTAGTATTGTAGTACACTGTAGTAACGAAGGGTATACTGTAGCAACACATTTTTTATTAGCACAATATATGTAGGCCTATATAATAGACGTAAACCATACAAAAAAAAAAACTTACTTTAAACAAACAATATTACAAAGTAAATTTAAAATGAAATGTATTCTTTAAACAAGAACTGGAGTCGTCTGTTATCGCTACCAAACATATCTCTTTTTTGTTGCAGTTCACTTTGTCTCTGTGTACGCACAACATGCACAACCTTGACAGACGTTCATCTGACATTGTAGATCTAAGCCATAGGTTTACAACCTTTTTCGGCTCACCGCCCCCTTTTACAATTTTTCCGCTGAACTTAATTTTAATTAAACATATATAGCCCTATAATTAATTCTAAAACAGATTTATTTGTATTATTTATTTAGAAATATAAGAGACTTATTTAATAGCACTATATCATGTAATTTCTGTAATTATTAATCTTTTAAATATAAACTCCTTAAATGGACAAAACAATTAATGCAGGAAATGTTTATTTACAACTCACACAACTGTTTAACGTAAATTATTTTAATCCTCTAAAAATTAAATCTTGTTATGAATACCACAATGTTGAATGTATAGAAAGAAATAATAATAATCAGTAAAATTTGTTATATCACAAAACATAACTTGTTCGGCATCACTATTGAATCAAACGTGGAAACATTTTTTTTTTACTAAAGGGAGATAATTAATTTGTTTCATTTGAGCTAATATTTCTGTATTTGTTCTTTTATAAAAAAAAAAATAATTTACATTTATAACTTTAAAATGATCAAACTGTAAAAAATATTTAAAAATTATATAAATGTTATATTACTAAAGAATTTATATGTATATTTTTAAGCGTAACAATAACTACTCAGTTTGTATGATTACTACGTATCTATACCATTTAACCATAGGATTGACATTAATTTTAAAGACTGCAAAACGGATTAAAGGCCATCAATGTAAAACTGAGATCAAAATATTAATAGGAACATGTGTTAGGGCGACAGTGAACGGTCAGCAGGGTTGACAGTCCGGTGAACCAGTAATAGGACCAGCCGGCCGCACACCATATGTACCAAATACTGACCCTACTTTATCGAAAAGTCATTGCAATTCCTATTCCTTATTAGTTGAATAACCCCGTTGAGAACCTATGATCTAAGCCGTGTTTTTACACGACGTAATGTGCTTCCAGACCTGCCTCACATCTAAGGGCCAAACCTCCTCGAGCTACTTGCAGTTCAGCCTGGAGACTCGCAGCTTCAGTGTATATCCGCCACCTTAAGGAGGTACTGCATAGGACTTGTGGAAAGGCTATATACTAGCAAGAGAGACTTACTAATTGCACACCTTTTACAGTTACACTGCTAGCCAGCTGTGACTGCTAGCATAGTGCTGTCACACTAGACGCGTCACACAGCCATTTAGCAGATTTCGTTACATTATATAAGAACAAATGGGACCACAGCGACTGCAAAAAGACAGAGGAATCTCCATCTTGAGCATAGTTGGTAAGATCTTTGCAAGAGGCACTATTAAGGCTGCAAGTGCTGGCATCTAGAGTCTATCCAGAGTCTCAGTATGGTTTCAGAAGCGGCAGATCCACTATAGACATGATCTCCTCCATTCGACTGCTACAATAGAGGCTCCGCGAGATGAATAAGCCATTATACATTGCTTTCGTTGATATGATCAGCAGAAGTGGACTCCTTAAACTCCTGGCAAAAATAGGATTCCCTCCAAAACTGCTCTCTTTCATTGCCTTTTTTTTTTTTAGAAAACCAGGTGCACAGTGAAGTTTAATCAGAGCCCTTTGAAGTCCGCAGCGGTGTTAAACAAGACTGCGTACTTGCACCCACCTTGTTTGGAATATTCTTCTCGTGTCTACTGCACTATGCTTATGGAGACTGCAACGAGTGTGTCTACCTCACACAAGGAGATCTGGAAAGCTCTTCAATCTGAACAGGCTCAAAGCCAAAATCTCAAGCAGTGTGCTCCTAGATGGGGAGATTAATAGTAGAATAGCTAAAGCCATGGGCACTATGACAAGATTTAAAAAAACGAGTCGGGATGAACCCGCTGCTTACACGCTCCACTAAGTCACTAGTTTATCGAACATGTGTTCTGAGTACCCAGCTTTACGGCTGTGAGACATGGAGCACATATTCCTGGGAGGAGAGAAAACTGAACACCTTTCACCTCAGGTGTCTCAGATGCATTTTAGATATAAGATGGCAGGACAAGGTTTCAACGCAGAGGTCCTACGAAGAGCAGGGTGTCGAGAAATCCGCATTACTCTCAGCAACAGACGTCTCAGCTGGCTAGATCGTGTATGCCGAATGCCACAGGGTCGACTTCCACAGATCTACCTGACAGCCGGATACAACTTTGTAAAAGGTAACAAGTCCATGAAATCTTGTCTGGTTTTGTATTCTCGCGTTTTTCAAAAATCAAACTATCTAACTCAGGGCTTCACTATCAAAATTATCAATGTGGTATACCTGATTAATCCCCAAAGATAATGAGATTTATATGACAATGGAAGGATTCACAGTTGTTACAATTAATTATAAATGTTTTAATTATTATTATTTGTGTCTATTTGAGTAAAAAAAATTTTTTTTTAGCAATTTAGGGGGGGGGGCACTTTTCCAGGGGGGGGGGCAAGTGCCCCCCCTTGCCCCCCCCCCTGCGGGCGCCCATGCATACGTCGTACCTATCTTCCACAACTTGTGAAGAGATCATTTTGATAATGGGGCAGCAGGTGTTCTCTAAAATAATGTCTGAAGTTCACTCATCCAAATTTTTCTCTGTATCTGTGAACTCAACACCTGATATTCCCCATTGTGACCAACTCACCTGCATTATACCTATGTATTACCGACTGGCCCAGTAGAACGTTTTCTTCGATTCATAAACACAGAAGGCAACAGTCACACAGGCAAATATTTGGCGGAAAGTCAGCTGACATTCCTGGAAGAAAATGAAATCGATGTTAAAAACTGCAGAGGACAAACATACGACAATGCATCAAACATGTCCGGCATATACAATGGAATGCAGGCCCATTTAACTCAGTTTTGTTGACGTCGTTTATTCCCTGTGCTGCTCACTCACTCAATCTGGTTGGTCAATGCGCGGTGGATAGTTGCCTGGAGACCGTCACTTTTTTTTTTACCATATGTAACAGCTATATGTTTTTCTCTCAAGATCAACTCATCGTTGGGCCCAACTTATTGAACTGCTTCGTCCACTTCAGTTGTCCGTTGTCAAGCGGCTAAGTGACACAAGATGGTCTGCGCACGCCGACGCTACGAAGGCTTATGTGAAAGGTTACAAAAAAATTAAACAACTTCTCGATAATCTTTCTAACGATGACAACCAACCTCAAGATGCCAGGCTCCAGGCTGACTCATTGTCCAAAACAATGAGCTATTTGGAAACTGGGATTATGGCTGAATTTTGGCATGTGTTCCTGGACCAAATTAACGCCACCAGTTATAGCCTACTTTACAGGACTCGAATATGGATCTCAATACAGTTGTGCAACTCTACAATAAATCACTAATTGAATTCATTGAGCAGCAGCGGAATGACTTTGGAACTTATGAACTGCGAGGAAAATTCCATAGTGATAATTCTTCTTACAGAGAAGACTGTGTAAGGAAACGAAAACGGATGAAACAGTTTGATGAGGGCGATGCTGATAAAACGGAGTTCAATCCTTCTGAACGGTTCAAAACTCAAGTCTTCTTACTTACACTTGACAAACTTCGAAGTGCCCTAGTACATCGTTTGGCAGCATACAAAGAGCTGAACCAAACTTTTGGATTTCTGAGGAATCTGGAGCATGCGTCCACTGATATGATTCGGTCAGCATCCTCTCGGCTTTAGCAAAAATATCCAGATGATTTTGAAGATTCGCTAGCAGAGGAATTGCCTCATACTATTGTATAGTGTTGAATTGCTTCATGCTTTGCTTGATGAGCATTGAGTTTGACATTTTGCGCGACATTGACTTTCATGATATTGTGATTGATCTCGCACGCCGAAAGGCTCGAAAAGTAAATGTTGTTTAATACGTGCTGCAAATTGTAAATAAACGTTTTAGTACATGGTTTACGTTACTGTCGCCAGACCTGACAGGGTATTAAGGAAAGCAAGAAAAGTTGTGAACTAATTTTGTAATGGTCAATAATTGATAACATCCGGCCCACAAAAGTTCTTTGCCCCCGGCCCCGAGGATCCTTAATCCGGCACTGCATATTGGGTACATAGTACACATTTTGAGACTTAGAGTGAAGTCAAATAGAACGAAGCCATGGAAACAGAACATAGTTGGGAAGAAATAAAAGAACTAGAGCCCGTGAGAAATAGCAAGGCCGTTTCACAATCAGCAGAGGCCTTGTTGTAGGCTACAATAGATGGCATTGACGCAGACACAAAATTCAATAATGACTGCATAGGCAAAGGCCCTTAGTTCCATAAAGGACTGCATTTAGCTTAGGTTTTATGTTCCATAAAGAACTGCATTAGGCTTAGGCCCTATGTTCCACAAAGGACTGCATTTGGCTTAGGCCCTATATTCCACCAAGGACTGTATTTGGCTTAGGCCCAATGTTCCACAAAGGGCTGCATTTTGGCTTAGGCCCTATGTTCCACAAAGGGCTGCATTCGGGCTTAGACTCTTTTTTTCACAATAGAAGAAAACCTATCATTACTTTCTAACGTTCTTCACTTTATTAATATAAGCTTAGCCTACACCATCATTTAGTGAATGGCGAGAACTAATCAGTTGAGCTATTCATTTCATTCACTCGATCTCACTCATTTGACTCGATTCAATCAGATCACTATAAACTCCATGAATCTTGTCTGTTATTTATATCCCCCTGACAACATTTTTTTTGATTCGCTCACTACTAGACTATAGTTGTGTACGATTCGGCTGATAAAGTCGGTTAGTGTTGGTCTTATCACTGTCACGAAATTTTTGATATCGCAAACCAATGTGTTATCTCAATTCGTGTCAATGGATGTTTTAAAAAAAATGTACCCACCGCTTCCACGCTCCTACTCCCTTGATACATTGAGAGTATCAAATTGTGCGTGTGTGTGTGTGTGTGTGTGTGTGTGTGTGTGTGTGTGTATGTCCATTTTGACAAGGGAGCTTAATGCTGCACTGATTGTGCTGCAGGGTTGTCTTGGGTGTGTCTAATTTTTCTTCATAAAATAAAAAGGTGTGTAAATAGTTTTTGAAACAATCAACGGATTAATCAAATAGTTTCATTCGGATGTATTTCATATTTCTTGAACGGATTGTTTGTTTGTGTAATCATTTAAGCACATTTCTATTGACCAGTAAGAGGACGTGTTATTTATTTTATCTTCAAATATTGATTCGTTTTGTTTTGCTAACGTTGCTAGTTGGTCATTTTTATACGTATAAGCTTATAGTATGTGTGTGGGCGTATGGGCTGTCGTAAGTGTAGGCAGTGTAGGCCTAGTCTATTCTTAATTGCCTAACGCCCAGTGTTCAAATTAAATATAAGATGTAGAATTGTTGTTCTTATGCAAGGACATGCCTATGTCCTCTTTATTGTACGTTAGCTGAATATCTATCTATCTATCTGTCATCTAGAATCTATCATCTATATATCTATCTATCAATCTATTATCTATTTATCTATCTATTTATCTATCATCTATCTATCTATGTGTCTATCTATCTATCTATTATCTATCTATCTATTATCTATCTATTTATCTATCTATCATCTATCTATCTATGTGTTTATCTATCTATCTATTATCTATCTATCTATTATCTATCTATTTATCTATCTATCTATCATCTATCTATCTATCTATATATCTATGTGTCTATCTATCTATCTATCTATCTATCTATCTATCTATCTATCTATCTATCTATCTATCTATCTATCTATCTATCTATGTGTCTGCCTGTTATCTACCTATCGATCTTTTTATCTATCTATATGCCTGCTTTTCTCTATCTATCATTTAATCCAGGGTTCGGTAACCTATGACACGCGTGCCAGACTTGAAACGCTGAGTGATTTTCAATGGCACGCAGATGACCACCACAAAGGATATTCAAGTCTCTTCTACAAGGAATCGAGTGTTCAAAGCACTATGACATTTAGGATGTGGCACACTGAATGAGCTAGAAGTCCTACTTTGGCACACTGAATGAGCTAGAAGTCCTACTTTGGCACACTGAATGAGCTAGAAGTCCTACTTTGGCACACTGAATGAGCTAGAAGTCCTACTTTGGCACACAATTACCAAAATCTTGCCGACCCCTGATATAGGTTATCCACCTGACGATCTATATACCATTTTGGTTATCTATCTTTCTTATGTCCGACTCTTGCCTATCCATTTATCTGTCTATCTATACTCTATCTGTCTGTATATGTATACATACATCTGTCGATCTACCAATCTCTCTGTTAGTCTGCGCGATTGTTCGTCTGCTTGTGTGTCTATTTATATCTGGACTGGATCTGGATGTTAATGACGTAACTTCCTGTCCTTAGTTACACACGCGAACACACACACAAAACAGTAAAACATTGTTTGTACCTATTCACTATATTCTCAATTTTTTTAAAGATCCATATTCACTTTGTGTTACTTTATCTAATTTTACATGACACAGAAGCTCCTTCTATAGAGAAGATCTTTGTATTCTACGATTATACGTGCTTAGGCTACCTTAGCATGTTCTCATGGTATTTTGTTTGTTGACTAAAATGTGTCTGGTCTGGTAGCGAACGTTTAGAAAAAACCCACACATAATTAACAGACAAAAACAAATTGACCACTTGATTGACAACGCAGACGACTTCCGGTTTGAATCTCCGAAAATTCCCATCATGACATTCTCAAGACTGTGTTGTTTGCTCTGCATGCTGGCACATCTTGCCGGACGTGTCGGTGGGACATCTACATCGTCAACCCAAGCGCCAGCCACCACAGACGCCGCACTCAATGCGACAACAACAACATCAACAGCAGCAGCAGCATCAGACATCGCTACGAGCTCGCCTCCAGCAGTGACAACATCGACGCCATCAACAGCTGCGCCTAAATCTGACATTGACCCGACGTTGTTTAAAGGTAATAATATCCACCACACCCCCAGTGTTAGATATAAGTATATCTTCATTACATTTTGTCTCACATTTTTATAAAGGTTTTAAATGATGTACGTTTGTTGGTTACTTAGACACGTCTAAGTCCGGATGCAACTTGGGAAGAAAAAACATTTTAGGATTAGGTCATATAAGAAACTTGTTTTATCTCTGTCTTTATTAGTAGCCTACTTTGGAGCCACGGTATACGTCTGCTTTGTAATAATCCCAACTTGGTAAAGGCTTACACCCTGTTTGGTTGCTAGAAAATAGTCTTGTTAGGCCTACATAAACGTAAGACCTGTGTTTGGAATAGGCCTCTCCTGATAGCACGGGTATCCAGTGTGTCAAAAAGGGTTTTCTACACAGCGTGTCACCCTTGATTACCATCCTCGAAGCAAAGACACGGGTAAAAATCAACGTCAACTTCTATGTAAAGTTTAACTAATCCTTCAAGGTGTGTCGAACAGACTTCCTTAGAACAAATAGCCTTCAAGATGTGTAGAACATCTGTAACCCCAGAGTTTCCACAAAAAGCCGGGTGGCGAACAGATACCGACGCCACAACAGCAAAATTACTGGATCGCAAAAGCTTCAAATTCTAGGTCATGTTATCAATGTGTTTGCCGGTTGCTATCGATACACACATAATGACAGTAACCTTTAAAGGTGTCAGAAATTTTTGAACAAGATTTTTAATCTGCAGATGCTCGAGTAAAGACGCCTAATTTTAGAACTAGGCTATATATAAGCTTAAAAAATTATGTGGACATTAACATTAATACCTGCAATATGTTATTTGCCGGCTATAAAAGGCGATACAGCTTGTTAGAAGGTCACGAAGTAGAAGTGTCTCAATAACCGGACCACAAGAAAGAACTGTATGAGAAACACTGTTGTAAACTTGTGTGTATAGTGTATATATGTCTGTCTGTGTGTATGCGGTGTGTGTGAATTAATTAAATAGAATATAAAAACAAGTAAACAAGAAAAATAGAATTTTTTTTTTGCTAGATTCTTATAGCTATATGAACGTTTAATATTAAGCCTTTTGTCACTTTTGTTTGTGTGTTTGCGAAAAAATTTAAAGTTATTCCAGAGTCGCCAGTTTTATTCTTGTCTTAAAATAACAATTTGTTGCTTTTCATTATGTTCATTTTACTGTTGTTGTTTTCAATTTCTTACAATGTTCTCTTTTTTAGAAAATAGCTTACACTTCAGCATAAGATATCCAAATGAAGCTTATGACGCAGCATTAAGTAACAAGACGTCACAACAATACATTCAACATTTTACTGTCTACTTCCATAAGGTAAGAAGTTCAGGATGTATAACTCCAAAAAACTTTAAAGGTTACTGTTAAACCATGTGTAATTGATGTGTGTGATATTGTACTGTTAAACCATGTGTAATTTATGCTTGTTATTGTACTGTTAAACCATGTGTAATTGATGTGTGTGATATTGTACTGTTAAACCATGTGTAATTTATGTGTGTCATTGTACTGTTAAACCATGTTTAATTGGTGTGTGTGATATTGTACTGTTAAACCATGTGTAATTGAAGTGTGTGATATTGTTAATATTGATATTAATAGTGATATTGTTGTGGGATTACTGTTAAACCATGTATAATTGATTTGTGTGATATTGTACTGTTAAACCATGTGTAATTGAAGTGTGTGATATTGTTAATATTGATAGTGATATTGTTGTGTGATTACTGTTAAACCATGTGTAATTGATAAGTGTAGTTCTGTCACTGTTAAGCGATGTGTAATTGATGTGTGCAAAACTGACACTGTTAAACGATGTGTAATTGACGTGTGTGCAATATTGTTACTGTTATACGATGTATATATATATATATATATATATATACGATGTGTAATTGATGTGCGTAATGCTGATGAGTTGGTCAATTCGTTTTCTCTCATTCGTATACACATCATAAAACAAATTAAATACCGTACCGGTTATTTTCTTTCTCCAAAATCGATGAAGTGTTTATTAAAACAGGAATGCATGAGTAAAATAATAAAATAGAATGTTTTCTGACATACTCGTATTGAATAATTATTTATAGTTCACATTTATCTTTGCCATCATTATTAAAAATGTAAATTTATCTCGCCAACACATAGTCCAATTACTGACAATAATGTACAGCTGCTATAAATTATAAAGTCAGTTCAAAGAAAAATGCATATAATATAAGGAATAAAAAACTAAGTCCATTTAATCTCAGACTGCTATAAAAATAACATGACTACATCCTAGTTGAGTCCAAAGTTTATTTTCTTTAAGTACTCTTTCTTCTTGAGTGGCATTCGGGCACGGAATGGGTTGCCTGAACAAACCAGGAAAACCAGTAACTTAACATCATTTAAAACATTAATAAAAATGCAAGACTAAACTCGGACCACGGATGAGCGTAGGACGCAATAATCTTCTTTATAGAAGGGGCGTCTGTAATGTATAAGATAAGAAAAGACTGTCAATAAAGCGGCCCAGGTTCTAGCTCTGCCTTCCTGTAGGACTTTGGGCCCAGTGAACGTAATATAACCTTCTGTCTAGAAGAAACGTCTGTTAACTTATTATAAGTCATAATACAATATTATAGATTCTGACAACTTTCGTATAGACTATGTACTATTAATTCTCGTTATAAACTTTATAAAGGCATTTGTTTAAGTCCTTAACGGTCGTTTGGGGGGGGGGGGGCTAATGGGCCATTAGTCCTTTCAGTGGGCTTGGTACACTTGGCGGCGCCTATCTCCTCTCCAAGTCGGCGGTGGATTTATTTTTCTGTCTACACCGTGGGCCGAACCCCTGATGCCGAGCTTGTGAGTCGAGCTCACTGTCGACTTTGCTATCCAGCCACCAAGGGCATTCTTATTACATTTTTTTAAAATGTAGAATGCACTTCTAGTTTATGCAGATACTCTAGTCTTGGGTTTGGTTTTATGTCCTCTTCCGCTCTCCCATCCCAAATAACAATATTAATGTAAAGTACCCTTCGGACCAAATTGATCCATAAGGCCGATTAAGCAGCGTTCACCAGTTTCCGTGTCCACGGCATACTAGGTGACTGTGTGGCCAGCACAATGCACAGCCGTCTTTACTTTACCCCAACTAAGATCAGGTGCCCATCAGACTCAGGGACACCCTAATAACAATTTTGCAATTTAATTCCAATTCTAATTAATGTTTTAAGTGAGAGTTGACTGATAGTTACAACACAATTTGATTTAGTTATTTCATATATTATAGTTATATGATCCAGTAACATGCACACGTTTTTTTTTTTCAACTAAAAAAATGTATCTGCAATACCATTTGATTCCTGTACATTTCAAGTCAAGTATACTTTTAAATACCAGGTGCTCCCCCCCCACCCCCCCCAACGGCAGATGTAATGGTCTCATATCGAATGTCTAAAAAAAAAGTGCTTTGGTCAGTTCTTCTGTTATTGTTTTTCTAAAGCTGAAGATCATTGAACGTGTATTATAACTTTAAGATTTGTTTTTTATTCAATAAGAGTGGTCGTGGGTTGCGTTGTATGAATGTGTCTAGAATGTTGTGATGTGTGTTGTGATGTAAAAACAACTTCAAAAATGTAACACAAGGGACATAATTCCATTATTTCTCTTGTGCAATAGAGACTTAATATATTGTTAAAAATAATATTTTAATATATTATTTTAATCCTCTAGTGCCTTTATAATATTTTAATTCAATTAAAAAAATACTAGTGCAGTTTAATGAACGAAACAAGAAAACCATAAAAACGAAGTTTTCATTATACTCCCTTTATTTGCAAACTAAGTTAACCATCATGTAATTAAATAATTGATTGACTACTGCAAATGAAACGTACAGAAAAATATCTGTGTCGCAAATCTCAAAAATATCTCCTTACTCCGTATGAATTGTTCTAAAAATAATCTTAGCGCATAAAAAACTATAAAAATTTGCACAGGCATTTTCAACGCGAAATCAAAATTTTTATTATACTTGCCTTTTAAGAAATGAATATTGTCATAAGTGTAGTATCATTAAGTTGTTTTAACTGATAGGATGTATTGTTAGTCGGGGCAAGTCTGCTGTCCAAATTTCAGCTCGATTGGACCACGGGAAGTGGTCGAAAAATCGAAGCCAATTCTTGCTCGCACGACGATCCCACGACGCACGCATGATTGCAATCAGACAGACAGAAATTGCAACTTAAAATAAAGGAAGTAAAAATAGAACACCATACTAAAACCATTTATTCAATGCAGACAATAAACTTGTTTTACAACTAATCCAAATCCATGTTGCCATTTCAGTCCAATCTTTTGATGTCCAAATAAAATAAAAAGCCATGTTACCAGTTACCATTATAGTCGAATCGTTTATTGTCCAAAAAATACTTTCAAAATTCAATAAAAGTTATGTTGCCATTATAGTCAAATCTTTTGCTGTCCAAATAAATCCTCTCTAAGCTTATAAGCCTGAAGTTTTTTTTATTTTTTTATTATAAATAGATTGTGTTTTTTTTTGCTGGTATAAAAGAATTCCAAAATATAACATCTATGAATTTCAGGTGAGTGTATTAGGCAAGCTTTAGATAAACCCTAATTACTTGTGTCAATCTTCTGCGTGTTGTGATGTGCAACGTGTGGCAATTTAATGTGTGTGTGGTGAATTTGTGCGTGATGTTGTCAAAGTTCTGTGTGTTCTGTGTGTTGTGATGTATTGTCCGTGTCATTGTTTTGTGTTGTGATGTATTATCCGTGTCACTATTCTGTGTGTTATTCGTGTCATTGTTCTGTGTTGTGATGTATTGTCTGTGTCCTTGTTCTATGTTGTCCGTGTCATTGTTCTGTGTTGTGGTGTGTTGTCCGTATCTTTGTTCTGCGTGTTGTTGTGTATTGTCCGTGTCATTGTCTGTGTGTTGAGATGTATTGTCCGTGTCATTGTTCTGTGTGTTGCGATAGGCCTATGTAGCGTGTATCAAAGTTTTGTGTGTAGGCCCCTACGGTAGGCCCTACTGAGTTTTCCATTGTTCTGTGTTTTCTGTTTGTTGTGACGTCTGAAATCAATAACTTACGTCTTGAATAAACTAGCAAATTTTCAATTAATAACAAACAATCAAGAATACTAAGCTAATTGCATAAATTAAGATTTTCTAGACACACACAATGTGACACATATTCATGTCTAAGCAATAAAACTTTTATACAATTATCCCTTTAACTTTTTTTAAAATACCGGTACTGATGTTTAAAGCACAAGGCAACACTTTTCATTATTTAGTTTTTTTCTCATAATAATAGTGGCTTTTGTTTTCTATAAATAAACATCAAATTTCAACTTATAAAAACCCCAGAGCTAATGGCCTACCTATAATTTAATATAAATAATATAGCTCAGTGGCGAAACATGTCTAAATTTTTTTACTGGTCTACGCTCTCATACAACAGTTGAGCTTGTCCTTTCTTCTGTGACTCTGTGGCCAAGCTAAACACTACATTTTCCATAGTCAATACTCCTTAAAATTTAATGTTTGTTGATTTTGTTTGTTTGTTTTGTTTATTTAGACTTGAAAGTGTTGTTTTTTTTTTTGTTTTTTAAAATTGAAAATGCTGATGAACATTTTTTAGGAATGGTAGCCTTATCGTGGACTTCACTGCCAACTTTCAACACAATGAATCCGTACAAGACAAAAATTACGTGTACCGTGAACTGCTGCAGAAGGTAACGAGGCGACTCGCACAAGATACTGATGTAGATTTGACTTATTCTCTCCCTTTGTTTGTACGGAGTATTCAAGGTATGGTAATTGTTTACCTGCGTTAGCCCACGAGTTTTTTGGTTCTCTGTCAAATATTTTTTTAAGATCCATGCCAAATTCGGACAAATCAAGTCTCGCAAACGATATTTAGACTTAGGAAAAAAATACCCTTTTACACTCATGTAGAAATTTTCAATCTTTACACGCGCCAGCCTAATATAGCCAATCGTTTTAATCATTTCTCTCTGTATCTATCTTGACCGCTGATCTTGACCCAAGTAATTAATTAATGGCTAATCAAGGATCTTGATGTGGGATGTGTTGGCATTTATCCAGCTGTGACGGTCATACGTTTTGGGGGAAGTTGGAAAAGTGGTCAATAAATGGCACCAAGTTACTGTAACTGCTAAACAATTCACTCACATGTCCCCCTCACCCTCACTGGAAACTGACTTTATAATTTTATATATTTTTATATATAGGGCAACAAAAGCAAAATTGTAGGCTCAGAAAAAGAAGAAAGATCGTGTTTGGAAATTCATATCTATTTTAAGCCCGTATATGCGATAAAAATGTGACAGGGTCACAAAAAAAAAATTGAGTTGTGAAAAAAAAAGTCTAGGAAACGCTTTGAGAAAGTAGTGCAAACAGTGTACACGCGTTATCTTCTTCCAGGAGCGGATGTCTGCCACCTCCACAAATGTGACCTTGGGCACACCTGCAATTACGACAATGGCGCCCCGACGTGTATTAAGGCATCCTGCGATCTCTCCTGTGCGAACGGAAAATGTGAATTCAATGTTCTTAACACACCTTTTTGCAAGTAAGTGTGTGTGGGGGGGGGGGAGAGGTGAGGGTAAGAGGCGGTTAGCTGGACATCGATCAATTTTAGTCTGTGACTCTACTATGATAGTAGGCAACCACTGGAGCACGTTTTACTTACTTGGCACGGTGATACATTTTCAGTGGCGTGCCAGTTCTGAGAAGCTATTGACTGACACCATGGTCCTATTCGCTTTTCATAGATCACCTATAACGACGTTGTTTAAAATATGTAATTGTCACTACTATCTGGCAGTTGTTTAAAAATAACTGTCAAGGGCTGATTAAGGTGCACACGCGTTTATGGCTTTCATTGGGGCCCCACAGTAAATTTTTTCCTTGAGTACTGTTGTTCGTTCGCTGCAATGATTCTTAACTCCTGGAGAGATAAAGGGTTCTGGTTGTAACCTGATCACTCCCACCACCTCCCCATCAATTCGCATATGTCAGATTCATTGGAGGAAAAAGTTAAGTAGCCTGCATAGTAGTCTAGGCCGCAGACATTTTAACACTAAGTATAGTTGGGGTATTATTTAATGTATGCGCATATATTCTGTAGATCCCTGAAAGTATGCTATACAGGCTTATCTCTATAAAGTAGAGAGAGGAATGGTGAAACAATGAGAGAGAGGAATTATTTGTATTAAATGGCGCCCTGGGCATGCACATGCAATGTCAGCACCCCCAAAATCTATTCACCCTCCGATAACAAAACGATAACACATCCTTGGGAACCCATGTACTACTACTTTGACAACACCCCGCCCCTCCCCTCTTTCTCTCTCATGCTTATTGTATAAGCTTAGATAAATAAGGCTATTGCTATTTTTAAACTAATCTTTTTGAGTCCTATTAGGCCTAAAGAATATGTCTTCCCGTCTCCCCCTTCTCATTATTATAGATGTTCAGAGACCAGTTCAACTCTTTACTATGGCGAATTGTGTGAGAATTCATTGGAAAAATTTGCCCTCAAGAAGGATTACATCATCGCCATTGCTGCTGGGGTAGGTGGCGCTGTGGTCCTGACGCTGTCCATCATCATCATTGTCACATGCCTCATGAAGAAAAAGACGAAGGTGATTGTGAAGGAGCCCATTGACGAGAGAGACAACAGATCTGAGTAAGGACAAAACACTTTCCCTATCCCTTATGCAAGAAAAAATGCATATAAGTACTCTTTCTTCCTGAGCATGGAATGGGTTGCCTGAACAAACCATGAAAACCAGTAGCTTAACATCATTTAAAAGACTAATAAAAATGCAGGACTAGACTCAAACCACGGATGAGCGTTGGACCCAATAATCTTCTTTATAGAAGGAGCGTCTGTAATGTATATCCTAAGATAATATAAGGGCTTTTAGATTTCTGAAAGTTATTTTGTAACTAAGCAAAGATATGCTCCTAAATTGATGACATGCCTCTATGTAATAGTCTCTTGGATGTTAGTAATGCCAGTAATGTTCTTAGTGGTCCAATGATAAAACACTAAAAGCTGCTATTTCAGTGTGCAAATTGTGGGCCAACTCATAGGGCTTTTCCTTTTCCGAGAAGGCCATTGCCGCCCCAAGAGTTGCACACACTTGTCGTTTGTGAGGCTTACGAGAGAAACGTACTGGCCACACAATTCACAAAAAAAAAAACAACAACACAATAACCCCTCAAGTGGGATGAAAAATCTTACAAAAATATCTGTACTTTTTTTAAGGTATTAAATAACCAGACCACCTACTTAGAATTTGAAAAAATTAATTTAAAAAAAAAAATAAAATCATAATTTGTAAAGAAAATTCATTTTTACAAATTAAAAAAAAAAAAAATGGGTCAAAATTGATTGACATTACGTATTTAAACTAAAAAAATGGGAGGTCTGCAAATAGCCAGAAGGATGTAGCCTGACGAGGATGATTGTCCATTGTTTTCAAAGATGGTTCATGGTGTGGCCTATTCTTGCACGAACATTTTTGCCGCAGTGGGGGCATGGGTCCGAGGCTTGCTGGCCGGCAGTAGCGGAGTTGTCCTTTCTGGACTTTCTAAGTTGACGTTTTACAGTTGCGACTATTCACCTTTTTTCCTCGTGAGCTGCTGCTCCATTGAAGGTCATGTTTTGCCAAGAGGATTGGTCCTCAGCCAGTCTTTCCCAGTTGTTTGAGTCGATTTCCAGGTTTTTTAGGGAGGCCTTCAGGGTGTCCTTAAACTTCTTCTTCTGCTCTCCTCGTGTGCGCTTTCCTGCGACTAGTTCGCCATAGAGGATCTTTTTGGGTAGTCGTACTTATGGCATGCACACAACATGGCCTGCCGAGCTGGGCTTTTCCTAAAAGGGTGTGAATGCTTGCCATGTCAGTCTGTGCAAGCACCTCAGTGTCAGGGATCTTGTCCTGCCATTTTACCCTTATCAGCTGTCGTAGGCAGCTCAGATGGAAGTGATGTAGCCTACATTTGAGCGAAACTATTTCAGAAATTATAAAAATGCTCCCTCTTGATTACATTCAATGTCAATAATTGATCATAGATTTGTGTACTTTGTGTACTTATACACAATTTTAGAGCTTATTTAATGCAGAAAGTTTTAAAAAATCAATAATAGAAACGGTCTCATTTGCCTAGCTTTTTTTTTTCAACAGGCAATCGTTTGATTCCATGAAAGACCAAGAGAATCATCTGAGAGAGCCGTATAAAGTGAACCATGCTATGACAGACCCAACATTTAGGTTGGTGACAATGTGGGTTTTTATCTTTTTTTTTTTAAATGTCTTCTTGTTAGTTTTTGTTTATTATTTATTGTTTGTTTGTTTTGTTTTATTAATATTTTTTTCACAAGGAAAAACTGAAAGAAAAATGTACTGTGGACTGTGAAATTAACAAGCCAGACAAGATTAACGTTCTTCCCTGCAAAGAACAATTAAGTGCACCATATTCCAGTTCAAAACAGGGCATAATAAATATAATACTAAAGCCACACTTAAACAGAATAAGCCCAACACACACACCTAACTGTAGGCGCCACGGCAATGAAACAGTAGAACACTTAATAATTCCTTCTTTAAAATGCCGCAAGCTAACCAGCCTCAGTTGTTTTTTTTAGTTCTTGTAACTAAAATTAATGCACTAAAAAAGATAGTTATCCTTCCTAGAAAGCCTGTAAGGTAGCAAATTTTTTGTGTGCTTTTCTGTTTTTGTTCTTATATAATTACAGACGCTCCTTCCATAAAGAAGATTATTGCGTCCTTTGCTCATCCGTAATTGTTAAATTGTAGTGTTTTTTTGTGTGTGTTATTTTTCTTATTTTTCGCTTTCGCATGGTCGCGCTAAATTGAAGTGATTTAAAGATGTTTCATTAATATTTTATCTTAGAATAGTTTCATTATTTTTAATGATTTAGTTAAACTTACGTATATATTCTTCATGTTTTGATTTTGATGCATCTTAAATATAAATCTTAAATCAAGATTTTTAATGATTACTTTGAATGATATTTTGCTAACAGGAGAAATGACAGAAATATGACAGGGAACCATTCTACTCCATATACCATTCCAGCATCACCTACTGCACCAGGCTTGAGGGGAGCAGCACCCTATGACATGGCACTCAACACAATATCTGAGTACCAGTACACTGGGGTCAGGTGAGACTTTAACCGAATATTCTGGCAAGCGCCATGATGGGTTTTAAACGGGCCTATATGCTTTTAACTAAAAAAATTTTTTTTGACAAAATAAATAGGCCTACAGTAAATCTTTGAACAACACTAGGGCCTATAATTACTCATTCACTGAATTATTTAATCGGTAATCTCTCAATCGTAAATTGTTTTAACACATTTGATTTAACTTTGCATTAAAAGGGTTTTTTAAAGCTTAACAAGACACATAATAATCTTCTTTATAGAAGGAGCTTCTGTAACATATAAGATAAGATTAACACCAAAAAAGTCCTGTTTTTAATTAATTAAATACCATATAAACACCATGGATCGAAATGAATTCAATATAGTATTTTGATAATATGATAGTTGTTATCACATGAACACATACACACTATATAATGTACCATATGATATAAAAAAGCAGAATTTGTTGAACCTTAAAAAATGTCAATATCAATTAAGCAAAGTTTTTATATTTTTGTCTGATGCAATGAATGTTGACTGGGATAATCAGTATAGATGTTTAATTGTTGGCTTTTTTTTAATCATAGAAATTTGGCCTTTGACTTTCTGTGACATTTTAGATGACAGTGTATTCTTATCTTCTCATATAGTTGACAGGATGTGTTTTGTAAGAAGGCACTCATTATGTAGACTCTTCAAGCATATCTCTTGTATAAGACTTGATCTACATGTTGGAATATTGGGCTGGGAAACTGTCTTTGAATATTTTCTAGATGCTTCAATTTAAACTGTTTTGCTATACTTAGCCGTAAAGAGCTAAAACCATTATCAGATAATCTATGAAAAATTCTGTCCTGGTGAAATGAAATCTACTGTACATGATAAGTCTAAAATATGGTACAGTAGAATGGTGTATATTTAAATATATTTTTTAAGTTCACTGAGATAAATTCAAAAATGATGTTTCAGAAGTCCAGTAGACAATGTAGAGATGAGGAGACCCAGCAGAGTACGAGTAATGGATGATATAGAGAATGTAAGACTTTATACTCACTCACTCATATGGTATTTTATAGTGTCGGTTGGAGAAGTCCTTCTATTTTAGAATATCTATTGTTATATGATCTGTATCATTTTCACTAGATGTTTTATTCTATCATATAATCTTATCACTCAAGATTGGCTTAGTCACAGCAGACTATGCAACAAATAGACAAAATTGACCTCGATTCCATATTGCTGTATATTTGCATGAACATTTTTTATCAACAGAATCCAGATTACAACCGAAGAGAAAGTCGAGCTAGAGACTCTATAGATGGAGCAAACTTTAGAAAGGTGGGACATTTTATGTGGTATCAATTGTATTTTGTGCACCAGCATCCATTTTCTTTTCTTAAACTTTTGATCTAAAGTTTCATATAAGGGAGGTGACTGTGGTTTCTGAAAGTTATGCTTCATTCATTGAAACTAAGGATGTTAAACGAAAACCAGAATACCGGATTCCGGTTTTGAATCTGAAAACCGGTTTTGATTTTTAAAACCGGATTTCGGTTTGTTGACTGGAAGGTAGTCATTACTTCAAGTAGCACACCAATTTTTTTTATTTTTTTATTGGTTCTGATGGAAATATTTTTAAAAACAAAAGTTGGATTCACGCAAAACAATTATTGAAATGCCTTGCTAACACTATTTAGTCTTAGATGTTGTGTTTCTTTTTTTTTCTCTAAATACCAACTATGGCTTGGGATAAAAACAACATCAAACCGAATGTCGGCTCATCTTTTAGATGTAAGCTACTCTTAGATGTGCCTCAAGTGCGGCAGGGATTGCCCCTCCCGGGTTGGCCTACACAGCTATTCTTGGCGGTCAGTTGGATACCTCACCAATGAAGCTACACCATCGTCTCTCGAGTCGGACGGATGCCGACGACGACTCTTTGATGTACGCAATGGAGATTGGAGAGACACAAACTAGTTTTGTCCTGTGACCTTGAACAATTCGGCTAGACACCGCGTCTGTGCTTTATTTTTAACGGCAGCATTAAATACACATTCTTTTGACTTTTGATTGGGGCTACGTGATCCTATTCAATACATTATTTTACAAGTCTAAGTCCACGGTGCACAAATGATCACTATTGAAAGCTATTATCGGTTTTAATCAATTAGCCCATATTTTTTTTAGTTCTAAAAAATTTTATGGTAAAGTTTACAAAATCATAATGTATTCACACAAATCAACCTCTTGAATGCTCTGCAAATACTTAATAAGTTTGAACTATAAACTACGCACATTTGTCTTTACATTTGTCTTTTTTGAACTGTGACTTGTGACATTGCAGGGGGGGGGGAATAGAAATCTGGTTTTAAACCGGTTTGATAGAACCAAAAACCGGTTTTAAAAACAAACCTTTTTTAACATCCCTAATTGAAACAAGACTAATTCCTTCTGCCTCAAGGTATTTAATATTTTAAAATTGAAATTACTGTGCAGAAGAACAAAAAAGTAAGTAAATATAGCCTTCTTAACATAACTCTAATACTAATATAATAATTAATTTGACTTTTTCATTCCCTTAAAAAAAAAAGAAAATGCTCAAATATCGGAAATATACCTCTTATTAAAGTCACTGTGATCATTTAACAGGGCCATGTTTTGTTTATTTATTATCAATGTACTTTTAAAAACTTTATATATCTTTTCTGTTTAAAAAATTAATTCATTAAAAAAATATTACTAAAAGTCTTACATAAATTTAAGCTGTCTTTTGTCACAATTTTAGTTATTATAGATACAAATTTAAATTTTGACTAATAGTTAAAAAAACAGATTCGGGCTCATACGTTTTCTCAGGACAAGTTCTTTAGAGTATTTAGTAGCCAGCTCTAGCCGTAACAGCACATTATATTGGCCCAATAGTGGCCGTACATTAGGCCAGGATTTAAATATTGGCTAAATGTTGGGCAATATTAGGCCAATATGCTGATAGTGTATATGCTATATGGTCTTTTCAGATGCATAAAAAAAAAATGACCAGCTTGTACAATGATTTCTAAACAGGACCTTGGATTGCAATTCTCTGCAGTCTTATAGGGTTTCATAATTTTGACTCTATATAATATGATGCTTATAAAAAAATGAAGTGTTAATTATTGATTATAATTTTTCTTTGTTAATGTCTCAGAATTCCAACTTCAACATATTGCCACAGAGAAGACGCTCTTCTGCCCTTGACATGAGAACCAATAACAATACTAGGGTTTGTACTGTGTTAAGTTTTTCTATGTAAGAATGATTGAATTATTCCCCCTTACCAAAAAACTACAATCACCTTTAGAAATGTGGGGTTTGCTCCCATCTTCTCAACATTTGTATCTAGTAAAATACAGATCAGCCACCACACCAGCATGTCCAAGCTCTATTGTGGTACTTGCAAAACTGCATGATGGGTAAAGAAGTTATCTCCGCTTTTAAAATCTCTCTCTTTTTATTCCTTTTGCTATGTGTTGTTCATTGAAGGATCAACACATTTCGGCATGCCTAGAAAAACTTAAGTTTCTTTTCTTGTCAGGATATCTCTGCAGACTTAATATTTCTACCGTAACTCAACTCTGGGGCTTTTAAACTAAATAATTTTAGGTTTCTAATAGAAATGTTAACTTTTTTTGTTCAATTTCATTTAAAATTTTATAAAATTTATATATATTTTATTTACCAATAATCATACTTTTTTTTTTATTGTTGTAAAAAACAACACTTTCCTGCTGCTCAGATTAAATCACTATGTTTTAAAATGGTGATCAAATTTCAACTTCACAGCAGTTTTGAAATTTAGCTTTCTTAAAATATTTAACAGCAGATAATTTTAATGAACTCTATTTTTTCTTCCGTTTTGACATTTGCATTTGGCTGTAAAAGCCTATCTTTATTCCGGGCATTTATCCCATCAGTCTCCTAGATTTTTGAAATAAGGTTCTATTTATTTATTTTGTTTGAGAACTGTTTGAGTTATAAACTCTACAATAATTACAAAATATTATTCTAATTATTTCAGAATCCTCTTTTTGGTTTACAGCAGAGTCGAAGGAAGTCCTCAGTATTTTCTGAAATAGAAGACAACTATACCAAGGTAAGTTTTGGTGTCGTCTTTGAAAAGGCAAAACTTAAGGCAACCCTACCGCCCATCAAAATGACCATTTATTTCATTTACAGATTTACTTTTGAGTATATCTTCCAAAAAAAAAAGCATCAATAATTTTAGGCTATGTTTTATGTATCTAATGAAAACATTGCAGTTTAGATTTTAAATTTGAACTTTTTTTTTTAGTCTACGATGTATCAACCTGGAAATAACACTGACTACCCAAAAAGACCTGCGACTAGTCCCAGAGTGTATGATTATTACAACAGAAAAGATTCAGCCGTAAGAAAATATGATCCTATAAGTTTTTCTCCTCTATTGTGGCAACTGAAAGCCTTATATATAAAAAGTCAGTTTTTTTTTCAACTTAATGATCATGCAAAGCAGAAAATGGACGAGTTGGTTTTGACGAATAGTGCAGCAGTGTTCACTAGTTTCTGTGGGCATGGCATACAATGGGGACTGTGTCCAACCTAATGCCCAGCAGCTCTAGCACTAAGGTCAGGTAACCCAATTAGAGCTGTGTAGACTCAAGGGACACCATCAGTTTGTAGAGAAACTCACAATTGCATTATTGAAAAGTATTTTAGCCAAACTTTCATTTTTATGTAATAAAGGAAAGAGAAAAAGTGTATGACAAGATTTCATTCCATAAGAACAAGAGAAATAAATATATTATATCAATATTATTTGAGGGAATTTACAACCAAAAGGCAGGGAAATGCATGTATTCTGGGATTGCTTCCCCTTTAGATATGAATGTGTTATAAATTAATTATTGAAAGAGCTAATTAAATATATGTCAATCCTATTGACATCCAGGTGATTGCAGCAAGACCATCTGTACCAGATATTTATGACTATGAAGAAGATAATAACAGAATGGTAAGATGAAATCAATTTAGCTTAGTAAGCTGTTAGTGTTATATTTAGGTACAGCTTGCACAGTTATTCCCCTTTTCATCAAGGCTATTAATAATTGTGCCATTTCTAAAAATGAAACACATTTTTCTCCCCCTTAAATAATATAGTTAAATGTTTGAAGGTTGAATAATAAATATTGAGCTTATCATTCCATACAATATAACTTACTGCTAGAACTGATCCCTTTTGTAGGCCAATATAAATATTATTGGTTAGCAATTAGTTGTAGTTTTTATTTATTTATTATTAACATATTATACACATTTAATTAATATAAAAACAAATCAACATGCCTTAATTTTTTTTATACTTGAGAATAACTTTAAAAAATCAATGCCCCCCCCCCTTCCAGAATATATCTTTGTTGATTCCACTGACCACTGCCTCATAGTTTAAAACCATCAAGTTGCTGAAAACCTTTTTTTTGAATCCATTGACAGATAGCATTATATATCCTGTAGCCTGAATCTAATTACTAATTGGGCTAGAAAAATATCTCCAGGTTTCAGTCAGAAGTAGAAGAAATAACTTCTAAGGAATTTATATAAACACACATTTTGTCCAAAAATATAAAAAAAGATTAATAAATTATTTTTTGTTTTGACAGTATGCCTATAAGAAACCACCACAAGTTCCCATGACTAGAAGATATGTAAGTAGGCCTTCTTCTATATTAAGTTAACATGGGACAAGTCTATATAGTTTTTTGATACTTTAGTAATAATTGATACCATTATTATTACCTAGCTCACAATATTAAAAAAAATAGCGTTTTCATATTTAGAAATCCATTTACATGTAGGCCCCTAAGCATAAAAGATAAATATATATATGTATACAGAATATGAAATGAAGCATTCTCGTAAAGTAAAGCACTGTATTTGTTATTTCAGTAACTCTTCATTGAATAAAATCTTGGACTTTCAATGACAGTTGGCGACTGCTAGAGATAATCACGATCAGCCAAACCAGTGTATCTTTATCCTAAGCATAGATGATGGTCATTGTAAACACACTGTTTTATCAAATGACTGATGAATCTTTTTTATTAAACCAAACATTGTACATAGTTTTAAAAAGTAACAACTGGCAAAATTAATATAGATCTATACATAATGAGCTAAAATATACTTCCTGTTGTAGGTACTGATTTATTGAAATACATTTTAATTCTAATGTATACATCCTCAAATCTTAAGATAGTTCAGAAAAAGAAGATAATTGATAATTCTATTTTTAACTTTCACAATTTTCAGGCTATTTAGCCAAAAAGGTACAAAGAGCATTCTGTTAAAGTGTCATTTTATTTACTTATTATATTAACTAAAGCTGAAAATATAACCAATCTTTTTTAATTTAAGTTTCTTATATATATATATATATTATATATATATATATATTTATATATAAGTTAATTTCTATAGTTTTTACATTCTTGATTGACATTTGTAGGCTTATATTTTTATCCAAAATAAATCTATTTACATTAAGTGATCTAACAGCAAATAGGTTAATTACTGCCCTTTAACATGAATACACTTTTTGTTTGAAGATGAAATTATTTGCTGATAAAGTAATAATGTGTGTAAAATAACTTCAAAAACATGTGGACGTTCATTGCATTTTTTCTAACACTAAGCTTTATTTATTATATTATGCAGTACATGTAATATTTTTGTTATACTGTTTTTCTTTCTCAAAACATGCATACTTCTTAGGACGCTATCACTTGAGCCTTACATTAGAAGCTCCTGGATTAGCTGTGATGCACATATAAGTCTCACAGACACTTCTGAGCAATAAAAGTAAATATCCCTGTCAGAACAATTTGATCTATAGGGCCTGTGATCCACCATTCACAAGTTCCCGTGGCCTCAGCGTACGAGAGGATTGTGTAGCCAGCACATTGCTCATTTGCCTTTACTTATTCCCAACTCATTTCAGGTACCTATCAGAGTTTAGAAGACTCAGGGACACCTTCCAGACACAGGAACGAATCCTAGCCTTCACCAGGATTCAAACCTAAGACCTTCAGTATATTAGTTGAGTACTGTCACTATGTTCCCTGTTTCTATTAGACCACTTAAGCTCTCTACGAATGAAACTGAAATAATTTATTTAATTTTTGCATTTGAAAATGTATGTTAACTTCACTGTCAAGTTACACAATTAGTCCTGTTTAACTATGTGGGAGGTGAAAAAATAATAACCAATATCTGTAGTCAAGATACAGAAGGGATTAAGCAGCCAGCACAATTTTGGGCTATCTTTCCCCAACTGGTGTCCTATAGGTTTATTAGGGGCAGTAATCTGGGAAAAGTTTAAATCTGACTCTGGATTTAAAACTGTGATTCTCACTCTAGGAATCAGTCTCATTAACCCTTCTATACATTACTACAGATAACATATTTTAACACTCCAAAATCTTATTGATTTCAGAAGATTATCATGTCATAAATTTATATACGGTTTGAGCCTAGTCTTACTGACTAGTGCAGTTAACCCATTTTATCAGAAATGTCACTGGGGAAGGAGAACTTACTTGACTGGTATTGTAAAGCTAATATTAATATAATATTATATGTGTATCGAAACTCTTTAGTTGAGTGAACTATTTATTTTTTTTAAATATTAATACTTGTACATTTTGTCCAATCAGAGGAATGAACGTTTTTCAATTGTATTTCCTATGAATGAATTTTTTGGTTTGAAAATGTGAATTTGTATGAAATATTTTTTCTTCTTTTGCATTCTTATCTTAAATTTTTTTTTTATCTTGTATAGAAATATTTTACATAACATCCTTAAGAACGCTATTAAAATTGTACATTAAAATTGGTTATTTCATACAAAAATATTAAATTACTTAATCTTATTATTTTGCTTGTAAAAGAAGCATTTGGCAGTGTCTAGAATACTATAAACTATAGAGAAAGAATGTTTGGATGTGGGACTAAAGTATTTCTTTCAGACCAATTTGATCAATAGGGCTAGTAAATATACGTTTGCAAGTTTCAGTGGCCACAACATACAAGAAGATTGTGTGGACAGTACATTGTACAGCCGCATTATTTTTGTTCAAACTATTGTCAGGTACTCATCTGAGCCGGGTAGACTCAGGGACACCCTCTAGACCCAGGAAACACATTATAGCATTTTCCAGGGCATGAACTGGGAACAGCTGAGCATGCTGTTGGTTGGCCACTGTGTGAGGGAGGGGTAGGCAAGTAGGTTTTTATTTCTACAGATTTGGTTCAACTATTTGTTATAGACATCCCAAGGTTCATTAACGTAGACTTTAACATACGTTTGCTGTTACAAATTAAGTCATTTACACAGACTTTTGAAAGTGTGAACAGTTGATTTGGTAGGTTGGCCTCCCAGCATCATTGCATGGACCCTGGGTCCACCTAGAACTTTGATGGGTAGGACAGGAGGGTACAACCATATCCGTTTTGCCAAGCTTGATGTCTGGACAACCAAGCCTATAGTTCAGTATTTGCCCAACCAGTGCAGGGATACAAGGTATGCAGCACCTTAATGATCCAAGGTAGAATTCCATCGGGAATAAAAATGTGAGTGTGCCTGCTGTGTCCTAACAAGTAACCTGCCCTAGTTATATAGCAACCTGCCCTAGTTATTTATCGCATGCCTCGGCCAGGAGTATGGAGCTAGGATGACATACATCATCCCTCGCATGTCACACCATTGACTTTAGAGCCATAAGGCTTGTCAAGTAAAAGACAAGACTTATAAATAATTAGCAACATTTTTCACACAGCTCTGTCAATAGAATAAAAGATGCAAAGATTACTTCTTGCAACAATCCATATTAATATTAAAAACAAAACATAACAAAAAAGTGTTTGAATTTATGAAAATTTTATTTATTTAAACTTATAATCAATATAGAAGGTGATTTGGCTTGTTCTGCATCAAACGGTGCATTTTGTTAAAACAGCAGCTTATGGCACACGAATACGAAAATGTGAAAACTGAAAAACAAATCTATATTAAAAAAAAACGCATTAAGTATTTGCACAGTAAAATAATTGACGTTTAAAACCTTCAAGAAAACCACACACAGATAAAACAAGCGGAAGAGAGAGATGGTGATTAAATTGACCCATAGGGCCGGTGAAACAGCGTTCACCAGTTGTGGCAAAACTGGAAGAAAGAAAAGTATATTATAAACTTTTAAAATTAGAAAAAACATGGATGTAAATAAAGTGAGGAAATTTAAATGTTTAAACAGTTCCCAAACTGACAGATTGTGTTAGATTTATGCTTACAGTTACAGACTGCCCAGTATCAATATTAACAAATGCTTCTGCAATACCAGTTGAATAGAATGTACATGTTAACATTTCTTTTTGTTGATTTGATATTTAAAATGTAAAGTAACAATAATAAAACAGAATTCATTTTTAGATAATCAACCAACTCTAGATCTTATGTTTGAACTTTTCATTGCACCAATGAAACAAAAAAAAAGGGTAACAATTATAACATTGTTATTTAGTAAGTATTTATGTCATATATGAAAATTTCACTTAAATTTTAATTACCGGGGTATGTTACTTCCCAAATGATGGTCGCAAAACAAACTAAGAAAGGTATCACAGAAATATTAAAACAAAATTATATGAAATAGAATTAGGGAATGAGGAGGTACAGGATAATGAAAGCACTGACTCGAGGATTTTAGTTCTTTAACATTGTCAGGTGACTACTTGTGAAATTAATTTTGCCAGCTGGCAGTAATGTGCGTGGCAGCATGCCAATTGAAAAAATGCCACATTCCTGCAAAAGGTTCGGGCTTGTGACCCCACCCTTACGACTGTTGTGAGCATAGCACAAGTTCAGATGTCACAAATTGTTACAAACATAGCACAAGTTCAGATGTCACAAATTGTTACAAACATAGCACAAGTTCAGATGTCACAAATTGTTACAAACATAGAACAAGTTCAGATGTCACAAATTGTTACAAACATAGCACAAGTTCAGATGTCACAAATTGTTACAAACATAGCACAAGTTCAGATGTCACAAATTGTTACAAACATAGCACAAGTTCAGATGTCACAAATTGTTACAAACATAGCACAAGTTCAGATGTCACAAATTGTTACAAACATAGCACAAGTTCAGATGTCACAAATTGTTACAAACATAGCACAAGTTCAGATGTCACAAATTGTTACAAAGATCATAGCAATAAAGGAGATTAAAAAAAACAACTCAGTTATTTTCAAATAAAATTCTAGAATCAACAACAGTACAAATTCTGACAATCATTTTAACATTTTTGCTCTGGTACCGGTACTCATAAAACTAATCTTCATTGTTCAAGATAAAAAGTCTTTAAGAAATGAAAATAATGGCAGCAGTAAAGTTCATCACATCAATAGATAAGGAGGAATAAAGTAACATTTTACAAAACAACTTCAATGGAGGTCATGAAAACAAAACTACAAGCAAGAGTTACAGGTTATTGACAAAAGTACAGGCTACACACTGACAAAGTACACACTCATGCTATACATTTATAAAATACTGATATAATACGTAATAGCAACACATATCCACAGTTCACATTTTACATACTGGGTACTGACTTACTAAGCTTTTACATAAATAAATACAGAAAATGCAAATCAAAAGTAATTAATGGGATAAAAACAAAACTACAAAATGCAGAAAATATAAAGCCAATAGCTAAATAAAGCCAATAGCTAAATAAAGCCAATAGCTAAATAAAGCCAATAGCTAAATAAAGCCAATAGCTAAATAAAGCCAATAGCTAAATAAAGCCAATAGCTAAATAAAGCCAATAGCTAAATAAAGACAATAGCTAAATAAAGCCAATAGCTAAATAAAGCCAATAGCTAAATAAAGCCAATAGCTAAATAAAGCCAATAGTTAAATAAAGCCAATAGCTAAATAAAGCCAATAGCTAAATAAAGCTAATAGCTAAATAAAGCCCAATAATTGAAACATTTGGTAATGACTGGATTCAAAGATAAAACTAAGTAAACTAGATTTTCAAGCAGAAATAAATCAGTGTTATTAACAATTTGTAGCTAGATGCAAGTATATGTGTTATTTTAATACCCTTTACACACTGACATAACAGATACACTGTTTACATACACACCACATTGACACAGTACACACCAAACTGACACAGTACACACCAAATTGACACAGTACACACCACATTGACACAGTACACACCATATTGACTCAGTACACACCATATTGACTCAGTGCACACCATATTGACACGGTACACACCATATCGACACATTACACACCATATCGACACAGTACACACCTAACTGACACAGAAAACACCATATTGACACAGTAAACACCACACTAACACAGCACACACACAGTGGACACCACAATAACAAACGGTACATATACCAAGTATTTCAGGACATGCAACAAAACTAATAGGTAGAACATAAAAAACTTAAACTGGATTTCAACAATTTTGTTTTGTGTACGGAACTAAATATGTAAGGTCAGAAGAAAAAGTAACATAATATATACATAAAGCAACATAATATATACATTGCAAAACTTGTGCAATGTAAATCAACATGGAAAAAATAAAGCAGCATGAAGAGAATAATACTTTGGTTCAATCTCAAACATCAGGGATCACTGACTTATATAACTTATAATCTAAAGCTCTTCTACAGCCAAAATTCTGATTAAAAAAAGAATTCAAATAAAACCCAAACACTGCAATTAAACATTTGGAATTTGTTTAAAAAAAAAAGGTAAATGCAACTAAAAAAATAGTGAATGGGATAAAAAAGCAAAAAAGTACAGAAATGGCTACATGAAATTTCGTCTCACTTTAAAAAAAGAATACAATGACTGAATTCAGCCGGCATTTGAAGAAAAGACTGTTACGTCTTAATTTAGCAATATGTTAGATGAGAAATTGTGAAAATCTGGGTACACTAGGGAGTTATTGCAGAATTTAATCAGTACTATTAATGTTAGTAATTAAATCTTGTAATCAAACCAATTATTGTATCACATTATTGTTAAAGATTTTTAACGAGATTATTCATTAAATAAAATTGATTAAAAAATATATATTGCCAAAAATGTATGGAAACAGTCTCGATGTAAACTTTCCTTTGTTTGTATATGTCACATGGACACGTCAATTTGTACACAAACAATGTACCGGTAAAGTTTAAATGTGGTCTTACTGTACAGTAAGTTTAAATGAGGTCTTACTGTACGGTAAGTTTAAATGAGGTCTTACTGTACGGTAAGTTTAAATGAGGTCTTACTGTACGGTAAGTTTAAATGAGGTCTTACTGTACGGTAAGTTTAAAAAGAGGTCTTACTGTATGCTACAGACACTGGGCTGTTGTTTTTGTTTTAAAAAGTTGCATGCAAATAATTTACATTAAACGAATTGACTTAAAAATACAACTCTTTGGTGCTTGAAATTTGAACGAATAAAAAGAATAACAAAGTGATATCTTTCAGTATGTTGGTGTTATATATAATAAAAGTACTATATATATATATTATACATATATATATTACAAAAAAGTACTATATATATATATATAAGAAAAGTACTAAGTCAAAACCACTCATTTGACTAGAGCTAAATGACAACACTATAGACTTTAAGCAGTTCTTGATAGGGCTCACACCACTGAGTATAGCTCATACAGAAGGCACAACTTCATTCAAGGGGCAGCACTGTTTATCTTATAAGACATAAGGTCTAGGCAGGTTTTCATGGTACATTTTGCTCATTAACATGTCTTTTACTGATGAAAATTTTACAAATAAAATGACAATTTAAGGTATTTTACTGCAATGATACATATACAACGAGAGAAAAAAAAGTTCTTTTTTAATATCATATGGTACGGTAGATATTTTATATGTAAATACTTTTTTTATGTTTATACATTTCTATATTTAAACTGGAATTGGGCATTTGTTATGTTGTATATTCTTTACTTGTATTGACTGAATCTTGTATATTTTATGGTTCTGTTCTGTATGATCTATATTCTATATGTTGTATATTCTGTATGATCTATATTCTGTGTGTTGTATATTTCATATGTAGTAGACTCAGTATCTGTAATATTTACTGCGTATGTTCTATATGTTTTATATATTCTGTATGTTGTATGTTCTGTACAGTCAACATACTATGGCTCACATTAACTATCACACAAAGTAGGTACCAATACTTCTAAAGGGCTGATTTACAACATTGTAAAATACACAACATTGCATATTCACCAAGGGAAGACCACACAACGCTGAAAGGAAAGCCTATGATTTATTAAAAATGTTGATATGTAAAGAATGTCAACCACGTGGTCACCACCTCAAACCACAAGTACCGGTACTCCCGCAACCTTCTGTCAACCTATACGTTGTTGCCAACAAAGTGCATGACAACAACCCTCACCGTTCTTACCACACATTTTTATACCAACTATAAAAACCATTAAATCCACGTATAACAATCCTGACAGTTCACTGTGCTTTATACATACAAATAAATATGACCAGAGAATCATACTCACCATGTAATGGCTTGTTAAATAACTACAGCAGATTCTCAAGGGCTCTGATACAACTAGAAATTTTTTTGTTTTAAAATATATGCTCTTGAAAAAAAATGACGTAAGGATTTTATCTTAGATCTGAAAGGCAGGTAAAGGTGATTCATAACCGGTTTGTGTGATCACAGCTTATCGGTGAATGTACCGAAACACTCAGCAGTTTTCATGTTACTTTGGAGTAACAAA
Organism: Anisus vortex; assembly: GCA_949126835.1. Classification (NCBI taxonomy): domain Eukaryota; kingdom Metazoa; phylum Mollusca; class Gastropoda; family Planorbidae; genus Anisus; species Anisus vortex. The sequence continues at coordinate 31,969,765 of OX421506.1, forward strand.
CCCAAGGTACTTTCATATAGTTTGTTATCTTGGATACTTAGATATTTCCCAACACCCAGAAAGAACAACACAGCTCAACACATTCTGTATCCTGATGATTGGTTTCTATGTTCATGAAATGCAAAGGAAATACTTCCCATAACAGGATGATCAAAAAAATATATTATGAACATCCTCAAAAACAAATATTTATGTTTTCTACACCGTAATCAATCCATATATATATTTTCATGCAAGTTCAGCAGATGAGATAATAAATATTTAAAAAAAAATAAAATGATGGCAAAGCTTTGGAGAAAATTAAAAACAGTTCAATAAATAAATATAGTACAACAGTTAATGGGAAGAAAAAAACAAACCAGGAGAGACTGGAATCAGATTGATCAATAAAATTTCAGCAGACAGCTGACATGAGGAATCATAGAGCACTTAAGAAAAGCAAGCAAATCTTCTTATTGATGTAGCCAGCACTATGGTGATAAAAGGTGTTAACTGCATGGTGTTGATAACTTAATTAACTCCCAATGGCTCATTATGTTGTTGTTTTTTAGCTGGTGTTGACAAAGTTAATTATAATCCCAAAATCATAATTGCTTGTTGTTTTGCTAGTATTGAAGTAATGCCTTTTCTTAATGCTTTTAATGATTTACAGTTTAAATGAGCGCAAGGTGGTGTATTATGTTTTCAATACTGTGAATTAATTCTAAAGGAGGTAAAACAAGGTCATTCATACTGGAAGGGTCATTCAACAATTCCAGGAACTCTGGCTGCTCCGCCATGTCTTTGACGAGGTCAAGAACACGCTGGATATCAAACAGTGCCAGGTTGGGCCCACAGTGGGCCCAGTGGGGGCAGTGACGGTGGTCACAGGGGGAGGCTGGGGATTGGGTGGAAGTTCCTACAGAGATGTCGCCAGAGAATGTTTCAGGACGAGAGTGGACAGTGGTTCCTGAAATTAAACACAAGCACACCGGACTTTTCGGAGAACATTTTGTGTAAATTCCTTCTGATTGATGATCAAAATTAGACGGCCCCATAACACTGCCTGGTTTTAATAGAGCAGGTTTATCTGTCATTAACTGTGGTTCATTGCAACTGCTTGTCCCAGGTGGCGGTGTCCCTTTGTTTTCCTGCTTATCGAAAGAGTCTTTGAAAGATCCGCCTTCAAAACTTGAGAATTCCTGGTTGAAGTTGTGATCCACAAAGACTAGGACCGGGTTCTCCAGGGCCACATCGCACCGGACATAATGCACAAAGTTCAGCTCCAGGAGCGCACTGGGCTCTTGGCCAACAACTACGTCGTCATTGCAGGTGGAAGAACTCTTCGGCAGGGAGACAACCACATCGCAGCTTATCACGTTCGGGGAGGGCAGAGAACTGATGCTTTCCAAGGGATCTTCAAGCATGCAGACCAGGCTTTTGCCGGCGGGGACAAAATGTTTGGGGTGACTAGGGAGGGCGGGAAGAATCGATGCAATGCTTTCTCGGATGTACATTTTCTGCACAAATTTCGGCAGGAGCAAGTCCACAGCGTACTGATGTAGGGCTCTGACTCTGTGGTTGGCTATGGTGGCCAGGAAGTTGTAGAAATCCATGTAATTGATCCCGCTGTCTGCTTTAAGGATAACCTGAAACACAAGAGACAAGCTTAAATTTATCATCAATGACATGGACAAATTTAATTTAAACAAAAAAGCCAAATATTTGTTAACTGTGAAACTATTTTTTGGGACACAGTGGTCATGAAGTAGTGTGTCAAACTGCCATTGTGAAGGTCTATGGTTTGGATCCAGGTAGTAACCCTAGCAGTCTACCCAGCACTGATGGTTACCCAACAAACTAAAAGTAAAGTAAAGGCAGCTAATCACTCTGCTGACTACACAATCTCTTTGTATGCCATGGCCTCAGAAAAACGGCTTTACCAATCTTATGAAGATACATTTTTTTTAACAATTCTATTAAATAAAATAAACTAAAAGCTAATATTTTTATAAACAGACTACTGTGATAATTGCCACATTTGCCTGTGTTTTTATAATAAAAGCTATTATCCCAAATCAACTTTCAAAAACTTGCAGGCTTTCTTTCAGTATTCAAAAAACTGCAATACAAATATTTTAGCTTTACTGGTGGCTAGTTTCTGAAAGTGTGAGACTAAATGCTGGTCCTTGATTGGCCAGGGAATGTTAAGCTGCTTGAGTGTTGTGTTGGACCCACCTGGCAATGCTCGTTCCAGCCCGTCATATCCTTGCAGTCAGAGATCTCCTCCTGGACGGCCAGAAGACGGCCCTTGATGTACGCCCACACAAGGTGAGAGTTGCAGCCGTTGATCCAGTTGTGATTGATGGAAATTGTGTCCTCCTGGGAGGTTAAAACGAAAAAAAGGTCAGTTTGACAGCAATTACCTGCATTTACAAAACAACTAATTACTTTCTAGTTGACTGCCCCAAAGTAGACGCCTCAACAAACCGTAACTAACACACTAGAAAAAAACACACCGAAAAGCTATAAAAAAAAGACATTGATATGTTTGTCTGGCATTGACTGCATGAGAGTATATAGCTCTGCTGTTTGGTTCACAGAAGATAGAGATCAAAGTGCAAAACTAAACTCAATTATCATCAGCTTTGGCGCTACAGCCCATACAGGGCTCTGACCACCCTCACCACCTCCTTCCACTTGGACCTATCCATTGCCTTCTTTTTCCAGGCCTGGACCCCGATCTGTCGCAGATCCATCTCGACATCGTCCAACCATCTCAGTCTGGGTCTGCCTTTAGGTCTGTATTATATATATTACTTTTGCTCCTCAGCTGTTCGGCATTTGTTCCAGGTGGCCTGTTTAGCGTAGTCTGCCCTTCATTAGCTCAGGCCACAATAGTGGGGTTTTCATATAACTCATTGACCTCTCTATTGGTGCGCATCCTCCATCCATTTTGACTAAACACAGAGAAATATAGGAAACCATAAAAAACTTTGGTATAACAAGAAAATATCGGAAAGAAATTTCAGGTTTTAAGTTTCTTGTGAATGTACTTTACTTACTTACTGCCCGTAACGCCGTGGGCGCATAGGGCAGCAACAAAGTCCTTCCATCTTTCTCTGTCACGTGCGACAATTCCAATCGTACCCCAGGAGTGACCAAATTCTTTGTGAATGTAATGTGATCATTAAAACCTTTCTGTGGGTTTGTCAAGGCAATTATGAAGACATGGTTAGAAAAATAAACTTACCAAATTGATAACTTGATGATACCAGCCGCTCGGAATGAAGATTATCTCCCCTGGATTTTGAAACACTGTAATGGCCTCTCCCATTGCCTGCAACGCCTGGGGGAAGATTTTGGGGTCACTAATCTCCTCGGACCTGATGTCAAACACCATTTGCTTGCACCTATTTTGTAGATTTCTTTCACAGCCTGGAAGTAGAAATACATATAACGGCATTGACTAAAATAAATTACCTAGGCAACAATGATAGCTTGAAATGTGAATAGAATAAAATGTTGCCAGCGAACAGCCTTTGCAATTTGGTTGTTTCACCTGGCGGGAAGATGATCCACTTCTTCTGTCCGCAGATGTTGGCCGACCAGCTGTAGGAATGCAGGACGTCAGCATGGAAAGGAGTCCACGAATTCCTGGGGCCCATGTAAACAAATCTGTAGTCGTCTTTGCTGGCCAGATCCTGCCTTGCGTCCCAGAATTCATTCATCCAATCAGAGCACAAGAAAGCTGGTGGATTGTACGCACGGTATAATGGAAATTGTCTGCGAAAAAATGGAGAAATAAAAACACAAATCAATAAGAAATTTCCTTAAAATCAAAGAATTTGGTTCTTAGATATAATAAAGAAAAATATTATTTTAGTCAAAAGTACAAGTTACTGAGCACAGGACATTTATTAATGTATTAAATGCCCAGCCACATTTAATGCCTTCAGAAGGATCTCTGGTACTCATCTGAGCCTGGTAGACTCAGACCTTGGCAAGAATCCAGGTGTGTCCAAGAGTTGAGTTCAGGACACTAGAAGTGACAAGCCGGTGATCTTCCCCTAAATCCCACTGTTCAGAGCAAACAGTTATATTTAACAGTAGCATTTATGTACTATTTACCTATGAAAATGCCAGTCTTTTAGGTATAAACATTTTCCATCCACAGCCTCTTTTGTCCTTTGTTTCTGCCAGTACAGAATGTAGTTCTCAACTGTCATCTCAGCCTTTGGGTGTGCTGAAAATTCTTGTTCGTTGCAGTCAGCCACAGAGGCAGAAGTTTTGCCTATTTAAATTTAAAAAGCCATTAAGCGTTGAATCATTAAGGAAACAATGGCATGCATAATCCAGCTGGACGTACAGTTAGTACACAAGACTTTCAACACAGCATCCAATCCCGACTGCCCTGCAGGAGATCTGGGCTGAGGACTTAATAATCTTCTATCAATAAAGAAAGTCTGTCAATTTATAAGCCATTCACTGAAGCTCAAGAAGTAGGAACAGCTGCAACTGTTCATTATAAACTGATAGTTTTTTTAAAGCTTTTTTTTTGCATATAAAATTAGTTGGTGGAGTTTACTAGCTATAGTGGTTCTAACCAATACCATGCCTGCCTCTACTTTCCTCAACTGGTATGGGTACAGTCCCTGGGATATAGATACAGACCAGGATTTAAACCTAAGACCTTTACATAAGCCAGCAAAGTAAAAAATTGCAACCCATCCATAAGGAAGGAGAAGAGAATAAACAGAGAAAGTTCATTTTCAAAACACTGTATACTACAGCAATCTATAATCTGTATACAAGGAGCAGCTGAAAAAATCATATTGACACTTCTATACCCATGGGCCTCAAAGCTAGCAAAGTGTTAAACCACCGATAAGCTCCTGTTAAGAGTACACCAATAAGCGCATGCATGGGGGCACAGACCCTGCTGCGCATCTGAGGATCATTTCACAGGCAAGAGTCCACCTAAAAACTTGCTGGGGGAGGAAGGAATAGTTGCAACAGTAGTACTCTCGCCAAGCCCGGTGTCTGGATGTCCATGCCTATCCCATAGTCTAGTATTAGTACTACTCAGGCAAAAGTAGTACGTGGGGAATTCCACAGGAGAGGTAAACATGTAGTGCAAGTGCCTGCAAGATACCTAGCATGCTGCGTGTCCCATCGGCATGCCTCAGACAGAATCTTGTAACTAGATGAATTGACTCACCCCTTCTAACGTTACACCCTGAACTAAAGAGCCAAAAGGTTCATCCGGCACAGGAGACTTTTACATTTAGTTTACAGTCCATTTGGCTTGAGAACCATCGATAACCAGTATAATAATAATAATGAGCACTTTTATAGCGCAACTATCCATGCTATAATAGCATGCTCAGTGCGCTGTCATGACATAGATACAAGAGCACAAATTAGACCATGATTACTTAAACATATAGGACTTTAGGTTCTTTTTAAAAGACTTTGCTTCAGTTTGCCTTAGTGAAATAGGCAAATTGTTCCATAATACGGGCGCCACCGCCTCAAAGGCGCGCACTCCAAAGGTTTTCTTTCTATGTCCAATAAGACTGGGAGTCCTGAGTAATGACTTTTCACTTGAACGGAGATCTCTTGCTGGAACATATGTTGTAAGAATGTTTTGAAGATAGCTAGGTGCAGTGCCATCCAAGCAGCGAATGCCAGGGAAAGAAGCTTAAATTCAATTCGCTTTTGCACGGGGAGCCAGTGGAGATCCCTAAGTATAGGGGTGATGTGAGCGGACCTCTCGACCAGAGATACTATGCGTGCAGCATTGTTCTGCACCTTCTGGAGTCTCTCAATCTGCTTTTTTGGAATCCCCCACAAGCAGCTGTTGCAGTAATCAAGTCTTGAGAGAATAAGAGAGACGGCAACAGCATTTGCTGTTTTCTTGTTTAGATGAGGTCGCAATTGACCTAAGGCTCGTAATTGCATAGAGCATGCCCGGACGACAGAGCTGACATGGGTAGTCATTGAAAGTTTACTGTCAATAAACAAGCCAAGATCTTTTATATTGTCAGATAAGGTAATTTCAGCAGTGCCAACTTTTATTGCTTCTAGCTTAGAGGTTTTAAGTTTAGCATGAGTTTATTTTATTTTTTATAAGTTTATTCATGCCCAGGACTTACAATGACCAGTTGCCTGTGCCTTTCCATGACTTATGCCAGGTAGGGCCTACACATTAGACTAACCCATTCTTGGAAAATAAAAACTGGCGTCAGCCTGGATTCAAACCCAGGACCTTTTGATTTGAATGACAATCTGCAGTTAGAACAACTGTGCCATTGTAACAATACATACCTTTATTGTAACAATACATACCTTTATTTTTTACATTTAACATTTCCTACCATAATTTTCAACTAGGAATGTGAAATTGGGAGTTCCATCTTCCAAAACCCAATCCTTTGTGCTGGCCCAATTTGATGTAGCACAAGGCCCAACAATGCAGAGTTGATTTTTCAGAAATATGTCCTGGAAAAACTGCTCATAAGGCATGAGGTGATCAATGTACATGGCACTGTGAGAAACTGGATCATCCACCTGCCATGGTTTAGATGACAGCGCAGTAGAGTGATTAATTTCAGGAAAGTCCATGTCCTCCCTATAAACAAACATTACTGTTAAGTAAGGACCTGATACTTCAGAAAAGTAAGAAATGCAATTTAAATATGATTGTAAAGTAATTGTAAGCTGCAATTAAAAGTAAGTTTTAACAACTATAATACACTTCTTTTTATAAATGAAAATTTTCTATTCAATATAAAAATGCTTGAAACGTCACAATAAAATCTATTTTAAGTACACGCAACCATATCCATTATCCACATTAACATACATATGCAGAGCATAACTACTTTACATAATCTTGTTTTTTTTAATTGTGATAAATAGTGGGGGAGGAGGCGTAATTGGGATAAAACAAAAATGTCAAGGATAAACCTTTATGTGGATGACCCCGTAACAAGGTTATGAGACCTATTCCACTATTTTATTGATGATAGTCCTATTTATTATACTATAATACAATTTTGTTACACTATATTGAAAAATTCCCTTAGTTTCAAAATGGTTTTACAAAGGACTTTTTCAACTTATTGGGCTTCTGCAAATTTAATTAAATATATATAGAGAGAATGTTGATATTTAGGCCCAACTGTTTTTTTCTAAACTCTATTGTCTCTATAGTCTATAGCAGGGGTCTCCAAACTTTTCAGCCCGAGGGCCGCATTAACTATCAAACAGCAGCTGGGGGCCAACTACACACTCGAGGTCCAAATAAAAAAAGAATCAAAACATGGATGTTGTTTTTCATTATTTTTTTAATATTATTGTATTCAATTATTATTGTATAACACATTGGTGCACTACACTTGAATACCTGTATTTGCAGTTCATCTGGGCAGCTGGCCACGTCTGCTTCAAATGGGTTTTGAAACAGTCTCAATTCTTCTGCCTTTGAATCCAAATCAGAAAACCACTCCTGAAACTGGAGCTGGAGGTCTTTGATGATCTCGCATGCAAATGACGTGGGGAACTCAGCTGTTGCTTCAGCCATGAATACCTTGCACTTCTGAAAGTGCGTCAAAATGTTTGCCTGTACTTGTTTCAAAAACAAGACAAGTTTGTTTCTGAAGGCCTTTACGTGGGTGTATAGATCAGAAACTAGATTTTTCTCTCCTTGTAGTTTTAGATTCGGAAAATTTAAATGACTTGTTATGTCTTTAGCAAAGGCCAATTTCCATACCCACTCTTCATCAGACAGTTATGGCTGTGGCTTGCCTTTACTCTCCAGGAACTCACTTTTTTTCCTTTCTTAACTACTCTGCTCAGAACTTTCTCACAACTTAGCCATCTTACTGCTGTGTAATATGGTAACTCTTTTGATTCTGTGTCAGTATCTTTCAACATGTCTCTGAACTGTCTATGACTGAGCCCATGTGGCCTTATTAAATTGACCATCTTCACCACAGGATTCAGTACACTGCTAATGTCCATATATTTATAACACAAAGCTTGCTGGTGAATAAAACAATCCAGGAACGTTTTTTTCATTACACATCTGCTTCACTTGTCCAACCAAGCCTTTCTCTATGCCACTCATGTTCTTTCCTCCATCAACAGTCAGGCAACTGAGTCCAGTCAAAGTTATAGACAGTAAATGTTTTTTTCAACTCATTAAATATATCCTCTCCGGTAACAGTGTCATACATAGGGAAGCCAGCTCTTGTGTTATGTTCATGTCTTCATCCACACCTCTAATGAACACAATCAGTTGATATAGGTGAAACAGCTGTGCAGCGATTCATCTATTTGAATTGAAAAATGGCGAAACTTGCTTGCATTCTTCGCTATTTGATTCACAATATTTTCACCCATATCTGCAACACGGCGGGTAATGGTATTTGCATCCAAAGCTACATTTTTAAATTGTTTTGACTTTTCTTGGCAAAGTTTTTCAGCCACCTCCAACAAACATTCCTTCACTACATCACCATCTGTAAACGGTTTGCCACTTTTAGCAACTTTATAACTGGCCTTAGTTAAAGATTCGTTTTCATTTGAGGATTTACTGAACAATGTTCTCTGAGGTGTGAGTTGATTTTGTAATTTAGCAAATTTTTCTGCATGGACTTCACCCTCCAAATGTGCATATTTCTCCTGATGTTTGATTTGATGATGACAGCGCAGGTTGTATTCTTTCATCACAGCCACAGTTTTGTTGCAAATCACACACAATGCTTTCTCGCCGGATCTGCTGAACTTGGCAGGATACAGGTAAAATTCTGTAATTTTTTTCTGTAGATAAAAAGGACTCCACGGGCCGCATGAGAGGGCCTCGGGGGCTGTATGCGGCCCACGGACCGCAGTTTGGAGACCCCTGGTCTATAGGCCTACAGTCAAAATACAATCACAATATCAGACTGCAATTCATTATTATTTATTAAAAAATAATTTCAATGTCAGACAATCAATTCTTATATTATTATTTATATTAATCATATTATAATTAGCTTTTCACAATTTAATAAGTGTAGGCCTATATAGGCTAGCCAATAGCAATTGATATAGTAGGCCTATATTTGTTTTGATCGTAGAAGAAGTGTCTAAATGGAAAAAAAATAGACTTAGCCTGGACCTGGTCTTTCTTAGCCTAAATACTACATAGGACAAAGACATAGTCACTCACTTAGCTTTTGGCCTATAGTTATTTATAGGGCTCATACTGGGTCATATCATATGCATAGGCTATGCCTACGTGTAAAATAAATGACATTCTCTACTTTTGACTTTGGGTTTTACACTTAACATCCTTTTTTTTACACAATTTACTATGATGTAATTCTCTGACTGAGCGTACCATAAAAACGTAGTCGTAGTAAGTGACGTAGTATACTTCTTAATTCTTACAGTTAGGCCTACTCTTTACTCTTAGTACTTATTAGACTTAGTATGTATGACTAGTAAAATGAGCAGTTATGAGTCTTACCGAGTCTTACGACTACGGCTCTACGGTCACTACGACACTTAAGTTTACTTAACCTTAACTTAGCCTACCTCTTAGGCTCTTACGTTGCGTCCTTACTTTTATAATAACAAGCTAGAATAAAAACCGTGAAACAGAAAAATAATGTCCTTAAAGAACCATTCTCGATTTGGAAAACTAATTAGGTTTGCCATTTTTAGTTCTTGAAAAAAATATAGATCTATAGGCTTCAAGGACTTCGTCGTAAATATCTAGACTATGTGCTTCACACACACACACAAGTTTTTTTCTCCCAGTAAAAAAACGAATTCCATGACGCCGGAAACAGTCAATAGAATCGAAAATGAAAGTTACAATAAATACCGGAAACAATCTATTCGCCGGACAAAAAAAAAACAACCGAAAAAACTAGCCATAGTTTAACATAACTATATCGGCCTACTGTATTTTAAATATATTAGTTTCTCAAATTTTGCTGTATTTTTTTTTGATGACACGATTATTTTTATAATTTTACTTTATGACCCACTAGAATTTTTTTTCCATTTATAGCCTACTAGCACAACATTAACCTATAAGTTAGTATAAGATATAAACTTTTATAAAGAGTTTCCAAGTAATTTATATAGAGCCTGCAGGGGTCGGCATCCAAAGCTCGTCGATGGAGACTTGGCACGCAGAGCGATTATCAATGCCACGCCGCGGGCAACCTCCAAGAGGTGGTTATATCTTGATGAAAGAAAAGAGAACTGACTGTTGAACCCGGTGTTTCTGAATGACATATAGCGACACTGAATGACATTTCAGATAGTTGAACGTGCATATAGCCTATATATTTACAAGGACGGGTTCAAACAGCACTTGAATTGCAGCAAGTTTGATTTTTTTAAATCTCCCAAAATGGGCATCAAAATGTGTCAAATATGCGTAAAAATCTGGATGGAAGCTTCTTATGAAAGTCATCTGCTATTCTTAACTGCTATAACTTAGGCATTCGATCTACTTTCAGCTTTGTTCCAACTTAACTCTTGTGAACAGATTTAAATCACATGAAAGCTGTGTTAACCATACAAAAATGTCACTTACTCTTGACCAATTTAAGAATTCACCAAACATGTAGCCTATTGTAGGCTAGGCTACCTAGTGACATTGAAAAATTAGCGAAGCGAGAGCTGCACTAATTAAAGACACTGCGCTCATAAAGTGATACTTAATTATTAAATTCAAAAGCGTTTTTAAGCTCATCTTCTATATAAAACATAAATATAAGTAGATCTAATTCTAAAACAAATAATTTGTTTGTTTTATTATTTTAATAAATATAATAGTGACTTAAATTATTTAATTGGATTATAAATTATAATATGTACTTTTATTACTGTAATAATTAATTGAAAATAAATCCTTAAATCGAAAAACAATTAATGCTGGGGATGTTTTTTTTTACAACTGTTTAACGTAAATTAATTTGGTAGCGACCTCTAATTAAATCTTTAAAGGAACATATAGCCTATATCATAATGCTGGTTTTGTATTAAGAAATAAAAATTAATCAGTAATATATATTAGACTAGTCGTATTATAAAACATAACTGTTATCTTATCTTATACGTTACAGACGCTCCTTCTATAAAGAAGATTATTGCGTCATTATAATTATATAGAATCAAATCTGGTATCGGTAACTTATAGGGGCGAATTATTATATTAAAGGGAGATAATTAGCACGATTTCTTGAGGTAATATTTTTAATGTTTTTTGTTTTTATTTTATAAAGTAATAAATGTCATATAATTTATAACTTTTAAATTATCATACTATAAACAATAGTTAATATATATATATTTAAATCATATGAAAAGAAATGTATATGTAAACTTTAAAACACGACATTGACTACCCAGCTACTATGATTACTAACACATTGTTAAACTTATAAGTTTGAAATTTGAATTTAATATGGCCTTGCTCCAGCGTTTCCGACTTTTGGCACGCTGAATAATATAGAAATGCTAGTTCGGCACACTATTGCAAAAGGTAGCCAATCCCTGATATAGGGGCGGGCCTGCATGATTTTTATTAGGTTCAAATCAGTTTTGCACTCAGAACACGAGGCTCGTGTTTCACTTGCTGCTACGCGGCTTAAATTATTTGAAAAAGAAAGGCTGATAAGACATGATTTACTCCATTACTTTCTGCGCGTTCGACTGGCGATCCGAAGTTCATAGGTTCGAATCCACTTGAGGGTGTCCCTGCGTCTACCCAGCTCTGATGGGTACATGCATTAGTTGGGGTAAATTAAATGCGGATGGGCATTGTGCTGACCACACTTTTCTAGTAGGCTATGCCGTGGCCACAGAAACTGGTGAACGCTGCTTCAACTGCTCTACGATTAGGGTTGCCAGACGTCCGGCAAAAGGAGGACATGTCCTCCTTTTTAGCCCTGTGTCCTCCGTCCGGCAGGCAAAGCTAAAAACCCTTAAAATGTCCGGCTTTTGTATGCCAAATCTTTTTTAATGCTTTGCAAACTTTTTATTTTCTTATTTACTGTCAATAAATTGCTGGGTCGGGTAAAGCAAAACAATTGAAGTATTTAGCAGGAAATGTAATGAATTAGATTGTGTTAGCCTATCTAATTTGTTGTTAGACTTATAATGGCAGCGGAGTTAGTTTTTTCAAAGTTTCCCAAATGCAAATTGCTTTTCAGAGATACAAAAAATGTGTGAACTTTTTTTTCCGTATCCCTGGATATAATGGTAATGTCATTGATAAACGATCAAAGGACAAAGGAAAGAAACAGACTCTCAGTTAACTCTGTAAATGGAACATTCTTACAAAGTACAACTTGAAAAATCTCACATGTGAGCAGTTTTATACACGTTTGCTTGTTAATGAAGATCTTCTGTAAAAAGTCTTATAAATATTTTGTATAATTAAGAAAAATGATAATGTATTAACTGTAGAATTGACTGTTTTCTTAAATAATATAGTATTGTTGCATTTCGAGAAAAAAAAGTCAATTGAATTTATATTTAAACTTTTTTTGCAAGACTTTTTCTTGATTAATTTACTAATAGATATTTATTGGCAATCATCGTAGTAAACTTGTATTGATTGCCGATTAAATCATTTGCAAAATTTAATTGATTTAAATGAAACACTCAATGTGTCCTCCATTTGGTATCCATGTCCTCCTTTGTCCTCCTTTTTGTCTCTCTGTGTCCTCCTTTTGGTACCCATGTATCTGGCAACCCTATCTACGATCATATTGGTCCGATGGGGTACTTTACTTTAATCTATCAAGCAATAGAAATGATAAAGACATTTTATTATTTCATGTTATATCATAGACTATAATAAGATGGACCGCTTGCTCTAATTTTAGAGCTTATATATACTTTTTTTTCCGTGGGCAAACAATAAGGCTGTCTTAAATTACTTCTACGCTCCTCGTTGTTTTTTAATGTTTGAGCTGTAGCCTATAGAACTTTCAATTTTAATTTTAATTTTTCATTGAGAAAATCAAAGCGATTCAAGAAAACGGAAGTGGAAAGGAAACAACGAATCGGAAATCCGAAAAGCAGTCTTTTGAGTCATCATATAGCAGAAATACTAAAGCAAGCGGTCCATGTAGGCCTATAGACTAATATAGTCTATGGTTATATAACTATAAGCCTATTACCGGTACTAGGCTAATCAAGTTCTTCATCCCGATTGACATTCAGGCACGGATATAGGTGAATTATTCAGGAAAACCAACTACTTATGTGATCATTTAAAACATAGGTTCTCAACCTTTTTCGGCTCACCGCCCCCTTTTACAATTTTGTTCCGCTCACCACCCCTCACCCCCCCCCCCCCAACTTTAGCACCCTATCCGCCGATCTGGACCAGAGTTTCCGCAATGTTTTTTAGGGGAACTAGACTTTTTGTGTGATTAATTATCTTTAAAAAAAAACTGAAAAGGAAACATATTTTAAGAATTAATAGATAAAAAAAATTGCCTTAACAAAAAGGTTTAAATAAATCAATATTAATGTGAATCGTTTGCCTGGTGTTTTACTAGCAATTTGTCTATTTTTGTTTCAATTTTGGTTGCAAAAAGCCTTAGGTCTAAAAATCAGTAATATTTGTTATATTACAAAACAGAACTTGTAATTGAATCAAATATTAAATCTAAAAAATCACAATTTTTAGTTAAAGGGAAATAATTAGCCCGTTTTATTTCAGCTAATATTTCTGTTTTTTTTTCTTCTATAAAAATTAAATGGCTTACATTCATAACTTTGAAATGATCAAACTGTAAAAAGTATTTGAAAATTACATAAATATTATATGACTAAATAAATTATATGTATATTTTCAAGCATTACAATAACTACCCAGTTTGTATGATTACTAATTATCTATACCGCTTTACCATAGTATATCTCAGGATCTCTAAGTTTAAAACACATTCAAGACATAATAAAAATATAATTAATAATATCAGATGCTAAAGCGACAGTGATCGGTCAGCATAGTTGATGGTCCGGTGAACCAACCACAGGACCAGTCGGCCGCACACTATATTTGCCAAATACAGACCCCTACTTCATCGAAAAGTCATTGCGATTCTTATTTCTTATTAATATAATAATATGTAGGCTTACTGTTGGGGATATCAGATATTTAGCAGCACTTGCGTTTTCATAACATTTCATCCAAAAACAAATCGATTCAAATAGCTGATGTGTTAAAATACATCAGGAACGTTTGTACCGCCCACTTGCCCCTCACCGCCCCCCAAATCGCCCTCGGGGATGTCAGCGCCCCCATAAAGCTTCTCACCGCCCCCCGGGGGGGGGGGGGGCGATATCGCCCCCGTTGAGAACCTATGATTTAAAACATACAAAATTGAAGACTAGACACACACAGGTAAAACTACGACAATAATAATCTAATCTAATCTTTAGGTAAATCGTCAATAAATTATACAATAAGAAAATCTGAATATAAAACAGTTGAAGCACCTGAGCAGACATTTCAAACTCATTTTCTAAAAAAAAAATTAGTTAACGGCTGGTGAATCTAAAAGAATAACATTTTAATTAAAACAAAACAGAGGTATAAAAAAACCCAAATAGAGCTGTATAATTTAATCTTAGGTCAAGGTCTCTGGCGTCACGGTGGGTCATGCAGTCTACAATGCAGTTCATTAAATTAAATATGACTTGAATCTTATATAATAGGCCTACACTCTGGATCGACATAATTGAACGGTGCCAAAACAAAACCACTGCCTCACAACACACACACACACGACCACACCATGGCAGGTACGTACGGACGCAACTTTAATTAGTGGGTTGACAGCATTCCTCTGCAGATATAATAACAGAGCTAGGCCATCATCATAATTTGTCTCCACAGCTCTGATGCTTTCTTCTCTTCACATACTGCAGTACTCCAGTCAGTAAAAATTCGTATCCAATTAAAATGACTAAATCTACTAATTACTGTTATTCATTAAAGGATGGGACAGAGTTATTAGACTTTGTTATTAAATACAAAAAAGAACGGCGAGAAATTTTCTATGAAAAGATTTCGTGACGAACATGTAGATCAAGAATAATTGTTAATAATCTAGATGAGACACTAAGCTTACGTTATGAAATGAAATATATTTTTCGTTGTGTTTTTTTCCTTTATAGATCTGCTTCGCTTTTTTTTTCTGTACATAACATAGAATTATTTTTTTTATAATCGAAATCAAAGCAAAGTTCTAACCACAAACGCTACGGTAGAGTTTGTTTTAATTGCAATACTGTATTATTAGGCCTATAACCTCCAGACTGTGTTATCACTCTTTGTATGTGATAGAATAAAATATTCGCATCTTAGTTTCATAATTCATACTAATTCGCCAGAAACATATTTTTTTAAATCTCAGATCTAGAACGGCTTAAAAGAGAAGAAAACAATTCACACAAATCAGAGAATGCTGTGAGTATTCAACAATAAATTAGGCCACTACTTCAAAGATGAACAGATAACTCTATACTCCTGAGGTAGCAGGAATGTTGGACTACGAAGAAAAATAAATTATAATCAAATAGTCGCCTAGTCTTTTTTATTAGTCTATGACATCAGAGTTTAGTAAAGATAGCAGAGAGCCTACAGTGTGTTTGAAAGTTGAGTCTTGTTCACACAGTAGCTAGAAATGAATAGCACATTATTTATGGCCAATCTCGTATTGGACTATGTTGTCAGTGAAAAGCTCTACTCCTACTTCGAAGTTTCGGTGAACCTGTGGGCGATGCTCTTCCTCTCCTGCCTCGGCGTGGTGACCAACACCCTCAACGCTATCGTGTTCGCCAGGCAGGGCTTCAGGGAGGGCGTTAACATCACGATGATGGCCATCACCTGCTGGGACCTGGTCAAGTGTACAACGGGCCTCGTCCACCGGTTGTACGGCCCTCTGTACGCCATCTCCCCACTGGTGTCGTACTGGTGGCAGACGCTGACCTTCTACGTGGACTACACCCCCATCTTCGCCGGCTACGTCAACTACTCGCTCACGGCCTACGTATCAGTGGAGCGGTGCCTGTGCGTGAGCAAACCGTTCACAGTCAAATCAATCATCACGCGCAAAGTTACGCTCATTATAGTCATCACTATATCCTGCGTCGCGTACGGAGCTTTCTTCATCGTTTACTTACTTTACGACATTCAATATCTTTACGTTCCGGAATACAACATAACCTTGCCCTTTTTCTACTACAGCGCTTTCTATCACGCGTGGCAGAGAATCATAATGCCTTACTATAACACTATTGCCATAGTGTTGCCCTGTCTCAGTTTTCTCACCCTCTGCACCTGTTCCTCTTTGACCATATACTACATGAGGAGATCCGCCAAGTTCACCAATGACAAAGGCAACAGACTGTCAGCCCCTAGAGTTTCCTCCCGCGAGATAAAAGTCTCCAAGATGCTCTTAACGGTGATCGCCGTGAAAATCGGAAACCTGTTCCCTAGAATTGTTAGCTACGTGGTCCAGCTGATAGAGCCAGAGTACTATGTCTTAAGGAAGTACCACTACCTGTTCATGACCGTCACCAGATTTTTATATGTACTGGACTTCATCAACGCGGGAGTTACATTTTTCATATATATCTACATGAGTTCCAATTTCAAAACTACATTTTCTCGGCTATTTTGTTAAGTAGCGATTCGAGTATCTTTAGAACCGACCCTAACAATGTTATGATCATGTCATATTATCTTAGTAAAATATTCTTAAATAGTGTAGGCCTACATGCCACTAAGGGTGTTGAAGAAATAGTTATAGAAAAGGGGGGGACTTCTTTTTGTTTTATTTTATTGGGAGGGGGGGGGGGCGCACATTATATCGGGACATCTATGTATCGTAAAACACAACATTTGTAGGAGTGAGGGCGACAAATGTCCCCCACCTGTTAATACTCTTGAAAACGACAATACATTGTTTGTCTTAATTGCAGAAAGTGATTTTATCCCTGGTATAAAGAAATAGACAGAGGGTGATAGAGACAGATAGAAAGAATGAGAAAGCGAGATCGATTTTGCTAGAAAGTTCTACTCAATCATAAAAAAAACATCGTCGTCGCCAATAATTATTATTTTATTTTCTAAATTGTTAGCAAATAAAAGCATTGACGCCTTATTATTCCCTTACGGGCTTAGTAGACATATTAGTATTAGGCATATATAGCGACATGATAAATGTAAGCTTATTTCTATTCCATGGGCATGTCTTTTTATGAAACGCCCTTACACTTTCAACACTCTTATTGGAAATAATCCGACACTTGCACCCTGGGAAAATACGAACAACAATAGAAGAAAGATATTTTGTTTTGTGCGTAAAACATATTATATTATAATTGAATTTAAAAATATATGTTTTTTTAACATTAAGAAATAAATACTATTATCATTTGTTTTTAAATATCGAGACAGATCTGTTTGTAAATAAATTAAAAATTGCAATCTAACTGAACTGTTGATCTAATTTGCTGAATTTATTTTTTTCTGTTGTAGGCCTACTTTTTCCAACATTGCCATGTCTTTTTAAAATGTGTAGGCCTAGACTACAAATCGGGTCTAGACTATAGAAAACGAATCTATTCAATACTTAATAATTATTACCTCGACTTAATAATTATGGCCATCGAAAACTGCCGTTTAACCGCAAATCTCCATAGGCCTATTCACTCAAGATTTAAATTTCTTGTAAAAGAGACTTGAAATGTATGTGAATAAATGAAGATTTTTAAGCTATAAAGTTATAGAGCCTTCCACAAATAACGTCATGTAATTTCAACCAAATTTTCTTCGTCACTCCTCTGCTCCAAGCGTCACAAAAAGTCGGACCCCCTTCCGTTCCTTTTTCAAAATTACGCCACAAAGCTTCGCACCCCTCATGAAAATAATAGCCAAACTCCATTCCGGTCTACACAAAATATAGCCTATGTGTACTTAATTCGCGAACAATTTGATTATTGTTTGTCAGACAAAAGTTCAGCCCCCATCCTTTTAAACAAAATTCATGGACATGCGCTTCTGCCCCCCCCCCCCATCTCCCCCCAATAATAGGGGATCTTCTGATCTACGTCATTTATGGACGGCCCCTCAGAACATTTATAGGGCATGGACACTTAAAAATATTCTTGCTATTTCTGAAACTTTCTGTTTTTAGTCCTTTTTAATTATTGCACTGACCTATATATAATCTATAGCTTAGTGTTTTATTTTGACATTTCAATCATTCGCATTTTATGGTGCAATGGTTAATAATTGTAAACATAACACAGACATGTTTTTCCAAGTCTTAAACTAAGTCGTGAGCCTACATCTATTCGGGGGTTCCACACAAATATATTTAATATATTTTAAAGGATTACTTAAAACATGTCTTATTCAAGTTTATGTCGAAATTTTGTTACTACTGCACCAGTTTGGTTATTTACAGATGTAATTTCTATAACGACACGACAAGAAGTTGAAAAACTAGAACAACACAACGACGACAACGTCGACGTTAAAAATGAAGAAGTAGAAGCAGAAAGAGAATGTAGTTTTTTAGACGGTATTATATGTTTCAGTGCGCATGGGGTAAGCCTAAACGAATATTCAAATAGCCTACATATTATAATATATTTATGGTTCAAAGATTTTTCCTTTCCTTCTACTAAAATAGTAAATGTTAGTATTGTTAGTTATATCGAGTAGGCCTACTATACTATATACTATATGATATCTTATAAATTTACAGACGTTCCTTCTAGGTAGAAGATATAAATTACGTCCACTAGTCACTAGTCCCAAAACTCCTGCAGAGCGACAGGGATCCGTCGGTGGAAGGGATAGAACCCGCGACCTGTCGGTTGTTTTTGGTTGACAGTCCGGTGAACTAACCGCTGGACCAGCCGACTTCACCAAACAAACAAACGTCATACAAACTGGTGAACGCTGCTTCACCGGCCCTATGGACCCATTTGGTACGATGGGGAAACTTTATAATAGAATAAAGCCATAGTCATAGTAGTCTATAGCCTAGGTATGTTAACAACTATAATATAATGTTCTTTAATCTACAAAAGATTGTATGTAGGGAAAATATAATATGGGGGTTTTATCAGTTAAGAATTAAATTCATTGAAATCATTTTATTTAATTATCATGACATAGCCATCTTATAATTAATTTCATCATATGAATGCAGTTCTGAGGGTTTTTTAAAATTAAAGAATTGAGTTAAAAAGGCAGCATTGTAGGCCTATATCATCCTATATGACTGTATACTATATATGGCTTATAGCTTATAGCCTATAATATATGTATATATTGTAGGCCTATATGGCCATAATGGGCATGGTCCAGTTGTAAACAGCTTAATATCTATAATAACCTGCAGAGGATATTAGATCACATGACCAGCCATTAATTCTGTACATAATGCTGAGCGTTATACACAAAAATTTGCTTAGGCTATATACATAATCACTCCCTAATCATATAGTATGATACAGGCCTACAATGCTGCCTTTTTAACTCAATTCTTTAATTTAAAAAAAACCTCAGAACTGCATTCATATGATGAAATTAATTATAATTATAAGATGGCTTGGCCTGTGTCATGATAATTAAATAAAATGATTTCAATGAATTGAATTCTTAACTGATAAAACCCCCATATTATATTTTCCCTACATACAATCTTTTGTAGATTAAAGAACAAATTATAGTTGTTAACATGCCTAGGTTATAGACTACTATGGCTTTATTCTATTATAAAGTTTCCCCATCGTACCAAATGAGTCCATAGGGCCGGTGAAGCAGCGTTCACCAGTTTGTATGACCATGGCATACTTGGGTATTGAATGGCCAGTAAAATGCCCAGCTGCCTTTACTTTTCCCCAACTATGTATGACCATGGCATACTAGGGTATTGTGTGGCCAGTACAATGCTCAGCCACCTTTACTTTCCCCAACTAAAGTCAGGTACCCATGTCTTATATTGTTTTTAATTAATTATTCTTGAATTCATAACCATGTCTATATCTGAATTATAGCTGTAAGCCACTATAACTATAAATAATGACTAGCATGTTGGTACTGGATCCTGTCAAACTATAGTTATAGTAATAAAGATAACTGTTCATAGCATAATTTTGTAATTGTTTTTTGCAATTAAAGTTAAATTATTTTTTGTCCTGAAGAATCAACTAGATGCGAATACAGGACATAAGGGAGATGGTGTTATAATGAGAAGTAAAGAAAAGAAAATATCAGCTAGTACTCTGCAGAAACCCATACCTACATTAGAAACTAATAGCAACAGTCCTTATTTGAATTTCCCATTTCTGAATGACAGCTTTACCTGTGCACACCTGAGGCATCCTGGAACTAAAATAATGTTCATCATGAGAGGTCTTTCAGGCTCAGGTAAATCAACAATTGCGCAGAAGATCACATCTCTGTACCATCAAGTTGCCGTCTGCTCTGCTGATGACTTCTTTTGTTCCAGCGATGGGGTATATCGCCATGACCAAAACCTGCTTGGGGCCGCCCACACCCATTGCCAGAGTAAAGCCACCCAGGCCTGTGAGCAGGGCGTCCCTACCATCGTGATAGACAACACCAATGTCAGGCGATGGGAAATGAAGTTTTACGCAGACCTCGCCAACGCCCACGGCTATGTTGTCATTTTGGTGCAGCCGAAGACGCCTTGGAAATGGAACCCGCTTGAACTTGCAAAGAGAAACAAGCACGGAGTCACTGTTGAAATTCTCAGGAAGAAAGTCCTGATGTTCGATGATGTCATCCCATCATACTATGCATGGTTCGTCAACGAGAACAAATCAGACTTGCTTATGAAATTGGCTTCAAAACTTTTTTTGGAGTGCCTTGTCAAGCTTCCTGATTTGAAAAACTGTTTGCTGAATGAGCTGAACATAAGGCCTGGACATGTATCTGATGGTAGGTAAAAGTTTTCAGAAAAGTAATGTTCAATTTCAACCCACATAGTTTTGAAAAAGCACGGTCAGTATTAGACTACTCAAAGTTTTCTCATTATAGTTTATGTCCTAAGATTGAGGTTTAAGTGTATTGTGCACAGCTTCTAACATTTGTAAATTACTATGTCAACAAGTTATTAAATAAACTTTCATTTATCAACATTCAGCTATAATGCATGAAACAAACATTTATGATAAACAGGTGTGTCACAACCAATGAAGTGTGACCCCTAATAGCATTATTTTATAGTGATGGGACGATACCAAAATTTTTAACGATTCCGATTCTACCCAATTATCCCGATTCCCGATACGATTCTGATTCCTGGCCATTATTACATAAATATATTAAACTTTCTTTATTTTGGGTACCCGACCTTAGTTTGGGAAAAGTAAAGGTGGCTGTGCTTAGTGCTGGCCACACAATCACCCAGTGTGCATCACCCAGTGTGCGTGGCCATGGAACTGGTGAACGCTGCTTCACCGGCCCTATGGATCAATTTGGTCCGACGGGATACTTGTTACTTACTAAACTTTTGCGGCCACTCGCCATGATTAATTTGGGCTCTGAAATAAAATGAATAGAAATTAATAAATAAAACTGGTGATGACCAGATTGAGTTACAAAAATTAAACAAATACAATCATATTGTATTTTAATAGCAATAGATCTAATAGCACCCGAACAGAGAGACCAAAATCGCTTACAAGATAATTGCCAATAGAGACGTTACTTCATCAGGTCCTTGGAACTCACATTTTTATATGCCATAGCTCCTTTCTATAAAAGAGATTTTGGTTACTCTGTTCGGGTGCTATTAGATCTAAGGTGGTTCTTAACACTTGTGCGTGGAATATGGCAGTAATCATAGCAATCAGTTTAATTCTGAATTTTAAAACTGCAAATGATCGTTCTCTGACTTCTAAAATGTTTTTTCACAGTTGCTACCACTATCCAAAAAGTTAGGGTACATTCATTTGGAAGATAATCTATAGGCTACTGTTACTGCATAGAGTTGGAATTAGCTTGAATTGAATGGATTGGAAAATGGTCAGGAAAGAGTGAAGAAATATTAGAGAGTTAGGAACATTATGCAAACCCCCACACAATGCACTCCTGTGTTATAGCTATTTTTCTTAGGCCCTGTATATTTAAGAATCGTTTTGGTATCGGAATCGGGTCTGAATTATTCAGCCCAGATACAATTCCCGATAGTTTGGAAAAATCCCTATACTTTAGAAAAATCCCAATATTCCGATTATTCCTATACGATTTTGATTAATTGTCCCATCACTAATGTTTTTAAATGAAAAATCTTGATGAACGTTTGGCTTTGATAGAACATCCAAAATTTTGGATTTCGGATTAAGTTTCCAGAAGAAAATATCTATCTGGTTGTTTCCCTATTATAAGGTAGAAAAATTAGAATTATACTTTAATTTTTATTTTAAGTAGACTTAAAATATTCTTCCTTAAGAACTACATTGACCCAGATGTATTTCTTTGTTTAGAAATGGCACAGCAGGTTCTATCCAACTACCACACAAAGCCTGCCAAGAAAAGCCCACTTCTTCACTGTACCTCTAGGTTTTGTGGCTCAGGAAAAGCAGCTGGCTCATTGGAGTACCACAAGAGGGTCGATGTTCAAGACTCCTGCGGACGAGCCTTTGACCTGACCATCACGGGATTGATCATAACCAAAAGGACCCTGGGGGCGAGGATCACCCTCAGCGCCTCGGCGGTGCCTCTGTTTAAGAATGCGGCGGAAGAAGAGTGGAACAAAGCGGCAGCAGATGATCCTCAGATTCAAAGAAAGAATAAAAAGCGTAACGAATGGAAGAGTAGAAAAGATTTGAATCTTCAAAAAAATAAGAAAAGAGAACGACTGAATGGGCCAAGTGAAAAATCAAAATTAAGCGAAACACCACAGTGTGAAAATACGCTCTTGTCCATGTTAAGCAAGAGGTTTCCATCCCTGACAGTGTGTGGGCCAGTGAGGAGCGCTCACCTTACTCTAAAGACTTACCCAGGAGTTGAATCAAAGGAGGTCAATACAGATATATTAGACATATGCCACTTTGAGAGCTCGGAGGCTAGCCCGCCAGATTTTGTGTCAGTTTCTAGGGGCCAGGCTTGCTACTTTGGGGGCGGTGTTTGTTGCGTCTACTTTGACAAACCCCTAAAGGTCAAGTCTATCTTTTCTGGCTATTACTGATGTGTCAGGGTTGGGTTCTGGGTTTTTGTTGACATTTTGTTGTCATGTTGATAAGAATTGAGATTATCAGTACTTTCCCAGGAGATTATCAGTACTTTCCCAGGAGATTATCATTACTTTCCCTCCTGGTTTAAAAAAAAAAACTGTCAATAAATTAATTGTTCAGCAAAAGCACATGAGCAACATTGTTTGAACAATAATTTCAATAAAGAGTCAGCTTCTCCTCAAAAGTAGAGCCAGCGTAGCTTTAGTGGCAGCAGGTATGTCTTTGTCGTATCCTATATGTTACCGAAGATTTTTACGTTCATCCGTGGTTTGAGTCTAGTTTTGTATTTTTAGTCTTTTTTAAATGATGTTAAGTTAATGGTTTTCATGGTTTGTTCAGGCAACCCATTCCATGCTGCGATGTCACTCGGGAAGAAAGAGTACTTATATGCATTTGTTCTTGCATGAGGCATGCATTTGTCCTTATGTTTATCTGAGCATTGTAATAGATTGTTATTGTCTTGTTCTCATTGAAGCCATCACTTTCATTAGGATGCATATTTAGGTTGTTGACAGCTGCTATTTATAGTCTGGCTTTAAAAAAAAATTTCATTGTGAATTATGCTAATTTAAAAAAAAAACTCAATGGCTGTGAGCTGAAATCCTAAGACTCCTTTATCCCTGCTACTTTCAAAAGTTCTTGAAATGAAGCAAAAGGAAATTATGGTGCAATATATTTCTGTTGCACACTCACTATTTTCACACCAGAAAAAAAAAAAAAAACTGGAGAGAGTATTACAAATGTAACCTATTTTTTTTTTAAAGGAAACAAAAGAGAAACTGTGAAACAGTTGAAGAACTCATAGTGATTGTTATAACATGGTATGTTAGTGTATGTTATGGTATGATTGTTATAACATGGTATGTTAGTGTATGTTATGGTATGATTGTTATAACATGGTATGTTAGTGGTTTGGTTAAGTGTCAGAATGTGTGTATGGGCAAGGGATTGTATGTTAGTGTTGCTTTAGCAACGTTGTAAGTGGAAATGGACAACATAGGGGGGGGGGGGGGGGGCTACTAAGTTAGCCAGGGTATAAAAGGAGGCACTTTTAGACAGTGTGGGACTGCTAGAGATTAGAATATTTTGTTCTGCAAGCACAAAAGGGCAAGTAAAGTTGTGTGCAACATGTTGTTTCTGTTTTTTATAAGTGTAATTGAAAGATTTTTGTTTTGACAACATTTTCTTCTGAAGGCAAGTGAAGCAGAGCTCAGGGCATACAATATCATTTTTGTGTGTGTTCAAGCCCATGACAGAATTCAATAGTTGCCTTAATGACCCATCCATAGGTCATGAGATAGGTGAAGGCTACCTTATCCTTTTCATACATAATCAAAAAGTTGTTGTGAGCAGAGGAGCGGAGAGGCATTCTGTTGATTTGGAGTTTATTGGTCACTTCTACCTCCTAGAATGTGTTGGTCAGCACTAACAGCCTGACCACTTTCACTGTCCCAGCTTATCTATCAGGTAGAAAATACTCATAAAAATAAAGTATTTGTGAATTAGTCCAATTCCAGCAGTATGGTAACGGGTGCTTTGAAATATTTCCTTAGAATAATTTTCTGCCCTAGTCCTGCAAGACAAGTGTATCTGTGATCATTTATTACTTTGTATTATTATCGTAATCATATCCATACAATATCTTCCTTTGAATAACATCCAACAGTGTTAACACAAAATGCGGTAAGTGAAGCCTTAGTCTAATACTCTAAAAATTAAAACCCAGAGACTACAAAAATGTGTTTACTTTCTCAGACTTTCTGGTTACATTTAAAAACCAAAATTTTTTTTATAAAGTCCAATCTCAAGTTTTAATTTTCTTAACCCTTACCGTCCCGGGCGCGTATATAGCGGAACTGAAGGCAGCATAGATAGAAGTAGGTCGGTACGGGAAGGGTTAATTACTATTTCAAGATTTTACACATTTTCATAATTTGTTCACTAATAATTTTTTATCTAAATATTTTGAAAGTTTCTAGCAGTATTTATGTGCTTCCCTTATTTTGATACTCAACTGTTGAAAATTTTCTGGAGACAAATTCTTGCTTCAAGTTTTTCACCTTTTCCACTTTTATTTTTACAATTTATAATTTATGTATATGTATATTTTTTTACTCAGTCCAGGGGTGACCACTCCCAAACTCAATACTAATTGGACATAAAAATTAGTATTGTTTGAAATGATCCAATCAAAATATTATTTATTTTTTGTTTATCTTTTTACAAAATGTAGTTGAAATTGTTTTTTTTATCTCCTTAGTGATTATATACTCTTATATTTAGTTCTTACTCAATTATTGTGGCATAATTATAATGCAATATGACTTGGAAAATGGTGAAGTACAGTGCTCTTTTTGGACCATTCTTCATTTATTTATTGCCATATGTGAAGCAGGGTCCACCAGTTTATTTTTTGTCCACGGATTCAAGAGGATTTTGTGGCCTAAAGAATTACAAGCCTGCCTTTACTTTCCCAAACTTATGCCTAGAGCTTGTTTTAACTCAGAGGGACGTTACCAAACCTGAGGGCGGGGAGGGGGAAACAAATTATATTTACTTGAATTTGAAACATCAGCATGAAATTTCAAAAATCTATTACTAGACCACTGCTAAAGGATAGGATGTACTTTAACTTTAATAAAATTTTTTATGGGTATTCTAATTCTGGGATCAATGGAAACAATGGAGCATTATGGGAAATATGAGGAGGACCTTCCAAGATTTCTGACTTTCTCTGCCCATTTCTGCGATGAATGACAAGAAATGCTTAGATGACTTTGAGAAATTCTCACTAAAAGAAAGATATAAATATACAGAGATCCGCCAATCTTTTTTCTCATTTTGTTTGCATTTTCAAATTTTTTGGAATTCTTTTTTTATTACTTTATAAAATATGTTAAACAGATCAAAAAATATATTTAAAGCTGATTCTTTGCAATTTAATACTGCTTAAGACAACATATGTTTTTTTTTTTTGCATAATTTTTGTTTTAGACAAAATGAGGAAGCGGTGGATAAAAATGCATTTTCAAGTTTGTAGTGTTTGAGACAGTGGAGTAACTAGGGATAACGGTTCCTGGAGTGAAGGGGTGGTAATGGTGAAAATTGGCATCTTGCAGCAAGCGAAAAAAAATAAAAAATAAAAAATCCTTCAGTTAAGTAAACCAGTGTTATTGATAATGCTTTTGAACTGTTTTTCTTTTTTGTTGTTTTATTTCCAGCACTACTTGGTTTTCATTGACACAATTCCTTCCCTTTATTTACTTCATTTGTTGTTCTCTTTCATGTAAATAATATATATATATATTTAAAAAAATTTAATGCATTCTTTTTGTGATAGAAGATTTAGTTGCAAAATAAACATATTTATTACTTTATTCTTTTATTTTTTGGCAGAAATTGTTTTGTAAATATTATTTAATTTATTATCATCTTTTACTAAAAAAATCAGGGGATGTTGTTTTTATATATTTTTTTAATTATTTAATTTATAAATAAAATATTTATGAGATGCGGAGTAATACTGAATGTTGGAATTATCTACATCCATATAATTACTGATATATTAATGATAATGGCGGTTTTTGTTTTACTTCATTTTTTTAGAGAAAAAATTGATAACCAAATATTTGCTGAGACTGAGAATTAATTTGTTGCTTTGAACATATTTTTAACTTGTTAGTTTGTAAAATGTTAACTTATTTCATGGCACAGAGCTGACAATACTTGGGTCCCACTATAACAATTCCAATTATCACTTTTTTTTCCTCATTTCATTTGTAAACAATTCTTTTTTTTATATAAAACTTCATTACTTGATTACTTCCTCAAGTCCCCAAAAGTTAGTCTTTGTTTTCTCAATTTGTTAAATTTTTTATTAAAATGAATTCTCATTGGTGTAATTCTTTTTAGGGTCTTTTTTGTAAATATTTCCGTATCTTTGTTTGAGATTATTGTCCTTAACACTAATAGTACTCTATGCAATCAGCTGCAATTTAGTGTTGGATGAATACATTTAAGAAAATCATTATATTATAATTTAGGAAATGGCAGTTCCTTTTAGGTCTACACCTTTTAATTAGAATAAATGGATTTACGCTTGCTAATTCAAAAGGATAACCTTAAAAAAAATTGAAGAAAAATTTAACGACAAAAACTAAATACCCATTATCAACTCCACAAGTAGAAGTTAGTTTTCTTGAGTCAAATACGGGATCTAATGTAAGTGTCAGTTAGTAACAGTTTAAAAAAACAACAACAGTACAATTTTGTCTATGACTTTATTGATTAAAAAGTATAATAATAAATATTAACTATGTACATAGATTCAAATATATATCTATATAATATATGTACACACAAAATAAATGTCAGAACATTACAAATACAACCACCATATAAAGGCTACAATAAATAATTAAACTTTCAGCGTCAGTAAACTGTCCAGTAGTATAATTGTTAACATTTAGCGTTAGCACACTTTCCGTATTATAATGACTAAGTTAACTTTTAGAGTCAGTACAATTTCCAGTCATATACCGGTAACTTGCTGCATTAGCACACTGTCCAGTACCATAGTATAATTGTTAACTTTTTGCATCAGTACACTTTCCAGTAATATAATTGTTAAGTTATCTTTGAGCGATATCACACTTTCCATTAGTATAATTGTTACCTTTTAGCGTCAGTAAACTTTCTGTTAGTAAAATGATAAGTCAACATTATGACACTCGGACATCAAAAAAGTCTTTATTACCGGTACCAATCAGTTAAAAAATACAAAATACATTTATAGTTATAGCACTGTGTGAAATCACAGAACACAACAAATTGTGCATTAACATAGTGCAGTGTCTCTAAATGTGCATCTCACACAATATAGATCATACAGAATGTGAAATCATAGTTTGGTGACGGTTCAAGAAACTGGGAAATTTTATCTTTAAATCCATTTTAAAGAGTGATAGTGCACTCTGTATGATCTCAATTCTTTGGTGAGTTTAGGTTTATATACACACTACAGCGAATGGCATAAATGAATATTAAAAAAAAATAACTTAATATTGAAAGCACAATTTGAAACACAAGATATTCAATAATAAATTATAGTAAAATAAAAGCAAAAATTATGTCCCTAGACCGTAACAAATTAATTTCACATGCTATGTATTTCATTATTTTTTTTACTGTCTTTGAACTAAGTATTTACACATGAAATGTTTTCATATTCATTAATACAATGTACAAATAGAATTCCCAAAAAAGCAACTTTATCATACTTTAACTTTATTTAAAAATTTGGCAGACAACTTCCGAATGATACCGTTTACTGTACTTTCTCCTTACCTCGTATTCCGCAGAGAAAACTGGGAGACAAACACACAACAGCAGAAAACAGAAAAGTAGCAGACACCTATGGGTACAATTTTGTTAGAAGCACTATTTGTCTTCAGTATTAAACTATTAGAATACATTCTATAAAACTTGTTGACAAAATTCTAAGTAAGACATGAAAACCAAAAAATACTTAGATTAGTATCTGGCCCAAGAGACTGATAACTGTGTCTTAGCTTGCCTTATAGAGACCAATATGGTCTGACTGGAAAGGATACTTTTAGCTTCTGTATAACTTTATCTAGGGAGACTATTCAATTACTACTGGCCTATTGAAGGGACGTTACTGGAGAAACAGAACAATACTGACCCATACAAAAATCAACTGCAGAGAACTTGAAGACAATTTTGAACCATTATGAACTGGAACATAATTTTTTAGTTTTAAATCACACTGTGACAATGTAGTAAGTGTGACAAGAATGAATTAAGATTGTAACAAATATTTAGTGACAAGTAGACTTGGACGTGTTAAAGATAGAGACTTTGTTTTTTGTTACATCATCTGGACTTGAAATTGAAAGCCCATACTCATGGAGAGCTGATTCTCAATGGCAAGCTGATTTTTTAACCTTAATACCGGGTAACTTATTGAATGACCTTTGACATTTCTTACAATACGGTAATTTTCTTCCTATAGTGAAACAGTTTTAGACATAGCAAACTCTCTAAAAATAAAGGTTAGGAAATTAGTTTGATTAATTTGTGCTCTAGCCCTGCCGTTCTGCAAGAGCTTTGGGCCAAGGATGAAGTAATTTTCTGTCTAGAAGGCAAGTTTATGAGCCATGACAGCCAAGACATTATATATATCAGTGAAAAACGCTTTATTTTTTTCCGTTTCTTTTCCAAAATAGCCTTCATGAAATATTTTGACTCTTTATAAAACAGGCAGACTGTATACAATAAGACAGTTACAACTGAGCCTAGATGTAAAAGACTTTCTAGTATCAAACAGCTGGTTGCTTCTGAATTCAAATGTTTCCTGAGTGCAACAACAACAAACAAAATAATCTCCCTTTATCATGAACTTTTAAGCAAACTAAACAAAGTTTTGCGGCCCTGTTGAGAACTTTAGCGGCTGTTTTTTTTAGGATAAAGATCAGTGTATTTGACTGTGTCGCGCCATTTTAACCTGAACAATTTTAATGATACCATCTCGCAGGTATGAGGTAGAAGTTAAGTAAAGGAGACACTTCCAGCCACCATGGGAACCAGAAACTACAGTTTAAAAAAAACAAAAGGCTATAAAAAAAAATGGCGGTGCCCTAAAAGATTTTTTATTGTTGTATGTTTATCACTGGCTAACTAGTACCGGTAACACAAAAAAAGATCAGAATATGTAGTAATGTACTTGTAGTAATGTAGGGCTGTAATTCAAGATATAACACAAAAAAAAAGATCAGAATATGTAGTAATGTACTTGTAGTAATGTTGGGCTGTGATTCAAGATCTAACACAAAAGTTGCTAGACGCTCCAACAAATAATAAACAAAAATCCCAACAAATAGGAAAACCAAGTTACTCCATCGAACCCCAGTTTGTTTTGTACAAGTACCACAGTATTAATTTATGGATTAAAAAGAAAGAAAAAAGAATGTTATGTACCCTCTAATACAAACATTAACTCATAAAAAAAAATATATACCCCGGTACCGGTATAATACTAATAAATAGAAGCACAAATAAATTAGTATTAAGGCCAGGTTACTGTAATGTACCGGTATTAGAAAGAACCCACACCATTGGTCGATTATGCTCTGAAACTTCACAGGTAATAGTATTATAGATATATATCATTGTCCGTATATATATTATATATGCAGGTTTAAACACATTAGCACAGTGGTTCCCAAATGGTGCACTGCGGCATCGTTAAGGGGCACCGCGGACTATTACAAAGGCTTTCCGAATTTGGTGTGGTGAAAGGCTATATCTTAGGGTTTAGACTCAGAGTGCCGTTGGGAAAGCCTTAATTCTAAAGCAAGGGCCACATGCAGCAACATTTTGGGAACCACTGCATTAAAGGGTATATACATAATATAATATAATATTTATAAATTGATACATACAGAAAAATGATCAGTTGAAATGTTCACAATTTTATAGGCAGTCTGTTCTTATTGTTAATCCTTAAACTGACTGTCACACATCTTCAGGTTTCTAACCATAGTGAGGAATAGTCCTAATATATATAGAATTACAAATACAGTCTCAGTCCTCCTTCGCACTATTAATGGTACCAAACCATTGGACCAAAAGACTAAAGTCCACAATTAATAATTGTTAGCTTTTTAAAAATAAATAGTATTACTTTGTATAATTATAAGAACAACGGTACTGGAAAAAAAAAACAATGACAAAAGTCTACTGTTATGATCAAGTACATTTTGTTAAAAAATTTAATTCATTCCAATCATTTCCCTTTTTTTTGTGTTTTATATTACCGTACCAGTGAAAATAAATTAGGCTTTAACTTTAACATGTGTCCTACTTAGGCTGTATGTCATTAAAATGTCATCAATTTTTACAAAAGTTAGACAGGAGTTGATTTTTAGAGTTTTAGAATATCATGTTAATAAAAATGTCAACCAGCAATGAACCATAGAAGGGAAAAAAAAAAGATCCTCAACTGTATGCAAAATCAACGAGTTATTTTTAGCATTGAAATTAAAATGTAATAAAAACAAAAAACAAACTTATTGCATATTTGTGCAGCCAAGCTATTGAAGGAAACAGCCATTCACTGTAAGCTTAAACAGCTTTTCTGGCACAGGGTGAGACAACATAGTGTAAAAAAACAAAACATTAAGAAAAAACTTATCAGCAAATTTAAGTTTAAAAAAAAAAATTTAAATAAATCAAAACAACTTTTTCGTGACAAATATTATTTAAGGGAGACAAACAAAAATTACTTTAAAAATGAAAGATTCATTTTGTTCAATATGAAATTTATACATTCATGAGTATTAAAATGAGGGGAAGCAATTCATTTAGGTTCAACAAATAAGAAAACATTCTTAAAAACAACAATTGTAGGTTTTTTTTAAATAAAAAATGCTAGCACTCAATGAATTGTGTTCAAAGTAATCCATTTTAAATTGTTCAATTCCATCTCACTCAACAGGTTACTGCATATATAGATAGACAGAACATAATATTATATAGTACTTGGCCTTTTATTGCTCATAAATATATGCACTAAAAACAAAATAGCTGTTTATGGTATTGATAAGCTTCCCACACAGTTTGAATCTCGACTGTATACTTTACCTATATTTATGTTTGATAATCAATGGCCGTACTTCATTAACTTTTGTTTTTTTACTGACCCCCAGGCAAATAAAATAAATACATGAATTAAATACAGAAGTTTACACACATTCCTTCTACTTTTAGATAGGTCATTAGGTCCACTAGGCCCAAAACTAGGTATTGGTCGTCGGCAGGGCTAGAACCTGGGGACGTTTTGTTGATAGTACGATGAACTAACCGCAGGACCAGCCGACCTCACATATCTTATTGCTGATAATCATGGAGCTGGGCTTAGGGCCTTGGTAAATTTTAATCTGGCCACAATTTGGGAACACTTGCTCTAGCCAATATATAAATATATTTTTAAAAACTTTACTGAATGCTTTATTTTAGTTGGGAGACAAGAGAATGAAAAAACAACTTCTTTGCATGTTTTTTTCAACAGTCATTCCATTAAAGTTTGCATGTTTTGCCCCGATGAAATACCGAACATTTTAATCAAGACAACTGCAGGACATTACAAACTGATTTACATCGACCTCCTAAAGGTGCAATTTAATTGGTCATTCATACAGTCTCTATATATAATGCAGTATCCCATTTAAAAAAACAAAACAAACAATGAACACACATGAATTCAGTCACAAAACCTGTAATAATGAAATCATCTCTACAGTTTAAAAAATCCACAGCCATCCGGACATTCGTATACAGTCTCATCATCTTATTTCAATCAAATACCGGTAACCGATCAGTCAACAAGCAAACAAAAAATAAGGTATGTACCTTAGAAATGCACTTGACGTCTGAATCAAGCCGTAAACAGACAAAAAAAAAGGGAGGTTTTTGATTTTCTCAGTAAATTATTACAGCCATCTACAGGTCAACATGATATATTTATAATTCAAGAAGATAAAGTGATTCACCACGCCCAAATAAAAACATTGGCAAAATCATTACAGCAAAGAAAAAAAAGAAATTTACTGGCGTCAATGAATGTAATGCTGATGGCCTGAACAAGGGTCGGGGCTGATGCAGGCTCTCAGAGCCCGTAAGTGGCTCTTCATTGAGACAATTGCAGATCACAATTAAGTTTTTTATGTTCATAAGTTATTTTATATTGGTTTTTACTAAATCTTGTTAAATTGACTAGGTAAGTAAGTATAACATTAATAAAGTCAGACTCATTTACCTGGATAGTTGTTCTCTACTTCAATGAGTTAATGAAGTGTACAGTGGTACCTCGGGTTACGAACTTAGTTTGTTCCTGAACTCGGTTCGTAACCTGAGGCGTTCATAACACAAGGTCCTACTGTACACGTTTTTTTTTAAATAATATACTTTTCATTTATAAATTTAAAAAAAAAATAATTTTGATATTAAAAGTTTGAAATAATAAAAAAATTTGGGAATAACCATTTTGAATTTTCCTTCTGATCATAATATTTTTTAATGTGTGTACTTAATCTTTAGTAGAACATTGACATAAATTCAATTTAATTTAGTCTCGACTTCCTGCATATTCCTGTATGTAACAGGCGTGCGGCTCTATGTAATGAAATGAAAAACTGGAATGCGGCTCTCAATGACTACATACCCACCCTATGATTTAAACTAAAAAATACCGACAGTTCAATATATTCAACGTTAGGAATCAATCAGAATTGTTACCTTGTAGTTTATTTTAATTTAAACTTTAAAAGATTTGTCTGTTGCTATCAATGGTTCTCAGAATTACATAATACATGTTGCTTTTGTCTAAGATATTACATGAAAAAAAATTTTTTTTCCCCAACAAACTGTGAGATGTTTTTTTAAAAGAAGGAGTTTGCCTTTTTCTGGTGTTATAGGCGAAGGAAGCTTCTAATGACAATATGAGACAGGAGGATAACTATATGTCTTTTATTGTGTGAAGTAGTACTAGGTATAAACAGTCCCACACTCAAAACATTTTTTTTATTTAACCCCCCCCCCATCTTACGCTTTTCTATGATATCAAAAAGAGAAATCCATTTCAATAGGTTTGCCAGATATTATCCAACTAATTTGCAACTAAAAAAAAATATCATTCTGATTAGAAGAGCAATATTGTAAAATAAAATATACCATGATAATAATAATCATAAAGTATAAATGTCTGAACTTAATGACCCAATGAGCTACACAAACAGTAATAGGCAAACAAAAATATTTGCTACTGGCAAGAACCTTTGAAAAATGTTAGTAATTAAAGCTTTTATATAATAGAGGTGAGCGTTGATCCAATCTCTTGACTGATCAGTATAAATAAGAAGACTAAAAAGAACTCTTTATAATTTTAGTACACGAGTGTGCAGACAGATATTTACAACTTTGTACAGACAGACATTACAATAATTGTGTACAAACAGACATTTACTGCACTAGCACTTGCATCCCGATGATTTGGTTTCCTCTTCATTCGTCAAGCGTACTCCTTGAATGGAACTGGCGGGAGACTTCAGGAGAAGTTTATGTGCTAGAAGAGAGAGAGAGAGTAATACAAAATAACTTATCTTAGACATTACAGACGCTCCTTTTATAAAGAAGATTATTGCGTACAATGCTCATCCGTGGTCCGAGTCTAGTCTTGCATTTTTTGTTTTAAATGATGTTAAGTTACTGGTTTGTTCAGGCAACCCATTCCATGCCCGAATGCCACTCTGGAAGAAAGATTACTTATATGCATTTGTTCTCGCATGACTGAAAAGGAAAGTGTTTTTGTCTTTATCTGAGCTTTGCAAATGTATCATCTAAATATAAATAGATTATATAGGGAGAGTAAAGAAATTTTAAAGAAGTAAAGATATCAGTTTTGCCAGTACTTTAATGAATGGTCTGAACAAGACTTTTTCTAAAGAGAGAAAGATTACTCTCTCAGGGCCCAGAGAATTAGCGCTGACAAATTCCTCATAAAGGACCATAACAAACGGATAACAGACTTGTCCAATTTCAGCACCTGTACGCTAGGGCAGCATTGCGGCTCAGACTCAACCATCTTTTCTGTTTTGTGATGAACAATTATACAGTTTAATTTACGCACTTGCCAAAGTTTTTAAATCCACCACTGGAAGCCCTTTAACATTAAATATTTTATAAGCTCTATGCATCTAGTACTAGCTATTCCTGAAAGTTGTTTAATATACATTTATTTTAAATATGTATTAATACACATATTATATCTATATAAATATTAAGTAGACTGTGTGTGTAGTCTGATTCCCATTGGTTGATTTAAAGACCCGCAACTTTATTGAGTTATATTTGACTTTTGCGATTTTGTTTCCTACATGTGACCTCCCTAGCAAAGTGGTTAGTCCCCCAACTGACACACCAATGACCTAAATTCACTTCCCCGCTGATAAATTTTAAAATTTTCTTTAAATAAAAAGACCTTGCTTTATGTAATTGTTTCCCCCAGGCAACGCAGGGTAATTTAGCTAGTATAAATATAAGTATGTAAGTAACTTTGATATCATTTGTTGTTACATATATAAAGCCCATGTAACACGGGAGGAGTAGGACAACAATCAGGGTCTTGTGCTTACCAATCATCAGAAACATCTCATTGATAGCCAGTCCCGTCCTGGCCGAGGCTTCTGCAAAAATGAGCCCATTCTCTTCAGCAAAGGCTCTGGCTTCCTAGATAACATTGAGCAAAAGAGACACATTTTTAAAACATTTTGTGTGCAGGACAAATATTACAGTTTTTAAAATCAAGCAAAATACAAGCAGTTATAAGCAATTTAAGTTATTCTCAGACTAAGTAAAGTACCCTTTGGACCAAACTGATCATAGGGCTGGTGAAGCAGCGTTCACCAGTTTCTGTGGCCACGGCATACTAGGGGATGTGTGGCCAGCACAATGCCCAACCGCCTGTTACTTTACACCAACTAGTGTCAGGTACTTATCAGAGATGGGTAGAATCAGAGACACCCTCAAGTCCCGGGAAAAGAATCCTAGCCTGCACCAGGGTTCGAGCCCAGATCCTTCGGATTGCAAGTCAAATGCGCTACCGCTCAACCACCTTGGCCTAAGTTAGCCCAAATAGTGGTAATGAATCATCAAAAGAAAAAAATAAAACAAACCAAGACTGTATAGAACATGTCAATGTCCTGAAGGACAAACATTTTTTATTTCTCACAGTAACTTTCTTTTCCTCGTCTTGTTGTTGTTATAAGTTATGTTAAATAAGACTAAATAAAATACCCTAATTTTTGTTACAGACTTTTTCCTCAAAGGGATGCCTGATAACATAACTATTGCAATAATTTTAAGGGCTTCGCCAAAATCTAAGTAGAATGGCTAAGATTTTAGGCAACAACTTTAATTTGTTTCTCATTCCACTCCTTCCCTATTTTTAAATGAGAAAGACTAATTGAAACTAACAACATTTTTATACCAGTAATATAAATGCTCACGGTAAAGTCCTAAAGATTTTATATTCTTTTTTTTTTTATTGAAATATATCTCATTTAATCTTGAATATATTTTATCTGAAAAAAATCTTTTATTAAAAGAGTTCAATCTAACGAAATTGTTAGAGGAAAAACAACAGGAATGACTCATACATGTTTGTCAACATAAATGAAGTGAATTTTTTTCTTTTTTAGTTATCCTATTTAGCCATGCCTGGTAGTGCTAAATAAATCAGCTCAATTTTATTTCGTACCTCAGTTGGCACAGCTCTGTGCTCTGCGGCAAGGTCTGCCTTGTTACCCGCTAGAACAATGATGATGTTGCCAGTTGCCTGCTGCCGAAGTTCCTTCACCCACGTCACGGCACGATTGAATGTGTTCTGAAAAGTATGAACAAAATACTGAAGCGCAGTCATAATTTTAGGACTGTGCAATTATGTTTTAAGGCACAGAGCAATGATATTTTTAAGGCACAGTTCAATGTTATTTTTAGATAAGTAAAATATTTTAGGCAAGGTGCAGTATTTTAGGTATAGTACAATACTTTAAGCACAGTGCAATACTATTTTAAGACAAGTGCACACTACCACTAACTGCATTATTGATATGGCACATCATAACTTGCTGTTTATTGATATGGCACATTATCACTTCCTAGTGATATAGCACACTTTCTTTCTTTTTTGCATTTTAATAGGCACACTAACAATTACTGCATTATTGACATGGCACACTATCAATTACTACATTATTGACATAGCACACTGTCACTTACTGCGTTATTGATATCGTACACAACCACTGCTGCCTGTGCTCCCCTGTAGTACATGGGTGCCAAGCTGTGATACCTCTCCTGGCCAGCTGTGTCCCAGATGTCCAGCTTCAAACTCTGACCTTGTGTCTGCACTGTCTGGGTCAGAAAGGCAGCTTTGGAAAACATTATAAGGATATTCAGTTATAGTAGTTTGCTTTGCAAAAAACAAACAATGATATAAATCTGATAAAGTAATCTGATCTTATATGTAACATGTGCTCTTTCTAAACTAGTAAACAGAAGACTATTTCTTTCTCTATAGTTTATTCTTTTATATCTAGTGAAATATACCATTCTTATACAATCTCTCTGTCTCTCTCTCTCTATATATATATATATATACTTTTATAGCGTATAATTAAAACTAACCTATAATATAGGCCTACATTCAATGTTTAACTAAATAACACGCGTTACGTTGTACCACCAGATAGTGATTGTAGTTTTATGGGGTGCTTATATAAATTGTTTCTGTGGATTTATTTCTCCCCAATGACACCTGCTAATTGTGATGTCATTAGTGGCCACTGAGACCATTTTTATGTCAGCTTGACTGGCTCCAAGGATCGATACTATGTTTGGTAAATAAATTGCCCCTCTTATTGCCTCCAACTATTTACTTTTAACAATTAACAAAGGAAAGGTTTAAGGTTTAAAGTTCTAACCTCCAACTGTAGCCTCACTGTGCTCTGGAAACTGGCCTCGGACAAAGCGCAAGGCAATGCTGGATTTACCCACGCCCTGGTCACCAAGTAGAACCAACTTGGCCTGCTGCACGCGCTGTCCGCCCACAGGAGCAGAACGAGGACCCGTGTTGCGTCGGGCAGTGCTCATGTTAACCAAATCGTTTGAATTGACGCCCAGCAAAATTGTATGCCTGAGACGCTACCCACTAGCTTTGTATGTAATATGTGTCAAATTCTACCAACTCAATCCTAGAAATAAAACAAAATAATGTGATTACATTAGATAAACAGTAAAAATATTTTATAAGCTTTTTAAACTGAAAACATGAACACAAAAAGTTTTAGTTTAAAAAAAAACCCAATAAAATGAAAATTTTAAAAATTTTAAGTAAGAAGAAAGAAAAACTCTGCCATGGCTTTATTGCACAGTGAAATTTGATGTATGAATAAAGACTTCTGAGGCACACTTGATGGACACACAATTCCTTAGCATAATGTTAATAAGGCTGTTTCACTAGTAATATAAACCAAAATGATGATGGAGGGATACCAAACTTTATTCACTACAAATATCTTATTAAATAAAATTGCTTCTTGTAAAACAACATTAAAGTAAAACTACTCATATGAATAGCTCACAGTATGTCCTCTTATAGCCATTAGATGAGGTGATAACCCACAAGCCTCACACATTTAAACACATTGTAAGTCTAAGTTGTGAAGTAAACATGTCACTGATACAGAGTCAAACAGGCAAACTATTTGAACAAACAAGATATCAGTGGCAAGTGGTGTGCCAAGGGCATTCACTCCCAAGCCAGGGCAAGAGGAGCAGATGTACTGTCACTTATTTTTGTTTTGATAAGATGATTTTTATGCTTAAGGTGCTCCTAGCTGGGGGGGGGGGGGGGGGGGGGGCAGTATATGATGGTGAATAGCCAATGAAGAAATGGGAAATTTGATTTCACTTATGAAAATATAATACATTTGTAGGCGGTACTTCCCAATTTCAGTTTACTAGAGAAGAATAGTAATGTGCTGGTATTGAGAATCACAATAAAAAAATAAGAAAAAAATCAGCAATAAAAAGAGAATAAAAAATTCTGGGTTTAGATGGGAGTAAAGAAAACTGATGCTGGGCTTAGGGCACAGGCAACTTGTTGACGCTATGACATTTTCTTCCACCCCCCCTATATTTATATCTTTAAAAAAGTGTTGGTTTAAAAACTTCAGCAAAGTGAACATTGAAACAGGTCAAAGTAAATGCTGTAAGAAATACAGTGTCAATGTAACATGTTTAAAAAAGGTCATTTTGAAATTAAACAGTGCTTGCAGCAAGCTCTCTTGAAAATCTAAGGTTGTAAAAAAAAAATGACAAACAAACTTTTTAAAAGGTTTTCTTATATGTTACAGTCGATCCTTAAATACAGAAGATTACTGCAGCCTACACTTATATATGTGGTATGAGTCCACTCTTGTATTTGGAATAGTGTGTTAAATGATGTTAGGTTTTTGGTTTTCCAGATTTGTTCAGGCACACATTCCATGCCCGGATGCCACTCGGAAAGAAAGAGAAGTTATATTGGTTTGTTTATGCATATTTGGAATTTAAAAAAGTGTTTCTACCCTTATGCTTTATCTTATACGTTACAGATGCTCCTTCTATAAAGAAGATTATTGCATTATGAGTAATAGATTGTTGTTGTGATGTATTTTTAAGTGAGCATTTAATGATTGCATTAAAATTTGCATACTATCTTTGACAGCAATTATGATTGTAAAGTGAAGAGAATTATATTTAAGCTTTAGAAAGTTCATGTGCATATTGACAAGTCTTAACGTGTATGCATGCATAAAAGGTCGACAAATAAAAAACATTCCCGGTCGAATTCAATCATTTGTTTCGAAACATGTCTGTGTGCTACTTTACTGGTTGTACTCAAATTTGTTGGGGATTAAAATGTATTTCATTTCCAAAAGATGTTTACAAAACAAAACAATGTATTGTGAAAGTCAGAAGTGAAAAATCACCTTTTTAAAATATCAAACTTATTGCTAAATGCAAAGGAATTTTTGTTTTTCGTTTTTATGAATTTACGCATTATGTTTTTCAATAACCAAGAAAACGCAACTCTTGACTCATTTATTTTGTAAACAAAAAATATTTAACTTCACGCGACTAACAATTGAGTATTAGTTATCGCCTACTCACTTTTGATGTTAAAAACGGATTCCTCATAACTAATATTGTATCCTTTGTATAATTCTAAAAGACTAGATGCTTTTTTGTTTATTAGCTTAAAAATAGAACAGGAAGTTCACGAACATATGGGTTCAAAAGTTCACGCCTCATTAAGACTTGTCAATAGCTGTCAAATAAGTATACATAGTGTTACAAAAGTTTTATTTCCATAATTATATTGGTTCTATTATTATTAACTAAAGTTAAAAAGAAATAATCTTAAACCCGAAATGTTTCCGTGTTAGGAATAAAACATGTATATGTCTAGACACTACGTCATAGCATTAAAAATACGGTTGAATACGTTAGTTTAGTTCTAGTTTGGGCGCTAATGTGTGAGGACTGTTTTTGACCACTTTCTTAAAGATAGGATTACGGCTCAGTACGATATAGAAGAATCTCAACTGATTAAGTTTCATCATATAATACTGGTACATATGTTCTGTGTTACTGTTATATTTTATCATCTCAACTTGTTGGAATAAAATTGTGTTCAATTTCAAACAGGATTGTGGATTTCCTATATATTAAGGTACAGTTTATCTAAATCACTTTATACACAAAGATTCACATCGCAACGAGTAAAATAAACATCAAATCTAATTGAATAACATCAATACAAATTCTTATACAACCTTGTGAGATCCAAGATGGATATGAATCAAAAGAATATATAATAATACATTACTAAAAATATCATCTAACGTCAGTAGCTGATTTCGCACGTGACAAAAGATTGGGGGCTCGAGTCCTGGATCTAAAGTTTGTATGTATAAGAAATTGAGAATATACAACTGTTTTAGTGAAAACGATTTACAACAAATATTTATTCAAATTCTGTCTACGTGGGAGGCACTGTCTGTGTTCGGACATACTGTTTTCAGCTTTGTACACAACCATCCTTAAAATTTATCTTCTACAAATTAACAGTGGTGTAAAAATATTTCAAAGGACTTTATGAAAGGTAAAGTTGAAATTTTTTATCTTCTATTTACGTCATTAATATAAAACATGGCGGAAGCTAATCTTACGTTGGAGCAATTGAATATTTTTGCTATCACGTCAGAACAGTTAAATAGCATGTCACTAACCCAGTTAAAAGAGATGGCAAACTCTCTGGGAATAGACATTACTGAAGTTACACCAGTAAGGAGTAAATTGATTCAAGATATTAAGGACTGTTTGAAAAGACACGGTAGAATGCTTGAAGAAAATACTATGAATAATGAAGAATCAGTGGTTCTCAATGTATCAGAAACCCTGAAAACAGACATAGATAACCATGAATTTAAAATGAATGTAAATGAACTAAGTGCGGACATGAAATTCCAGTTAGAAATGAAGAAGTTAGAATTACAATTGGAAGGTAAAAGAATAGAAGTACAATTAGAGGGTAAAAGAATAGAAGTACAATTGAAA
Organism: Anisus vortex; assembly: GCA_949126835.1. NCBI lineage: Eukaryota > Metazoa > Mollusca > Gastropoda > Planorbidae > Anisus > Anisus vortex. The sequence goes on from OX421506.1 coordinate 32,011,306, forward strand.
GAGAAAGAATTGGAAAAAGAAAGAATCGCTAGTAATGAAAGGATTGAATTAGCAAAGTCTCGTTCATCAACTCATACGATTCAGGAAACAAATAATGTAGAACTATATAAGTTTAAAAAGCATGTCCCAAGCATGGAGAACATAGAGATTGATGAGTTCTTTATGGTCTTCGAAAGAAACTCGATCGATTATAAATTTCCTGAAGATAAGAAAGCAGTACTTTTACGTTCAGCTCTAACAAAAGGCAAGGCTCTAGATGTTGTATTGAATTTGACTCCAGAGGAATGCAATGATTATGAACTAATAAAGAGCAGAGTACTATTGAGTTATGTTCTAACTCCAGAAAAGTATCGAAAGTTATATCGTGAGTACAAGAAGGAACCAGAAGTTTCACATGTTGATTTCCTGAGATTAGAGAAAAAGTATTTTGATCGATGGTTACGTTCTAAGAATGTGAATAAAGATTATGAAAAACTCTATAATCTCATACTGATGGAGGATTTTACTGAGAAGATTCGCACTGATATAAAAGTTCATTTGGCTGATCGTGGTATTGAAATAGCAGAACAAGCAGCAGTAAAAGCCGATGAATACGTCATTATTCACCCGCATAGCCATTATGTTCAAAATGACAGAACAAGTTTGAGGACTCAAAACAGTAATACAGAGAGGAAGTTAAGATCGACAGAGGATAAAAGTAAACAAAAAGCCGATAAACAAGAGAATTCAAGTTTTGTACAAAAGAGAATTACCTGTACATTTTGTAAGAAAGATGGACATATCAAAGAGAATTGTTGGAGTCTACATAAAGAGCAAAGACCCATTAAAAACAAGAACAACGTGGTTTTATCACACATCGCCGTACAAACTGAAACTCACATAAATAAAACTGCCCACAAAAGAATTAAAGCTGAAAGAGAGACATCTGATGTTAGTCATGAGGAGATGGCAAAACACGCATGTCCAAGTTGCTCAAAGTCGGAAAAAGTCTTTGAAATGAAGACCGAGGCTATGTCTAGTTTCAACTCCAAAGGGAGTGTGACAGATGAACAATCAGTAAATAAAACGTTTACTTATGGAGGCAGTAGTGTAGCAAGAAACTCAGTAGGCAGAGAACTACCCGAGTGCATGCTATCGGATGTTAGCGAGGGCTATGTGTCACCTATAGATAATCAAGCTAGAGAACGGAAGATTAAAATTCTACGTGACTCCGGTGCTGATATATCTCTACTGTTGAAGAATACTGTACCAACGTCGAAATTGACTCATACAGGCCAGTATGCCTTAATCAGTACTATGGCTGGAACACTTACGGCACCGTTACATCGTATACAGTTGAAGAGTAATTACTTCACTGGATCTGTTATTGTTGGGATAGTGAAGAAATTTCCCTACAGAGGCATTTCATTACTTTTAGGAAGTGACATTGCCAAAAATTAGGTACATCCTGTACTTAAAGAACCCAAAGACTCTGTTCAGTGTAAGAATACTGAAAATTCAGTATGTGTTATCACCAGAGCTATGGAGAAACAGCAGATGACTAATGAATCGACAAAGAAACCAGAACCAACACCAGAGATTGACTTGCAAGCAACCTTCATGGCGGATGTTCTAGGTGGTCACTCAAGTCATACTGATCAAAATAATTTGTCGCCTAGACAACTACTCATTCTTGCTCAAGGCAAAGATCCAGAGATCGGGAAACTAAAAGAAGAAGCAAAGAATGAAGGAGAGTTAGAAACAATGGCCGCAGGTTATTACCTGAGGGACGAGTTGTTGATGAGGAAATGGAGAGGGAAAGAAAACGACGATGAAACAAGCAGCGAAGTACATCAAATCGTGGTACCCAATGTTTACCGCAAGGACATACTACATATGGCCCATGATTCACCGTATGCTGGTCACCTAGGGATTCAGAAAACCTTCGATAGGATTCTTCCATATTTCTTCTGGCCTGGCCTACGTCGTGACGTCACATCGTTTTGCAGATCATGTCATGTCTGCCAGATGCTCGGCAAACCGAATCAGACCATTCCAGTAGCTCCTCTACGACCCATACCAGCATTCTCAGAACCCTTCAGTCACATCATTATAGACTGCGTCGGTCCGTTGCCTAAAACTAAGGCTGGCCACCAGTATCTGTTCACTATAATGTGTTCGGCAACGAGATTTCCAGAGGCTATTCCTCTACGTAGCATCAATGCCGACAAAATCTCTGATGCACTTATCGGATTCTTCACCCGATATGGTCTTCCGAAAACCGTGCAGTCAGATCAAGGTTCAAATTTCACATCGAAGTTATTTCGCCAAGTCTTAGAACGGCTGGGTATTCGTCATGCAGTATCGAGTGCATATCATCCACAGAGTCAAGGCGCACTGGAACGATACCACCAAACATTGAAAAACATGCTCCGTACTTTCTGTTTCGAGCATAACGACGACTGGGATCGTGGTATTCCCTTCGCACTCTTCGCAACCAGAGAGGCTGTACAAGAATCTCTTGGTTTCAGTCCCTTTGAACTGGTATTCGGACACACAGTTCGTGGACCACTAAAGCTGTTACAAGAGACATGGTTATCATCCACTGAAGACACTGGTCTACTGACATACGTGGAAAATTTTAAAAATAGACTGTATAATGCATTAAAAGTTGTCAGATCTAATCTTTTGCAGGCACAAGACAAGATGAAGGTCTATTATGACGTCAACGCAAGAACCCGTATCTTCCCACCTGGTGATAAAGTTCTCATGCTGACGCCACTGTCTGGTCAACCCCTGAGTGCCAAGTTTACAGGACCCTACGAGGTTATGGCTAAGCTTAGTGAGGTTAACTATCTTGTAAAGACCCCTGATAGACGGAAATCGCAACGAGTGTGCCATATCAATATGTTGAAACCATACATTACCAGAGAAGAACAAAAAGTTGTTGCATCGGTAAACACTGTTATTAAAGTCGGGAATTATTCACCCGAAATTGAACGTGAATTGTCAGAAAGCAGATTACAAATCACAAAAGTTTTAAAAACCCTTAATGAAAAATTGGCACATTTACCTGCCTGCGAACAATCCGCTATCAAAGGTCAAATTTATGAACATATTAATATTGATCTATTTGCAGATGTATCCAATGGAACAAGGCTGATTGAACAAGAGGAAGTCAGTTTCTCATGAAATGTTTTCTTTTATGTCATTCATTGTATTGATTAACATTTATATTATTGTAAATATGACAATAAATAAACTATGTTTTGAAATATTACAATATGAAACATTACAGAACAAAACTTCAAATTCTACTAGAAACAATCATACGTTGTAAAGTAAAAGGTAACTATTGCATACACCAATTGCACACACACCGGTATTTAACTTGAATACATCCACACTTGTGTTTGTTCAATTGATTATTGATGTGTTTTGCAAATTGTTTGTTTTCTATGTCGTCATGTTATAATTTGGATGTCTTATTTTATGCTATGTAAAAGCTGAATCAGCTGAGATTATCACATTTTTAAATATTCTTGATGTCATAATTTAGACATCATAATAATATAATAACTGAAAATCATTAGTTAATGATACAGTGATCGGTTATAAATAAATTAAACTTTCTAAAGAATTATCTATCAATTATTAATCGGTTCCACTTATTTGGGTAATTCATATCAATTCTATGGGAATTGGTTATTGGTGGTAATAGTTTTATGGTCAACGTTGTACACACAATAATCATAATTGTAAATATTAATTGATAAATAAATGTTTAATTAATAATCATTGATAAGATAATGTGATAAGGGATTTCATAATAGCGACTTTGTTATTAAGGGGATATGTAATATATGGTTCATTTTAATCTTAAAAAGATTGTCCAATAGTAAATTAAATCTTACGAATAGTTTGGGAATTCGGTTCATTTTATGGGTACTCTACAAAGAATTCCATACTTAACACTGTCTGTAATTCCTTTGTGTCTTAAGGGGGGGCGAGTGTTACAAAAGTTTTATTTCCATAATTATATTGGTTCTATTATTATTAACTAAAGTTAAAAAGAAATAATCTTAAACCCGAAATGTTTCCGTGTTAGGAATAAAACATGTATATGTCTAGACACTACGTCATAGCATTAAAAATACGTCATATGCACGAGGGTTGAATATCGTTAGTTTAGTTCTAGTTTGGGCGCTAATGTGTGAGGACTGTTTTTGACCACTTTCTTAAAGATAGGATTACGGCTCAGTACGATATAGAAGAATCTCAACTGATTAAGTTTCATCATATAATACTGGTACATATGTTCTGTGTTACTGTTATATTTTATCATCTCAACTTGTTGGAATAAAATTGTGTTCAATTTCAAACAGGATTGTGGATTTCCTATATATTAAGGTACAGTTTATCTAAATCACTTTATACACAAAGATTCACATCGCAACGAGTAAAATAAACATCAAATCTAATTGAATAACATCAATACAAATTCTTATACAACCTTGTGAGATCCAAGATGGATATGAATCAAAAGAATATATAATAATACATTACTAAAAATATCATCTAACGTCAGTAGCTGATTTCGCACGTGACAATAGTTGTAGATTGCTAAATATTTTTAGTCTATAGTTACATACTCAAAATAAGACCACATTCCATCAGATCTAAAGTTTACACATGTTATGTTAACATGGAGGAAGAGGGTAAAGTATGTGTAGGTGGTTGTGTTTGCAGGGATACATGAATGGCCACTGGACAGAGAGAGGATGTGACATAAATAAACTTTGAGCTCTTTAAATGACTAGTGTTTTTATTAGTGGAGCTAGTAAATATGTTTCTTTTTTTTTACAGTGTGTTCAAAATATAGGAGTAAATTAAACTGTTTGCATAAATTACAGAAGGTTTTTAAAGACTGTTTTACTTGTTTTAAGAATGACCATGTTACCTGAGATCCTGCAAGGGAGAGATGGGACATTACAATGTATATTATATGACTCACTCATGAGTCAATTCACTGTAATATCTAAAACAGTTATGACCACGACTAGGTAAATGTAAAAATTGTCCAAAACTCATGATACTGAAATATACAAAAAAGCATCTACTGGCTCAACCATATACACACAGTTCCTAGTAATTCAAGTTTGTGTAATTATAAATGATGTTGTCATTTTTGTTGTATGAGCATGTCCTGTATGTTAAAATTTTTTACATTGTATATATTGTTCTATTAGAGTAGGCCTATTTAAAAATGTTAATTAGAGACTGAGCATTAATAATTTGAGTTATGGCTATGGTCATTGACAATGACATGGACATGGGGTTATAAAAATATCTGAATTTTAAATTCAAGGCTTTAAAAAACAAAATCACTACAATGACATTAGTCATTATTTAAAGACAAATACGAACACAGTAGTCAGTAGTAGTAGTAAGTAGTAGTAGTAGGGGCCAAGGTATTCAGTCTACTTTAGCTAAGTATTTAGTATTGTATTAGTATATTGACATTACCGAATTACTAATTCAATCAGTGTTTAACCCATTCTTGGTACGATAACTGGCAGCAGTAGCAGTAGGCTAGGCAGTAGGAGTATGCCTTTTTTTTATTACGAAGTTAAAACAGGTAAATTAACATTATGATTATGATAGGTAGAGAAGCGTTTTCAGAGTTTACACATTATTTATGGTCTTTAAATTTTAAACCTTATTATATAAAAACTGAGTCACTATTTAAAATTGTGATATCTGAGCTCGTTAGAGACTAGTGACTAGAGCATTACGGTTCATTAGCATTTCATTGTAGTAATGACTAATGACTAACTTTGACTAAGACTAAGACTAAGACTAAACTAAGTTACAAGTGAAGTTGAAAATGAAGTTATTTGCTTGCTGACTTAAATATGATTCCAGAGAAAATTAATTACTGTTACTACTCACCGAAATGTAAAAACAACATGTAGGCTATATATGTAATATGTGCTTTTTTGGTTTGCGACTAATAAATAAATATTGCAATGGGCACGAACAAGTTATCTAGCTGAAAAAATAGGGGGCTGTTCATCCCCTTGTTTATTTTTCTCACTAACTTCCGTTTCAGTGTTTACTTCCTAGGTGAGAGTTTTTACGGTGATAAAGCACAAATATTCACCAACATATTTTAAAATTAGGAATTTTCACCAGGGTCTTTATTTCATACGGACACTCGCTAAAAAAATTGTTAACACATAGAAACAGGGTTTTTATTATCACGTAGGCCTACTGCTCATATGGAACTTGTAAAAGTGACTAAAGACAAGTGCGATTTTTGGTTTACTTTTATTATTACAACAACAAAAAATTAATCCACATTAAAATACAACTTGTAGTATCAGTAAACATTTTGTTGGAGGAAATATACATATTAGGCCTATCCTATATGTAGGGTTATTATGCGTCCGGGTTTCCACGGACATGTCCTCTCTTTAGGGCCCTGTCGGGCGCCCGGGCGGCTTTCCAGAAATATGGCTTCTGTCCGGGTTTTTGCACATCCATTCCCGATCGATCGATACATTCTTATTTACTTTTCTCTGTCTTATACTATAATGCCTTAACTCAGTAACCTTAAAATTACCATTGAGCTAAATATTGCTGGAACGCATATGTTTAATTCATTATTCAGGGAACAGAGATTACAAAATAGTATTATATTATTATTATTCTGGTCCGTGAACTTAATGCGCGCTATGACGATTCTGATGATAATGACTCAGAATGAGATACTGTTACTATTGTTTTGTAAGTTGCATGGCCACTGTTTTGTTTCTGTGTAATTAGTGTAATGTGTAATGAAACTTACTCAATAAAGTTTAAAATTGAATTTGAAACCATTAACAGTAAGAGGATTATTTTATGTAGCTTAACTTTACTTTTTTTTGTACAACACTTAAAATTGGCGTGACCATGGAAACCGGCTACGGGCTGGTAACCGGATTTGATAAACATTTTATGTGTCCTCTTTTTCATCTGAGCACTTATGGTAACCCTAATTATATGAGACCAAAAGTCAAGGGAATGGCGGCATGGGTAGGCCTATCACGGCCTATGTATAATTTAGAACTACGCCCAGACACTATAATATAGATATAGGGGCCTAGACGTAATTCGAAAATCTATTTTAGATGTCCCAACCGTTTACTCCAGGTGCCTACTTGACCGCCTTCTGAGATCAGAATTAGGGATGTTAAAACCGGTTTCATTTGAAAACCGGTTTTCCGTTCTATAAAAACCGGTTTAAAACCGGATTTCGGTTCCCCCTCCCGGTCAGAAAATCTAAAAGGGCGTAGTTTTGTAGGTATATTTGAAAAATAGTTCAAACTTAATAAGTGTTTGCAGGGCATTCAAGGGGTTAATTTGTGTAAATACAATATGATTTTGTACACTTTACCATACAATTCTTTAGTTAAAATTCTTTAGAATTTTAGAACTAAAAAAAATCTGGGCTAATTGATTAAAACCGTTAATAGCTTTCAATAGTTATAATCGAATTTCCAATATCGTTGACCATAATAGGGGGAACAGGACTGAGAAGGGGGGGCATATTTGGCATATTTTTTTTAAAAAAAAGAGTTGTTTAGTTTTTGTTAAAAATAGCTTGTTAAACCTAATTGTAACAAAAATGCATCAAATAAAATTGAAAAACTGACGGTTTTGTACTGAAATATTGAGTTTGAAATATGTGTGTCGACTCAATTTCTTTGTAGATTCTTTGCCTTTAAATGCGTTTTTCTCATTATGTGTTTTTTTTTTGTTTTTGTGCTATGATATCTGTAAAATATTGAGAAGTATATTAGAGATAACATGTTGAAATTTGGTATGTAGCCTTATATATTGTATCTAGAGGTACTAGACTGGGTTTTAAGGTGAATGTATAATTAGTTTGGCTGTAAAATGTATTAAAAGAAAAAAATGTTAATAAATTTTATACAAAATTCCAAGACTAAAATAAAAAAATTCATAATTTTTTTTTTTTAAAACAATATTCAAATAAAATTGTGTCTAGTACGTACAATGGTAATAGTTATTAACATCCATAATCAGAATGTACGACTGTACGACTAATACGACGGTATATAGGCCCTATGCCCTATACACTCTAATCCTAGCCAGAAAGCCGAGAAGCGATCACAGTGACTGCACTCCCCACATTTTGTTTCTTATCTTATAAGCTTACATTACAGACGTTCCTTCTATAAAGGGCAAGAACAGAGAGATTTAAGAACTCTTTTGTTCCACTGTCAGTGAGACTCTTTCAAAAGAATCATCTTTCAGCCAGGAAATACGATGGCTCAATAGCTGACTCCTAAATAATAGGCCTACTTTTTTCTTGTATGATAAATGGTATGATAGTGTGCGTGAATGTCTATTGTGTTGAGTACAAATGGTTCTTTAATATTGTTTTAGGTATGCTGAAAGACGGAATTTATGTAATCAAGTAAATTTTCCATTCATTTGGATCAATAAAGCAATCTTACCTTATCTTATATGTGGTCCGAGTCTAGTCTTGCATAAAAATATACGAGTTGAATCATGATAGGCCTAATTTTTATCTCGGCCCATATGAGATTTCTGTTTAAAACTGTCAACACGATAAGTATAATGTATTACAATTTAACTTGATCGATACGGTAGTAATCATACAAAGCGGGTAGTTAATCTAGTGTTTGAAGTTTACAAATGTACATATGACTTCTTTACTCATATAATATTTATATAATTTTTAAATATTTTTTTTTCATTTTAAAACTTTAATTGTAAGCCGCTTAATTTGTTGATAAAGGAAAAATAAAAAACATTAACAAATATTAACACAAATAAAAATGGGTTTATTATCTCCCTTTAATTAAAGTTTCCACATTAGTTCCAAAAACAATACCAAACAAGTTATGCTTTGTAATATAACTAATATAGCTTTATTAATGATTATTTCCTAATATAAATCTAGCATTATGGCTTTTATTTCACCTAGTAATTAAATGTATAAAATTAATTTACATTAAACAGTTGTAAATAAACATTTCTTGTAGCCTATTAGGCTAATTGTTTTAAGTCTTTCTGAGATTTTAAAAACATTAATAATTTTAACAATTGCATAATATAATGCTAGTATATAAGCCTCTTATATTTATTAAAATAATAAAACAAATATGCATTTAACAAAAAAATTATAGACTATTTTAGCTTAATTGAAGAAGTCAAGCATAAAAACTCTTTTGAGTGTAATTAGCATGTAGAGTAGGTCAATTAACGAGCGGCCTGCCATTGAATGCTCTTCGCTTAATGTTCAATGTCGTGTACACATTTAGTTACTTCTGAGTGGACGAGTGGTCAAGTGTAAGTGACCTCTTTGCCTAAGCTTTCTTGTACGATACAATTATGTTAGAACGTGTAAGTTGAACCAATAGCGGAAATTAACTAGAATGAATGCCTACCAGTTGAGAACAGCAGATGACTTTCCTAAGCAGCTTCCTTCCAGATTTTTTCGCAAACTGGCATATTCTGATGCCTTTTTTTTAAATGTTTAAAATTCAACTTGCTGCATTTTATAATAGCTAATATATCGCCATCAAAAATAAATAAATAAATAAGTCCCATATCTAAGAAGTAGTAAGATCAAACCAGTCAGTCTTGATGTGGTATAAAAACAGGAGTGCTTCAATGCACTTCTGAAAAAAAATCTATCTATCTTAGTGTGCCTTAAATAATTAGGGAAGTAGTTCAAATGTTTCGAAATTGATTTCACTGCAAGATATACCCAGTTTCAATGCAAATTCCTTTCAGTTATTTAAGAGTTCAAGTGCTGTTTGTCCCAAGTTCAACTTGTTCAACTACATTGCCAAGTCTGGCACGCGTGCCGTAGGTTGCCGAACCCTGATCTGGATAGCATCCATAGAAACCATGTGGTTAAAAATTGTTACTTGCAAATTCGAGCTCTGGGTCAGCTACTTCATCGACTTAACTAGAGAACAAGTAATTACGTTACATCTTCTCTCGTTCAGAAGCCAGAATAGGGAAAGCGAGACGTGCCTTCATCACCCTGAGACCAGTCTGGAGGTCAACAGCCCTGTCTATCCGAAACAAACTGCGAATTTTCAACACCAATGTAAAGGCAGTGCTTCTCTACGGATCAGAGACCTGGAGAGTCACCAACACTCTGAGCAACAAGCTTCAAACCTTTGTTAATGGCTGCCTCCGCAACATATTAAAGATTCGGTGGACAGAAAAAGTAAAGAACACCGACTTTTGGCAACGAACAAATCAGGATCCCCTCGAACAGCAGATCGCCAGGAGAAAGTGGCGGTGGATTGGGCACACCTTACGGAAGCCCCAACAGGACATCACGCGACAGGCTCTGCAGTGGAACCCCCAGGGAAAAAGACGGGTTGGTCGCCCGAAGACCACCTGGAGACGCTCCTGTGAGGAGGAAATGGCAAGCTGCAACCTGTCATAGGGTGAACTAAAAAAAGGCTGCCCAGAATCGAGTGCGCTGGAGAGCTGTTGGGGAGGCCCTATGTTCCACAAGGAACCAAAGGAATTAAGCAAGTAAGCAACCTTCTCTCGTTCAACCAAGCCTTGATTATCGTAACAGTAGTTACTGCGGAGTCTACTCGAAGTAATTTTAAGAAAGATACTCTTATCATAAATTATTTTAGCTATAACAATAAGATACTCAAACGACAATATAGAGCCATAATTATAAGATCGTTGTGTGGCTGTTCACCTCTTATACTTAAAGTTTACTTACTATTTTTACTTGTTAAGAAAATAAAAGTACCAAAAATCGATCATAGGGCCATATGGCTGATGAAGCAGCGTTCACCAGTTTCTCTGGCCACGGCATACTAAGGGATGTGTGGCCAGCACAATTCCCAGCCGCATTTACTCTACCCTAACTAATATCAGGTACCCATCAGACCTGGCCAGACTCAGGGACACCCTCGAGTCCCAGGAACAAAATCCTAGCCTTCACCAGGATTCGGACCCATGACCTTCGTTACGCCAGCCGAACGCGCTGCCGGTCTGCCACAATGCCCTTATTATTTTTTTATATTGTTAGACGTACTAAATCTCAAGTGAAAACCATTGCGTTGTTCTGTCATCGGTTGGGAAAATTCCAAAATCAACAAAATTATATATATGTCGGTGCCAATATACTCAATTTAATATAGCCTAATGTAATTTGAGTTAAGCATTGCCAATAATATGCATGCTGGATACATTGAAGACTATTATGTAGGCCAGGGGTCGGCAACCTTTTGATAACAGTGTGCCAAAGTATGATTTCTAATTCATTCAGCGTGCCAACAGCCTAAAAGCCATCCTGCTGTAGCACCGAATTTCTTGTAGAAGAGACTTGAATAGACTTTTAAGGACTCTTCCGCGTGCCATTGAAAAAATCTACCGGCGTGTCAAGTCTGGCACGCGTGCCATAGGTTGCCGACCCCTGATGCAGGCTATAGATCAGGGTTTCTTAAACGTTGTTTTCTTATGACCCGGTTATTTTGGTACTCTTACTTCGTGCCAATTACCATTTTTATCGCCTAAACGGCTTAGACTACAGAAGCTTTTAGCTTATATAGGCCTATAAAGCATATACAAAATGTATACATTTACAAATTTCCCAAGATTAGCAGCTCTATGGCTAAGAAAGACAAGCTTCAAACCTTACTCAACGGCTGCTTCCGCAACATACGTTTAACATAGTGGATGAAATGTAAAGCTGTAACCTAGAATCGAGTGCGCTGGAGAACATTTGTGGAGGACCTATATATGTTCCACGAGAAACTAAAGGAAATAAGCAAGTAAAGAAGTGACGTCCATAAGTCCATAATACAAGAATTTAGCTAAAATCGGATTCAAATGTGTGATACTGTACATAGATTCTTGTTTTTCAAACTAGGCCTACTATCAAAATGCAATGTCCCCAGCCCAGCCACAGCTTGAGAACACACAGACTGACACAGACAATAGACGCGCACAAACAAATTGGAAACAAACCGTTAATGTCATACAATCTATTTTTTTTTTTATTAAGTCATAACTTCTTTAGGTTACATTACTTTGTAACAAAATGTGATTTGGGTAATTACTAATAGCCAATAATTTATTTTAGTATATTTTTTCTCTGTATACCGTACTCTTCTCCAGCCACACCACAGTAATATAGGTTCCAACGGACACATTTAGATTAGATCTACATTCATCTTCCGATACTTTGATCTTTGCTCGATCTATACAAAAAAACGTAAACGAAATAACTAAAATTGTAACAAACTCATTACAATTTAAAATCACTAGTAAAAAAAATACTAACTATAAGAGATTAGAACAATTTAAGGAATGAAGTTTAAAATTCGACCAAGTTACCATTAATAGTAGCTATTTAATCATACAGCATACAAATATTGCTTTGAAATAACACGTATTCTAATGCAATACTTTCATAGATCAAGACGAGGGGTCGGCAACCTATGGCACGCGTGCCCAGCTCGACACGCAGAGCGATTTTCAATGGCACGCGGAAAACCCGCAAAAAGACGATCAAGTCTCTTTTACGAGAAATTGAGTGCTAGAGTACGATGACTTTTAGGCCGTTGACACGCTGAATGAATTAGAAATCCTACTTTGGCACACTGTTATCAAAAGGTTGCAGACCCCTGATCTAGACAACAGAGATAAAAACGTTTCTTATACCGAATACAAGGTTGCTTTAAATGAATTCTCTTATGTTCCAGTGGCATTTCGGAATGGGTTGCACAAACTGGATCCTGATGGATATAGTTGGATATGATGGGAAATTAAATTTGAACGCAGTAAGTAATTTCATTGGAGAAAGTATGTTTACAAAATCGGGGTCAGTATATTATATTATGGAGGAAAGAAAAGAAAACATTATTTAAACACAGCTGCAGATAGAGACGTTGAACTTGTTCTTATGTCAACGAATCGGTGGTATAGTTATAGTATTGCAAGCTGAAATGTGAGTAAATAGTTGCAGGGTGGGGGTGGGTTGGGGCCCCCGGGGGGGGGCAAATAGTGGAGAGTGGGAGGAAAAAATGAAAAAAAAGTCTAACTGCCTTGAGAGTTATATATTATTTATGGTGTAACTGCTTTGAGAGTTATATATGGTCTAACTGCCTTGAGAGTTTTATTATATGGTCTAACTGCCTTGAGAGTTATTAACTTCTAAATAAAAATTGTCCTCGGTTTCGGAAAAAAGTCGTTTTTCTGTCTACGCCTATGCAACCTATAATATTAATTCTATATTACTATATTTACTTGAAATTAAAAGATTCTGGCGAAGTAACTTTCGATTCTCTCTGACTTCTTACTGTGAAAAAAAAATTGCAATGATTTTTTTAGCAACCAAACAATATATAGTTCTATATCTACTACATTTAAAAAGAAAAAGCTATATACAGAAGTGGAAAAAAAAAATCGAAAAAGAAAAGGACCATAATAGACTTCATTGTGGGTCAATGAGCTAGGGGCAATGAGCTAGGGGCAATGAGCTAGGGGGCAATGAGCTAGGGGCAATGAGTTAAATTTATAATGGGGTGTACGGTCTGTGTGTACAGAGTCTACGGTATCCAACGAAGGAGAATACATAATCGATAGATGCAAAAGAAAAACATAACACGTGATGTATTAATCAGAGCTTATGATGACATTATTATCTTTTTTGGTTATTTCTAATTAGTTAGACATTTAGAATACACTATGCAACGCAACAACAATCTATTACAATGATTAGATAAATATAACGGAAAAAAGCACTTTTATTATCCCTTATGCAAGCACTAATGCATATAAGTGGACCTTCTATTTCTTCCCGAGTGACACTCGGGCGTGGAATGGGTTGCTGAAAAAGCCAGGAAAACCAGCAACTTAACATCTTACAAAATGTAAGACTAGACTTAAACCACGGATACATGTAAGTGGTGTAAGAGACAATAATATAGAAGTAATAAAGGCCTATATGTAATATATAAGTTAAGAGCGAAGACAAAAGCTGAAAAGAATAGTGTTGTTGGAAAGGTTGGAATGTACAAATCCCATTAATTAAGCTGTAAATAACTTATAGAAGCGATGGTCGCACACACACACTACACGCACATACAGTACAGGCTTATCAACAGTTTATGCCCTACGCACACATTAAGTCCAAGGCCGGGCTTGATGCCTTCCCCACGCACCAGACGCAGCAGTCGCATATGGTGGAGAGGGCCAGGCGTATGTGGCTCCCTAGTCTCTTCTCGAGGACGCAGTAGGGTAAGAAGTTCACGGCGTTGTTCGCGAACAGAAGCATCTTACCGAGTGTCAGATCTGCGAAATTAGGCCAGTTGCCAGATAATAGGTGAAATTAGGTCAATAGTCAGTTATGTGAAAGTAGGTCAACGGTCAGTTAATTGAAATTAGGTCAATGGTCACTTATGTGAAATTAGGTCAATGGCTAGTTATGTGAAATTATGTTAATGGTCAGTTATATGAAATTAGGTCAATGGTCAGTTATGTTAAATTAAGTCAATGGTCAGGTCATATCATATTTATATCCATCCACCCATCCTACCCTCTAACCACCCACCCATCCATTAAACCAAATATTTTCTTTAAAAAAAAAAACAACACACACACAAGACTCACACAAGTTGGCCTCCGTCCGTCTCTCAAATATTTTCTCTTTGTAGAACTCTAAAATTTTGATCGGCACTGTGGTGACAAGGAGCAGAACAGTTGACATTAACACCAATGGACCTAACCGTTTACCTAACCCTGTGGGAATAGGACAAGGAGCAGAACAGTTGACATTAACACCAATGGACCTAACCGTTTACCTAACCCTGTGGGAATAGGACAAGGAGCAGAACAGTTGACATTAACACCAATGGACCTAACCGTTTACCTAACCCTGTGGGAATAGGACAAGGAGCAGAACAGTTGACACTAACACCAATGGACCTAACCGTTTACCCAACCCTGTGGGAATAGGACAAATAATGAACTAAGAAAAAATTATAAGGCTAAAAAAACCTAAGTATCCTTTGCCATTCCAATAATTTTGTTACAGCACATTACTTCCAGACAATTAAGAGCCTATCCAACAGACCCGGGAAAGCAGAGGGGGGGAGAAGGGGGGCAAAGAGAGGATCGTTGGTGCATTTGCCCTGGATTCGGACTCAAAATGTTTGGAAAGGCAAGTTATAACACCCGGGCTACTAGACGTATTATAGTCAGGAAACAAAACCGACTTCAGTTACGAGGTGCAAGTGATTTAGATCTACAAAAATCTAAAGAGTGGAGGACGATATCCCATACGAGACTATCTAGAGCAGGGGCGTCCGTAGAATTGAATTCCTTAAACAAGCAAGCAAAGCATGAACCACTAAACATATATTTGACCATTTTGTTAAACCCGTTCACAACACGTGTCAATAGAGTTCAAAAGTCAAAATACGTGGCAAGAAGAATGTTTCTTACACGAGTTGCCAATTAATGAAGTCACATTTATTTTTTTTGCCGGAAATTAAACATCTCAAATGGCTACGACTTTGTCCCCTAAGACATCCACACATTTGAGTGCTAATATTGAAGCTATAGGCCTATTAGCTTGAAATTTATGTTTAATATTTTGTAAGCACCTATTCATGATTTTATTAGCAGTCGGATACTAAATATAGCTTTCTATTTACTATGAAAATCAACTATTAACTCAATTTCGCAAAAAATCTCTTCACTTGGTCTTCAATGTAAAACACAAAAATGATAGCCTAAATTAGATAATTAAGCAAACATCTTCGTACCTTTGGCTGCCAGACAGAAGTTGGCCGACTGGGATCCCAAATACAAGTTGAGGATCAGGAGGAACACGTAGCAGAAGAACAACAGTGCGACGGGGAGGATGGAGCTGAAGGTGGCCTCGAACCAGAACATCCAGGTCCTGGTGTTGAGCTCACACCACGTGGTGGCACTGGAGGAAAACAAACATGGCGGATGGAGGGGCATAATTAAATGTAGGTCATGGCGGAAGTGGTTTCTTATTTATAGAGCTGCGTCGCATACCCGGATGGTCTGCAGAAAGGGATTGCAAGGGGGGAGCTCAGAGTGAACACTGATATTGGCGTTAAATTGGCATTAAATTGCAGATGTTTGATTAAATCAATATGTGCTTATTAAGTATAGTTAGATGTCGATTCACTCACAAATCTGTTTGATTTAATCACTCTAGACTCTAGGTGTTCAACATATCTTGTTATTGGTAGCTTTAGGAATATAATGCAACAAGAATAGCCACACATAGTCAGGAAGTTTATTTACATTTTTAATACAATGAATTTGTAAAACTCTGGGCAACGGGGAGGGTGATGGATGAATTTGATTTCAATATACAAGTAAATTTGACGTTAAATTGTAGCTGTCGGTTAAATCCTTTGGACCTCAACATACATGGGAATTTCGTATTAAATTGCAGCTGTCGATTGCATCCATAGAACTTATAATGTTAAATTCAAGGAAATTTCGTATTAAATTGCAGCTGCCGATTAAATCCACTGGATTTCATTATACAAAGAAAGTTTTTTGTAAAAAGGCTCTGTTGATTGCACCCATTGGACTTGAATATACAATGAATTTTCGTCTTAAATTACAGCTGTTTCATGATTTAAAAAAACTGACCTATGAAATAGAAATAAAGGAATTTTGGTGTTAACTCACTTGAATCTGATAAAAATGACCAGTCCGTTACGCACAAGGGTGGCATTGCTGACGCTACAGACGAAACATATCCACAGAATTGTAAACATATGACATTTGCTGGAATTAAAATTTCTCGGTCTGTGGAAGGCAACGGGTAAAAAAAAAAGTTATTCGTCTAACATTGGAACATCGGCAGCGGGTTCGGGGATGCCTTTCTAAAGGTCTTGGATGCGAATCCAAGAATAACAAGACCGCCAGACCAATGGGTACCTGACATTAGCTGCGGGGATACGTTAAGACAGCTTGAAATTGTGCTGGCTACACTGTCCATTCGTATGAGGTGGCTATATTGATCCGCATTATCTGAAAGGGATACTTTCTTAGCATCCCAGAGAAGCACACCACGTCGGATCGACGGGGAAAAAACAAAGAATGCACTTTTTTTTCCACGTCGATACGACGTGGTGTGCTGGCTGAGATAAAACTAGATGTTGAGGTTCAACCCCTGTAATGTTTCTAAAGGCAAGGAAAGACTTCACTAGAAAAGCGACCAAAAAAAGACAATTATTTTTATCAATCACTTTTATTTCTTATGTGCATATAACTTATAATAATTTTATCTAGGCAAACACATTGATGTATATATTATTCACGTTTCTTTTTTAAAATTCTTAACGCTATTAAATATTTGTATATTATTATATAATTAATTAGTTCATATTGGCATTCTTAATTATAAACACTTATTCTTTATCTTATATATATTTACTATATTAACACTATAAGTGTTTTAGAATTAAGAATGACAATATGAACTAATTGATTTATCTAAAAACGAACTAAAGCTAACTAACGAACTAAAACAAGGTAGGCCTAACTATCTAAATCCGTGCAAACTTTTGATAATAATGTACCAAAGTTGGATTTAAATTTTATTCTGCGTGCTACCAGCCTAAAAGTCTCCCTGCTATAGCGTTTAATTTCTTGTAGAAGATAGGCCTATTTGAATTGCCCTTTTTGGGAGTCTTCTGTGTGCCTTTGAAAATCGCTTTGCGTGCCAAGTCTGGCACACGTACCGTAGGTTGCCGACCGCTGAATCTAATTAACTAATTA
Organism: Anisus vortex; assembly: GCA_949126835.1. Classification (NCBI taxonomy): domain Eukaryota; kingdom Metazoa; phylum Mollusca; class Gastropoda; family Planorbidae; genus Anisus; species Anisus vortex. Next base: position 32,029,141 of record OX421506.1, read on the forward strand.
ATTAACCCAACTTCTTCTTCTTCTTACGCCTACTACCCTTCTCGGGGCATAGGGCACCAACAAGGGCTCTCCAGCCATCCCGGTCCCGAGCGAGTCTTTCCAACTGTCCCCAAGAATGGCCTGTTCTCTTGACGTCTGCATCCAGGTCTCGGCGCCAGCTGTTACGGGGTCGAATTAACCCAACTAGCCAAACCAATAACCTAACCAGCTAACTACACCGTCAATCATTCAATCATCCATGCGGTCATTCTCTCACTGTCACTCATTGATACATCCCCAATTCGTCGATCTACTGCTTATTTATCTGTCGGACTGTAGTTTTTATAAACAAATTCTAATTAGCCAGCTAGCAAATTAGTTCAATTAATTAAACCATTAATCAGGATACTAGCTACTCAACCCGCTAAACCAGTCTATTATATTTAGACTATCCTTTTTTTTTTTTTTGTTGTTGTTTAATTGAATCTTAGGAAATATGTTTCCGAACGATGCTCACTTGATCTTGTTTATGTATTAAGTAGGTCAATCACTCACCTACATAGAATATAAATGAGTCGACATAGGGTGATTGACGTCACGTGCCACGTAGTGATGGAGACTAAGGTCAGGTCAAGCCACTTGATGAGCCTGTTGACAAACCATAGCGCGGGAAACATTTTACTACTAGAGGCACCCCACTGGGTAAACGGTTAAACCTGATGGCGAGCGACACACCGAAATTGAAATGCAAGCTCTAACCACTTTAAGCAAGCTCACATTAATTATTCAAACGCAGAAACATCAACAACGTTATAAACAAAAAACATTTTTTAAAAAGCCTTTATAAGCTTAATTATTTATTGTACTGTATAAGATAAGATAAGATAAGATTGCTTTATTGATCCAAATGAATGGAAAATTGACTTGATTACATAAATTCCGTCTTTCAGCATACCTAAAACAATATTAAAGAACCATTTGTACTCAAACACAATAGACATTCACGCACACTATCATACCATTTATCATACAAGAAAAAAGTAGGCCTATTATTTAGGAGTCAGCTATTGAGCCATCGTATTTCCTGGCTGAAAGATGATTCTTTTGAAAGAGTCTCACTGACAGTGAAACAAAAGAGTTCTTAAATCTCTCTGTTCTTGCCCTTATAGAAAGAAGCCGACCACTTCGACTAGATATTATGTAACTATCATGAAGCGGGTGTGCATGATCTTAGAGGATTTTATCAATCATAGACAGGCACCTTGAACTGAAAATATCCGCAAGAGATGGTAATTCTGTCTGTGTAGTACGAGAGGCTTTGTTTATTAGGCGGTCTATCCGATGTTTGTTCAATGTGGTGGTATTACCATACCAGCAGGTGATTGCAAAATTATGATGCTACCAACAGTCGCCGAGTAAAATAGATTCATAATGGTTTTCTCTATGTGAAATATTTTTAGTTTATTAAGACAGAAAAGTCGTTGGTGCATTTTCTTACAAAGGATTTGGCAGTGGTCAGACCAAGTCAGTTTGTCAGTAATTGTGACGCCAAGATATTTATATTGCGAGACTTGATCTATTATTTGGTTGTTTATGTGCAAATCAGTCAGCTTGCGTTTCTCCTTCCAGAAGTCTACAATCATTTCTTTCGTTTTTGTGATGTTCAATATCAGGTAGTTCTCTCCGCACCATTTGTAGAAATCTGAGGTCGTCCTGTGATAGAGACTGTCGTCACTGGAAACAAGGCCGACAATGGCTGTATCATCGGCGTATTTGATTACAGATACTGTATCGATTGCTGAACTTTGAATGTCATTGGTGTAAATTGTGTATAGAACGGGAGAGAGGACACACCCTTGAGGCGCTCCAGTGCTTATTTCTCTTATTTGTGAGGTACATCCCTCTACTCTGACAAATTGAGGGCGGTTTATCAGAAATTGCATGATCCAGGCTTGGATGCGTTGACTGACATTTAAAGCAGATAGTTTCTGTATCATAAGGTGTGGTTGGATGGTATTGAATGCAGATGAAAAGTCAACGAAGAGTATTCGAGCGTAATTCTTCGGCGTATCCAGATGGTGGTACAGTCTATCTAACATTAATGCTATAGCATCCTCTGCGCTTCTGCCTTTTTTGTAAGCAAATTGGTAGGGATCAAGGCTTTTGTGCACCTTATTTAGTATACGTCTGAGAATAATTTTCTCAAAACATTTCATGATAATAGATGTTAAAGCGACAGGACGTAAGTCATTGTTGCAAAGGATTTTTTCTTTCTTTGGTACGGGCACAATCTCTGAGGTTTTCCAGATAATAGGAGGGTATGGTTTTTCCAAGATTGATTAAAAATGTAGCAAAAAATAAAGGACAGCTGTTCCGCACAAAGCTTTACTAGTCGCCCACTTATTCTGTCTGGTCCTGACGCTTTGGATATGTTTACTTGTTTAAACAGTGACGTCACAACATCTACACTGAAACCTTCCTGACTTTCATCTAGAATTAAATTTAAATTGTTAAAAGATGACATTATGTCTTGGTGAATAGATCTAAAATCGTGACAGTCAAAACGGCAGTAAACATTATTTAGTTGGTTGATAAAAGTATTAATATCTTCATTCACACTCAGAGTGTTACGCTTGGGTACATAGCCCGTGTATAGCATGCAGTATCGTAACTAGAGGGGGTTGGGGCCGAGGGGTGGCCGCCGCAGGAACCAGGGTTGAGAGATATACTACTTACACTTTCTTAAACTTAGTTACTGAATAAAATTAAATGAAAATTAACATTCGGTTAATAGGCGACATTTACCATAGTTTACGCCACTAACTGTAAAGTAGCCTATGTAGGCACTAATATCCGGAACCTATATTATAATTATGCTACAATCTGCTTTAAATCTGCTTAGTCTCCTTTTTCTTTTATTTAAAGGTATAATGTCAGTGAACTAAGCTTAATCGATTTTGCGTCTTGCTGTCTTTTTCAGGGGTCGGAAACCTACGAAACGCGTGCCAAACTTTACACGCAGAGGCAAAATTTTTAATGGCGCGCGGAAGACCCACAAAAGTCTCTTCTGACAAGAAAAGAACGGGATGACTTTTAATGCTGTTGGCACGCTGAATGAATTAGAAATTCTGCTTTGGCACACTATTATGAAAAAAAGTTGCCGACCCCTGGTCTACTTCACTATCTATAGGCCTAAGTTGTCAGATTTTTGCCATTGAATTTCAACAACTAATCTCAAAACGAAACGTGCTTTTATTTTTTTTTATGCCGAAATTAGATATTGGATTGAAGATTATCAAACAAATGGTCGAATGGTTAAACAGAAAACTGCCTTTCCGATGCACTTGGGTTCATATCCGGGTATTTAAAAATAAGTAACCTTTCTCCGGCATGAAAAGAATCTAGAAGTCTACCCAGCTTTGATAGGTACCCGACTTTGGGGGCACGATAAAGACGAATGAGCATTTATACAAGCCAAACAATCCCCTTGAATGCCGTGGCGAAAGAAACGGTTGATAGCTACTTCACTAGCCTGATGGGTCAGACATTTTTTAAAAGGAATTTTTAAATAATTAAAAACGCGAAGATCCTATTTTTTAAGTGGCTTGTGTGTGGGGGGAAAAAAGACCTGTCATGATTATCTGCTAAATACTGTAATACTCCTGTTTATAAGACACACATATGTATATACTCACGCGCAAGGTGTGGCCCTGAAGTCTGCCACGTCTTTGTCGATGACGTACTCCAGCAGAAACCTAGGCACGCGCAGAAGTAGGGTGACGACGTTGAAGCCGCACAGGCTGCTCAGGTAGAAGTGCAGGCTCCGGTCCTTCAGCCATCGGCCGGACAGCACAGTGATGGTCAGCAGGTTCCCTGGGTAGACAGCCATTCGACCCACGTTAATAGGAAGAAGGGTTCGTACACATATTAACGTTTTGTGACACATTCATTTCCCGGACTAAGAGAATCGTTACAATTTTGTTTCCCATAGTCAGTGATGTGTGATACTTTCTTTCAGAATAGTAAAAGATTTGTGACCGCTTTGTTGTTTTCTCGGGGTCAGATATTTGTGAAGGGAATCAGGAAAATTGTGACAATTTCCTTTCCCGAGCTGGGAGTATTTGTGACACTTTCGTATGCCGGGATGAGAGCATTTTTGACAACTTGGTTTCCCGGGTTTCAGAGCATTTGTGACACTTTCATTTCCCTAGGTCAAAGAATAAGTTGATACTGTCATGTATATTGTTTTTCCAAGAATTGGAACACGCAATGTTTATTCTCCTCTCTCTCTCTTTTCTTACTACACACAATATTAGGACGTTTAGTAGGAAAACGAAAGGTTCTAGGTAATGCTGGGATTCTGTGTTGATCTCAAATTCTCAGAGTCTGGGAACGACTCATTATTTAATAGGGGAAGTTCCTATCGTTTTTGTTATGAGTTTTGTAATGATACCATGATTTTCACCCCTACTGGTAATGGGTCTATCCCTTGCACCACTCGGATAGTATTTAATGATTTGTTTTGTCTGAAAGACAGAGAGTTTCAAAATATGTTCCTTTGAACGTTTGTGTTTGCACTATTTTATTCTAACTGTACATAATAGATATATTGTATATATTGAACATACCACCTGAAATAAACTATCAACAACAGTTACACTGAAGCTTCTTTGTCAAGTTACTATCCTATTGTGTTGTATACATTACTATAAGATTTATCTACTACCATAATTTACAAGAAAGGAAATGTTGGAATACAAATACTGAATTTGTGCCCAGGACTATAAGAAGAGTTCGTGTAATACTGAAACATAAATACTAATGATTAAAGTCTCCCCTAGGACTAACGAGAATTATCAGCAAGATCTACACAGCTCTGGCCACAAGGGGATTGTGGACGTAACAATACTTTCTGTTCCCTCACAATCCTCACATCTTTGCCGGGAAATATCTATAGGAGGTGGTCTATGACTATGATAGTAACCTCACAATAATAACTCCACATTGCTCTTAAAAGAGTTAGGAGGTAAATTAAGTGGCGTTTTCAATCCTGTATATTAAACTTCGCATTTTGTGGCAGTCAGAACACAATTTTTGTAAGGCTTATTTGGCCCACTACCCGTCATCCTATCGATCCGATATATGTCACATAGACTTATTGTCGATGAAAATACATTCTATCAGACTTTCAGACCAATTCTCAGCTTACCCCACCCCCTAATCACGTGTTTCTGTTTTTCAAGAGAAAAAAAACCTAAGAAAAACACTTTGGGGGGGGGGGGGGGGGAATAGAAAGGTTTTGACAGAACACACAAATGCCAACAATAAAGCTTATAAAGGATTAATACAAAAATACTTTCTTTTTTAGGGTTGTTAAATTTTTTGTCATGTCTAAAGAGTTCTTTTAATACTTTGTTATTGTTATACTTTGCCGTCCATCGGTATGTATTGAAATGGAGCTGTGGCGGTGGTGCACCGGACAGAGACCTCTGGAACGTGTTGGCCGCCCAATGCGACGACGTACGACGGACTAAATAAATAACTAATTAATGTTTAAGTAGCCAAATCCGATACCTGCCTGGAATTCCCAAAGCAATCAGGATCAAAGATCCAGACATCAGACAGATCCTGGTGTAGAAAACGTACTTGTTTAAGAACACGCCTTCATGCTCGTTTCCAGAGGCGTTGCTGGAATTGGGGTACACCGAGAACATATCGTCAACGCGTCTCAATTCATCTTGGTGCCGTCATCGAAGCAGGGGTACACCGTTCGGGGCGTGGGGGGCGTGAATTAGTGTGGCACCCAATGCGCAAAATGCGAATGAATGTTTCCCTTTCGTATTTTTGTTCTTTCTAGTGACTTTCTGGAGTATTGTTGCTTTTCTTTCTAGAACTTTTCCCCACCCATGATAGACAATCTGTTAGAATAAAAAAGAAGAATTCTATTAAACTGATTTCCTAACGTCAATGGAGATCCAAATCTCTAAAATTAAAGGCTAGCATACTTAGTAAGTAGTAATAAAGTACCCGTCGAACCAAATTGATCAATAGTTCCGGTGAAGCAGCGTTCACCAGTTTCTGTGGCCACGGCATACTGAGAGATTGTGTGGCCAGCACTATACACATCCGCCTCTACTTTACCCCAACTAAAGTCAGGTACCCATCAAGGCTGGGTAGACTCACGGACACCCTCCAGACCCGGGAAGAAATCCTAGCCTGTACTAGGATTCGAGCCCGGGACCTTCGGTACGCCATCCGAACGCACTGCCGCACGACCAACAAGCCCTCCCCTACTTTGGAGAGTAAAGTAATCCCATGTGACAAATATGATCCATAGGGAATAGGGTTGGTAAAACAGGGTTCACTATTTTCCGTGGCAAAGGCATATTAGGGGATTTTGTGGACTGCACAATACCCAGCCACTTTTTTTTTCTCACCTTACGTCAGGTACCCATCAGAGCTGGCCAAATTTAGTGATACCGTACAGACCCAGAAAAAAAAAGTAGTTGTCTTAACCGGCATTCGAACCCAGCCCAATGCACTAGGCTACCGGTCGACCACAGTGTTCCATTTGGGCCATTGGAGTTTGAAGAGCGCAGGTAGTTAAAGTTAAAGCGAGAAGCAAGCATCATTCAAAATTCGCGCGGCTGCATTTGATTGAAATAAATTAAGATAATACAAAAATCATTAATATGCTGCGCATTGTATAACATGAATAGCGGAGAAATGTAAAACTTGTCCACAGTTTAGGCAAAGTTTAGTAGACCATCATCATCATCATGTAAACATTCAAGCATAATTTTCTATTTGCTGAAAACCATTACTAAACCAATAAGATATTTATGCTTCAAAAGAAACGTCGGGTTTTTATCGAAGACTAAAGAATAGCATTATAGAAAGAAGAAAAAACAAAGATCCATCTTACCATTGAGCAATAAATCGGTCACAAAGTTGTAATAAAGAAAGCAAAACTGTCTTGGCACTATAATTTCGTTTCCGGTTTTTATAAAAAGTAAAATTATTGACTTCCTGTTCCGAAATCGTGTTTTTTGTTTCCTCTGCTTTCAAAACCACAAATTGGTTTATCTCTGCTATTTGAATTTACATAATTATATTATCTTAATTTACCATTGAGCTATACTTATATTTCAGTGTAATTTACCAACGCGCCAATGAAAGTATTATTGTTACCTACGCTTCTGCCTGGTTAAAGTCTAGATCTAGTCTTGTATCCGTTAATGGTTTGTTTTAGGCTTTAATGAAAGTAGATTTGGTCTCCTCAAATTTCGTATGTTATCTGAGATAAATAATTTTTGTAAGTCTGAAAATGGTTTTATCTCTGTAGATCTATTGGGTTGCCAGATACTTTTTCAGAAAATACCTCACTCTTTCCCATCTTTCCTCTCTCATGTATCCCACCAACGGAAAAGCTGGGAATATTGTTATATTGACCAGTGCTGCTAGACACAAAAAGAAGTACACAGAGTGCGCTCATTTGAATCTGTGGCGCCTTCTTCATGGAACAGCTTGCCTCAGACACTGGGAGAATCTGAGACAAAAGAGTCATTTAAAAAAAGCTCAAAGACTTTTCTCTTTGGCTAGCGGCTGTGTGCTTTACATACCAATACAACTGCCACTGCGATTTAATCCAAGAGCGCACTGAGCATGCTAAATTTAATACCATGGATAGAAGCGCTATATAAATAACGTATAGTTATGGAATTAATTATAACGATACCTGCACCCCCCCCCCCCAGCGGGCACACCCCGTCGTATCGACGGAGAATCAACGATCGAAACCATACCGAAAGTTACACATTGACTTTTCGCCGAAACAGAAACCGAAACTAAAAAGTTTAACTACACCTTTGGTGAAACCCAAAATAAACCGAAATTACCAAAGGAACGATTTTTTTAAACACTGCATAGTAATCCCACACTCCATTTTCGACATTCTTTGGGTGATTAAATAATCCGTTTATTATTAACTTCAATTTTCTATTTCACACAGATTTATTCGCAACAGTTTAACTAAATGAAATTGTCAATAAGCAGATTAGTAGACGAAGCACTAGCGTTGGCAGTTTGAATTTCCAAAGTTAAAATAGATATTCGGCTGATGACCGAAAGTCAATATCAGTTCCGGACGAAACCGAAAGCTAACTGAAGATTAATGTCAGGCAGCAAGAGTGCAAAGGAACTTTCATTATGGGAATATCTATTGAATGCTCAGCCAATACCTCGCGCTGAAATAATGTGTCTAAGTCGATCCAATTCTTAGGAAGTTCTTAGTAAAAGAAACATTTATTGGCTACACTATCTTCTTGTAGGTCGAATTAGAAATTCTTGACACGAGCATCCATTTTTAAGCAAGAAATATTTGAAATGTGTCGACTGTATATAACGCTGAGTACTAATGTAAAAGGTATTTTATAAAACCTATTTTTGTTCTTAGCAACTCTTCCACCTTCTTTTAATATATTTAGGTCAACAAAAATATTTTAGAATGTATTTTTGACCAACCCTATGTCCATATATGTGGCATTGTGGCCGAGCGGGCAGCGCGTCCTGGGTTTAAATCTTGGTGATGGCTGGGATTTTTCCCCGGGACTCGAAGGTGTCCCTGAGTCTACCCAGCTTTGATGGGTACCTGACATTAGTTGGGGGTAAAGTAAAGGGCGGCTGGGCATTGTGCTGGCCACACATCCCCTAGTATGCGGTGGCCACAGAAACTGGTGAACGCTGCTCCACCGGCCCTATGATCAATTTGGTCCGATGGATACTTTACTTACTATGCATATATAATTTAAAACATATATGATTTTGAACTTATTCAACTTTTGAAAACGTAGCCACGTCGTTGTATTTGTTTGACTGATGACCAGATTTAGGGGGCGGGGGGGGGGGGGGGGAGGAAACGCTGGGTTGAGTAAAGTAGATTGGCTGGCTGGACATATCCTCCATTTGCCTCAGTGCATGCTTCATTGATTCAATTGAAAAGCAATACGCTTCGCTAATTGAAGTGTACTTCCGGTTTAGCAGAACACGTGACAAAAACAGAGAAATTCCAACGAAATTCAGGTCCTGGTGGCAGTATAAAATATATTCATCGTGACAGTAACAGTTACTGTATAACTGTGAGTGTGAGTGTGACAGTAATAGTGACTGTAACTGTGAGTGTGACAGTAATAGTGACTGTGTAGCTGTGTGTAAATGATTGCGTCATTGTGTACTGACTACAAACTAGTGACATAAAATGGACTGAATGATAGTAATGTGTATACCGGACTTAGTCTAGTGCTTAGGTTCTCAACGGGGGCGTTATCGCCCCCCAAGAGGCGGTGATAAAATGTTTAATAAATTAGCATAACTAGCACATTTTGTTCTTATTATAGTACACCGGAACTTGTGTCTGATTAGAAATATAAGTTGAGTAGTCTAATAGCTTTGTAGGCCTACAAGTAAAGTCACCCGTCGGACCAATATAATCCAAAGGCCAGGTCAAAAACACTTTCCTTATCCCTTATGAGAGAACAAATACATATAAGTACTCTTTCTTCTCGAGTGGCATTCGGGCATAGAATGAGTAACCTGAACAAACCAGAAAAAAACAGTAACTTATCATTTAAAACATTAATAAAGATGCAAGACTAGACTCGGACCACGGGTGAACGTAGGACGCAAAAATCTTCTTTATAGATGGAGCGTCTGTAATGTATAAGATAGTATAACAGTGTGTCGAAATCCAGGGTATAATGAGTATTTACAAAATTGTCGCTATATATTAGATATCTAATTAAATAAAGACAGTGTGTTGTTTATGTAAATTTATTATAGATCATCTGTCCAATGGTAGTGCCATTTGGTCTTCATAATCTGTCCAATAAGGAATATTCTCTGGTTTCATTAAATTATCCTCTGACTTTATAAGAATAGCCCATGGTTTTTATAACCTGACCAATACGATTATTTTTTTATCTTCACACCTGGCTCACGCTTCAAAAAAGCAACAAAGAGAAGGCACGCGTGGACAAAGCAGGCCAGCACATACACGGGTCCCTGAAAAAAATAACCCTGGACATTGTCCCTGTGTTCATCACTGAGCTCATCACTGTGCCCATTCTGTCGCTTGTTCCCAGCTTCGAGAGGGCTATGTTGTCCCAACTCCTTCGGTACTATTTGGAAATCGCTTCCTGCTTCCTTTTCCTTGGCATCCATAGCTCTAGGCGCGTCAGAGTTTTGATGATCTTTGACAGATTCTGTGTGTTCGTAATCTCTGGTTTTAGTTGGCGGAAGGAACCGTGGATTCAGTTGGTCCACGTGCTGGATGAAGTAAGTGTAGTCCCTTTTATATGTGATCGAGGACGATATACTGTTGACGATGTTGTTAGTGGTCAACGGTTGAATGGCGTGGTTGCAGTCTTCACACGCGGCGGACGTTTGCTGAGATGTCGAGCTTGGTGTCGACATTTGCGTCTGCGCGGTATGCTGTCGGATTGCATTGGTGTGGGAGAAGGTATCCGCCCCAGACTCGTGCATCGACACCACGGCGTCAATATTTACGTCGGTGATGAAAGATTGATGTTTGCTTGCGTCTGTTGGCATTTCTGGCTTAGCGCTTGATATCTCCGACCGAGCACTTGGAATATCTGGCGTGAATGACGACCTTGGTTCTGGCACCGTCATTGAAATGTCCAGCATACTGGTGGATAAAAACACGGCTTTGTAAGGCTCTATTGCACTGTCGGCTATTTCTCTGGAAGCCACGGGCATGTACTGTTTCTGCTGCGGCATGGTGGGCATTTTCTTCGTCTTGCCGTCGGGCGCTTTTTCAGCATTTCTCACGAGATTATCACCATCAGGCAAATCTGCAGGGACTTGCATTTCAAAGCCCACAACGGTTGAAGCTTGAAACAGCGCGCTACTTGGTTCTGACCTAATCGGCACTGACAGTATTGGACTTGGCCTGATTGATTCTGAATTCACTGATGCTGGGAAAATATCTAAAAAAGAATCTGTAGATGTTGACGGGCTTAGTCGCAATGCTGCTGCTGATTTCTCTATAGGCTCATCTCGCGTCTCCAGTGGTTCGGAAAAATCAGCTACAGTCTCATGCTTAACTCTGCCTTCAATTTTACTTTTAAAGTTATCAAAGTTCGTGCAGGGCTTATTTTTGCAACTTTTTCTGGTCGTCTCTTGAGACTTGTCTAAATAAGCGACTCCAGTGCTCGGCTGCAGCTCGGTGTGTACATTTAGGCCCGAGTCATGCTCGGGTCGATTCGGATCCGTGTCGATGATGGTGTCCAGATCAACGCCTTTCTCCAATTCATCATTGCCGTTATTGAGTCTAACGCTTTTCTGCCTTTGTTCGTACTGCATGCAGTTTAATGGCTTGCTCTGTATGTTCGTGACATTCAGCTTGAGCATGCACGTGCCTTTCAGATTCCCATGAAGAGCTTCCATGTACTTGACCTGTACGTCGCAGCTACATTCCAGGCTGGTGCCGAAGGCCAACACGCGAGCCAAAACGACTGGCTTCACAAAGTCCAGGTTGGGGACGGGAGAGTGGCTGATGTCCAGGCTCAGGCCAAACAAGCCGTCGAAGACGGAGCTGCCGAGACTGATGAGATTTGGGTTGTGCGATAGATTGAGGAATCTGAGACGAACACACTTCTCCAGAACGCCATCCTTGATAAAGCTGATGGAGTTAAAGCTCAGATCTAAGAGACCAAGCTTACAACCCTTATTAAAGTCAGCATCATTGATCTCCCATATCTCATTATTCGACAGTCTTAAAACGGATACCGACCTCGAGACAGCGTCTACAAGTTCTTGTGGAAAACCTGCCAGATGATTAAAACCTAGATTTAAGATTTTAAGGTCAATCAAACCTCGGAACACTCCAGACGAAATGTTCCGAATTCGACATTTTTCCAGGGAGAGCTCCGTCAAGTTGGGGTTAGAAAACTTGGAGGATAAAATCTGAAAGCTATCCGTGGCGGAAATCAACTGTAAAACTTTGAGCTTATTCAAATTCTTTAGTGAATCGATCAGTGTGTTCACATTTTCGTTCACTGGTTCCAATTTTAATATCTCGAGGCTGTCCACAAAACTGTTGAAGGCAGAGTGAGCCAGTTCGATGTTAAAGGAGTTTGAGGTAATCTCAAGATGGCCGAGCCTGTTCCTGACGTGGTAAAACGCGCTCTTCAGGACGTAGCGGAATTTGTTCCCGTTAGCATAGAACTCCACTTTTTTCCTGCTCGCGTCATTCTCGAAGTTGCACAGGAAAGGAAGTGACGTGAGGTTCTTATGGCTGCAGTTGATGACGTGGCGGTCCTGTTGGTGATGGCAGACGCACTGAAGCGGACACAGAACGGGCTGGTGAGGCGATGATGTGGCGCAGAACAAAATAGACACCAAGATGATTCCCAATGTCACGAGTTTACACATAATTTGTTATAGAAACTGTTGCCCAATCCATGCAGTCCTAATAGCAACCGCTTGCCAAATCTGAAATGTCATGAAAAGTTAATGTTACGAAGTGCATAATTAAAATTAGAAATTAATATGTAGCTCTATATCATGGATTAAAAAAAACACACCCTTAGCCTACATGCACTAATCTTATTATGTTACAAACACTCCATCTATATAGAAGATTATTGCTTCCTACGCTTAACCTTGATTGCAGTCTAATCCAGGGGTCGGCAACCTACGAAACGCGTGCCAGACTTGGCACGCAAAGGGATTTTATATGGCTCGCGGAAGAGGCCTTAAAAGTCAATTCAAGTCTCTTCTTTAGAGATTAGTGCTACAGCAGAATGACATTTAGGCTGTTGGCACGCTGAATGAATTAGAAATCATACTTTGGCACACTGTTTTCAAAGGGTTGCCGACCACTGGTATAGTCACATTTCGATACGGCCTTTAAATGTTTTCCTAGTTTGTTCAGGCAACCTTTTTTTATGCCCGAATACCTCTCGGGAAGAAAGAGAACTTGTAGGCCTATGCGGTTTTTTTGGAATAAGAAAATCGTTTTTTTATACCAATGCCTATCTGCGTTTTTCTATGTGTTTTATATCAAAGTTAGAATTTCATGCTTTATGTAGATCTATTCTGTTCTAATTTTCCGAGCAGTGTTTCTAGTTTAAGTGATTTACACTTAGGCTATCAGATGTGAATCTTCACTTGTATGCCTAATCATCCTTATAGCTCTTTTCTTAATTTGTTTAGTTTTCTTCTAATGTTTTGTTTAGTTGATGATGGGTCATATATACTATATGATATAGCCTACAGAAAATACAAGTCTAGACGAGCATAATATAAAGGTCTAACTAATGTTAAGTAGAATAGTTTAGTCTACATATTTAGGCCTACACATAATCATATTTCTTACATACTCACTCATGTGTCAATATATTCCAACTGAAATCTCAATTGAGTGCTAGTATTTACTAGTCAACTTGCTGTTTTACACGCCTTGGCCATTTTCAGTTTGCAGTCATGTTTCTAAATTTAGCTCATCGGGAAAAGTCATCATGAGATGCGTAGCATTTCGTCGAGTCAAAAGCACAAGTCTAAAAACAAATGCGTGCTTTGGTCTATAGAGGGATTGGCAACATACGGCACGCGAGCTAGACTTTCTTGGCTAGATTTTCAATGGCATGCGAAAGCCCTTTAACATACACAGAGAAATCTTCAATAGTTGTAAAAACAACGCGCGGCATAGTGGGCTAAATTAGATACCGACCGATATTCGGTTTCGGCTTCGGTATCGGCGCCGAAAATAATCAAAAACACTTTTTCGGCGTGATTTCGGTTTCGGCCGAAGCCAAAAGGTTAGTTTTCAGTTTGTTTACGGTTTCGGCCGAAACTGATATGGACTTTCTGTCCTCAGCCAAATATCTATTTTAACTTTCAAAATTCAAAATGCTACGCTATTGCTGCATCTGTTGCTCGGTTTAGTGATACTTTCATTTAGTTAAACTGTTGTGAATTAATCTGTGTGAAGTAGGGATGTTAAACGAAAACCGGATTTCGGGAGGAAATCAGTCATAGCTGTGTCCCACGATTTTTAGGACATTTCAGAGACCCCCCCCCCCTATATAATTACGTCAACAATTGGTTACCCCCCCCTCTCAAAACAAGTAACACAATTTTAGACGCTTGCTTTTATGTTTAAAATAGATTTAAAACGGAAAGGTCTATACTATAATTACAGTTACAATTCTTTGTGTCTGAAAATGTTGAAAAAACGTCTTTAACGATGGCTCATTGTAAACTATATTCCCAACAGATACGCAGGAGCGGTGACAGTACCACTGGATTGCGTACGCATCTGCGTACTAAGCATCCTGGATTAACATCGTCATCCTCTTCATATGCTTTTTAATATCATGGTCAACGATAATGGCAATAATTGTTTCTTGCTCAGTTTACCAATAAGAGAACTTACACATTTAAACTTAGTGGCAGCTCTTGTAATACAATAATACTGATTGCGGGCTAAATGCGAAACTATGCAATTGAAACACAATGTCCTCCTTTTTGTCTCTCGGTGTCCTTCTTTTGACACCCATGTGTCTGGCAACCCTACGCTAGACAGAGAAGGTGAGGTTTTCTACAATTGGTCGGTCACTTTGTCTTGCTAACAATTGCATTAATTTCCACCCATACATAGATCTACAAAATAGCAAGATGGACACAAAAGGACAAGACACAAAAAGATCAAATGTAGTTTCCATAATTGTTATATTTGTATTAACTTAAAACTATGCTTTTAATGTTATCTATGTAAGTTTAACAGGACAAATAAATGTAGAATTTAGTACTAAATTTGTATAATTATTTACTTCATAAAAGGTAACATTGTTGACGTCAACTTTTCTTGACCTCCCCCCTCCCCCATGTCAACAATTATCAAACTTTTTCAGACTCCCCCTCCCCCCTATATTGTTGACGTAATTAATGGAGTCCCCTAATTAGTGTCTGCAGGATAGGCCTATTCAAGAGATTGATTTGTGTGAATACAATATGATGTTGTACACTTTACCATAACATTCTTTAGAACTTAAAAAAAATCTGGGCCAAATGATTAAAACCGATAACAGCTTTCAATAGTGATAATTTGTACACCGTGGGCTTAAACTTGTAAAATATTGTATTGAATAGGATGGCGTAGCACCAATCAAAAGAATGTGTATTTATTAGTACCATTAATAATACAGCACAGACGCGGTGTCGTCTAGCGGCAGTCTAGCCGAATAATATTGTTCAGTGTCACGGGGCAAAACTAGTTTGCGTCTCTCTATTGCGCACATCAAAGAGTAGCGCACATCTAAAAGATGAGCCGACAAGTAAAAAAAAATCATGTTAATTGTAACTGTAACTTAACATTTGGTTTGATGGGGAAAAGATTCAAAACAAGTGGCAAAAGATTTAAAACACGTGATAATATTAATTTTTCCTAGTCTAAATCCTTTCTCTTACGTCACTTTCCTATGTTGCCGGCCGGAAATAAAACCTCTCAAATGGCTATGAGATTTGGACTTTTCTTGAGAAAAACACACACATTTAAGTGCAAATATTGAACTAATTACTTAAAATTTATCCTTGATATTTTGTATAAATGATTTCTATTAACATTTAGATGCCGAATACACTATTTAGCCTACTATCAAAATCAAATGTTAACTCAATTTTGATATAAAGCTCTTCACTTGGTCTTTAAATATAAAACGATTTACTGTTTTCTCTAGGCCTATAAATCTCCTTTGCTTTTACTTGGCCTTACTACGGAGTTCAACTAATTGTCCTAAAAAAATTAAATATAATATTAATAGAGCTGGTTAAGCTGGTTGACTTTAGGCTGTTGGCACGCTGATTGATTTAGAAACCTATAGTTTGGCACACTATTAGCAAAAGGTTATATAGAGAAACTGTTAAAGCCAATATTTCTGGCAGACCTAATGCCTAATGACACATTTAATTAATTTTTTTTTAAATGATATTGTGTCAGCTTTTCCTCTTTGTTTTTTTTTTTAATCGAGACACACACAATAGTAGCCTTCCTAATAAAGATGAAAAACTAAATGAGGGGTCGTTTTAAGATTGTATATCTTTTGAAGTGCGTATGCAAGCACGTAAGCACACACACATACACACACAAGGTTTGAGGAAATTTTAGTTATGACAACCTATCTCACCTGTCAAACTGTGATATATTATATAGCTCAGTGCCATAAATATGAAAAGTTAGAAACGCTACAAAAGTAAAACTTCCGATCAAAGAAACGAAACTTGAACTAGATCTAGCCAATCTGGTAAACTTTAACAAGATTGTATTTGTTTACGTCTCTATATTTTTATTTTATGGTATATTTTATAATTAATACTCAATCGTTTCAAAAAGAAAAAAGTGGCAATTATTTCATGTATTAGAACCCCCACGGAACATATGCCCACATTGCTACTTGAACTTTGGAGACTTAGTCTTAGACTTGGCACGGTTTAATTTTGTTTAAAAAATGAAACTGAAACATGATTTGACATTTGATTTTAATTTTTTATTTAGTTAGGCATTTTAGGCCTAGACTAGTTAATTTAGCCTACTATTTAGGCTATATAGTTATATAGTATTTAATCATTCTGTTATGATACTTTTACTACACAAAGAGTTAATGTGAGTCCTCGAGGCATACTTTTCATGTAGTGTCAGTGTAGGTAGTGTAGTCCTACACATTTTTACTTTGGGAGGCGTTATACGGCGGATCCGCTATATTATACTATTATATAATCTATAGGCTTTTATTTATGATCATATTCCTAGTTAAGTCCTAACCGTAACATCAATTTCTAATTGTGATTAAGTGACATAGAGGCTTAATAACCTTTTTGTTGGAATTAATTAGTAATTAGCCTATAGTATTAGATTAGGTAGTCCAAACTGGGCGAAAAATGAAAATTTCGGTCATTTTTCACAGTTTTGTACCAGCGATTTCAACCACTAATAGTGGTGCTACAGAAATAAAAATTATACTCTAATAAAGTTTAAACCTTCATCTCACGAAATAATAAAAATTTGTTTTTGTTTTTAATGTTTCAAAGTACTTTTTTTGTGTTTGAATGGTACAGGGGTAGACCAACCTGATACGGCTTTTCAAAATGTTTCGCGTACGCTTTTTTACATAGTGCTTCTTTGATAGCTCGTCTATTCGCGACGAGACATGATATCGTTACGTTATTGATACCATGTGAAAGGGCAGATTCTGGCCTTTAATTTGATGTATAACAGAGGTATCTATCTTAAATATTTTATATTTAAAAAGCCGAGTGAAAACTTTCGTTAAAGAAAAAGAGGCTATAATATCGGCAGAATCGCATTTTTTTTACACCATTAAAAAGCCCAGTTTTTAATCTCTTTATACTGTTAAAATCAAATCAGTGGCAAGATTCGTCGCGTGTTGACACGGTTTCAAAAAGACCCCATCGTTTGATTTTATGCGGTAGGCCTAGTCGCTAGCGCAGCGCTTGCGGCTTCGACAATCGACATTGACATAGGCCTACCGGTACTAATTTCAGAGGCACGACATCTTTACAGCATGTCTTTTTTTTTAAAGGATATAAAGGTAAGTTGTTGTTTCATTATTTACTTGTTGTTTTATTTAAGTTTTAATTAATTGTAACTCAAAATGATGTGTAATATTAGTCACGGCGACCATGATAGATAGGCCTAGTAAAGAATGTTTTTCATGAGTCCATAGTCCATAGTGATAGTGAAACCGAGTTGACGTATTTAATTTAGGGCCGTATTACATCAAAAGAAATAGATAGGAACATTGTTAGTATGTTTCTCTATCATAAATATTTTTTTCTCTACAAAAAAGTATAATTTATATTAGTGGTAGCTATTTCAAATCAGGACTCCAAGGCATTAAAGTGAATCGAGACCAATATGGCGGAGGATATTGTTATTGTGGACTAATCCAAATTATGATAGGGAGTGTATAGGCTTTAACCAAAATGTTTTATTATTAAAAACACAAAAGGCACTCTGTCTGGATAAAAGATTACTATTTATTATTATTTTACTAAATATAGTGGGTGAATAAAGCTTTCATATGGCTGGTACTTAAGGCAGGTTTCACAATAAGAATTTCAGGAGTTCCCATTTTTTACGTTTTTTTTGAAAAAAATAATGTTAAGCTATAGTATAGTATTATATGTCATTTTAAAGCCTAAAAGCCCAGAAATCCAAATATGACACTTATAAAGTCAGCTGATATTTCAATATTTTATAATTAATCATTTAAAAATCGGGAAATTCCCTCTATCAAAAAGTTCCTGGGGCTACAAAATGAGTTGGACTAAACATCATCAAACTAGCATTAAAACACACAATATTGTTGAAATTGATACTTTTATGACAAATAAACTCACAAAACGTAAATATATCAGTGTTTGTGTTGTGTTTTATTATTATTTTTACAATAAAACGTGATTTCGCACTCGGGCATCATAAAGTCTAGAACTACCGAAGTCGCCGCCATTTTGAAAAAAACGTGGCTTTATTGGACGTAAAAAAAGCGTGTGTGTTAAAAGCGAAAAAAAGGATTTTTAACGTTTAAACCACAATAGTTTGCGTAAATTTAGTTTAAAACTATAAATAATAGTATTTTGTTGCCGTAGATAGTACACAAATAGTCGGAAATCGGAAAATAAATGTGTAAATAGTGTTTTAGAAAATACTTTTTCGACATCGATCGAACGTTCCAAAAAGCACGCGTTACTCACCGATAGGAGTTAAAAAATAAAATAAATAAAAATCCTCTTTTTACGAACTCAAAAAGTGCATCAAATGGAATTTTTAAGCTATCCGATCGGATTTACGTTATAAAATTCGCACGTGTGCATTTAAGTTGACCGTAATCTCGAATCTAGTTTTGACAGCGAACGTTATCTTTGCTAGTCCGAAGCCTTTTTTGTACCAAACGATTTTCATTTATTTACTAATAAAATGAATTCTTCGGCTAAATATTTAAAACAAACTTTGTTTTTATGAAAAGAATTAAATTTCTGGTTAAAATTAAAAGAGTTTTACGAAATTACATAGATAAATCTTATTTTAGATCTAGTTTTAGACTTAGTCTCGGCGGCGGAAAAAATTCACCGATAGGCCGTAAAAATTAGGGCTTTTTAAAACACGTTTTTTTCAAAAGATAAACATTTTTTTGTGCTTCTAATGGTGGCCTAGGGAAAATTAACATGTTTATGAATGTTGAACATTTAAAAAACGTTATATTTCGGCTTTATTTATTCCTGGTAAGTGATTTTCAAATGTATACAAAAAATCGGGAAATGGGATCGGTGGATTATGTAACGTTGGAGGGTGTTTAAATTAATATAAACAACACAAAAATATAATTAAAACATACAATACTGATGCAGCTGATACTTTATGGACATATAAACACATAAAAGTAAAAAAAACAGCATTTTGTATCAACAATTTTTATTTTTTAAATAAACAATAAATCTCCATCATTTGGTGGCCATTTTGTGAAACCTGCCATAATTATGTTTGTGTTTGTTATTAATATTAATAATTAATGTTTGTACTAAAGTACCAGTCCTCCCCCATGCTAAAGAACCTTGGACTTTCCCATTTAACAATTAATTTTTATTCATTTACTGTTTGTAAAATGTTTTTATTAGATCTATTTATTAAACAGACTATTTATACAGTTTTGGATTTTGTTTTTAGATTGCAAATCAAGTGCTTGGCATTAGTGGAGAATTATGAAGTAGACCCTAGCTTAGACCTAGCACAAGCAATGCTTCTGTAGAGAAATGTTCTGTGACATCTATTCTGGAACTAAATGTAAGTACCTAGGACCTATTTTTCAATTGATTTTATGCACACAATTAATAAAGCATAATCTTAGTTATAAAATAGACTTAATTCATTATTCTTTTATTTTGTCACATATTTTCTTACTTTATTTAATAATAAAATTTCTTTTAGTTAGCCTACTTTTACTTAGCACATTTTTTTTTCCACAATCAGTATCAGGGAAACGTCTTCGACAAGTGGTAAAGGATAAAAATTAAGTTCTTCACATGGTAGACTGTTCAAAGAAAGTGTCAGATGAAATATACACGGTCAGGAAAATGTTATGGATTCTTTAAATTATTTCTAACAAGTGGTAAAGGATAGATATTTAAAGTTCAGTTACCAGGATTTCATGGTAGACTGTTCAAAGAAAGTGGCAGAAGATACTTTTTAAATGTAGGCCTACCAAGTCTTAAAAAAAAGACTTCATGCATTTCATACATGTAATATTTAGTGATGTACCAAATATAATTTGTGATGTACCGGTATTTGTTAAAACTACTTGATGGGTAAATGTTTAAAATTAATGGAAGTCGTAAAAACTGCGGGATTATTAGGCCTATTAAACCTAATTTGTTATACATTCATATATTTTTTAATCTTTTTAATAAACAAATAGTAGGCATATTACTCTGCTAAATCTAAAATTCTTTTATAATTATTTGATACATAATTTTATTAGGTAAGTAAATTAGAAGTAGAAGAGCTTATATAGCCTTATACTTATATCTAATTTAAGTTGTTCATTTTTTCCCATTTTGAACAAATGTTTTCTTTTTTTTTATATTTTTAGATGTTATATTTTATAGGTGGACATATTAATTTTGTCAACTGCCCATATATTGATTTTTGCTGCTATAAATGTTCTTTCATTTAACATAAAAATGCAAATGTTTAATGATTAGTAATTGTTTGACAACAAATTAAAGTTGCATATATTTTTCAATTTTCTAAAAAAATGGATTATTGGTGTTTTTGTTCTGATTATAATGCTTTAAACAATTTCTAGATGTTATTAGTTTATAAATAATAATGTTCTTCTTTAAAAGATCTTTCATTTGATATATAATAATATGCTTATGTAAGTTAATTGGTTTATTTTCTATGGCAAATTGAAATTGTGAATATTTTGTGTTTTTGCTGTAAAAAAATAAAACGTCCAAAAATGCTTTTTCTGTATTTTTTAAGTCTATTAACTTTAAAATGGTTAGTTCTGGCTGTCTAAAAAAAATTGGGCTTAAAGTATGTAAACTTTTGGCTTTGTACACCAATTTCTGGGCTGATTGGTTAGTAATTTTGGAAATTATTGGTCTTCAAAAATGGACTTTTGTACAAAGTGAAAAAATATAGTTTTTGATCAATTTGGGTCAAAACTAAAAGTTTTATAACTTTTTTATTTATTAAGATATTTCAATAAATAAGGTGTCATAGAGCTTAGAATAAAAAGTTCTATAACTTTAGAGTGTAAAAAATCATCTGCAGCTGTAAAAAAATTTGAGTTTGGACTACCTAATAGTATAGGCCTACTTAACTATTTAAGTCCTAACCCTAACCGGGCCTAACCGTAACATCAATTTCTGATTGTGATTAAGTGACATAGGCTAAATAACTCTTTTGTTTGAATTAATTATAAACAATGACAAATAGTTATGGTTATTTAACGTATTTAACTAAAAATATATCATTTTACTATAATTGAATTAATAATAATAATTTAAAAAAAAGGTGGAGAGGGGTAGGGTAGAACCTGCATTAACTCTGTTGACAGCACAAGTTACTAACACTGGGCCAAGAAAACTTGCTGAAAATAAAAAAAAAAAATGGAAATTGAGCATACAGGGCCAGCTAAACAATAATGCGCATGTGCCAATAGCAGTGTGTAGGCCTATAATGTAGTTCAAGAAAATCCGCCGTATAACGTTTTGCGTTATACGGCGAATCCGCCGTATAATCACTCCTTTTTACTTTTGAGCTACTTACTTGCAAATAAAATGGGTTTTCCCCTAACACTACTGAATGAAATAAAGTGACTGTCAGTAAATTGAGTGAATGTTGCGAACGGAAAATAGACCTGCCTTTTATTCATTTTAAAACATGTTATATTTATATGTAAGTAATTAATCTTATCAGACAGAATTGATCCATAGGTCACCGTCATAGGGCTGGTGAATCAACTGTTCACCACTTTCAAAGTCCATGACGTCCATGATTTATGACATAGGCCTACTAGACTAGGGATATGGGAGGGTGTGGCCAGCACAATGGCATTTGCCACGCTGCGGTTATTTTTTCCCAACTAAGAAAAAAAATCCTAGCCAGGTGTTCAAACCCAGAACCTTCGGTATGCCAGCTCTACGTACTGCAGCTATGCCACAGTGCTCCATATGTTATATATATAGATTATCCATACATTTTCCAAATCAACAAGTTTTTCATAGATTTTACCATGCATGTTCTAATTAAATCTAGATTCATAGACTTTTTTTTATTAAACTTTCTCTAAGAATGTGTAATTTATTTTTATCAATCAATCAAATAAGACCTTCTCGCCTTCTGTAGAGTGTGTGCTTCATTTTGTGATTCCAGTCACAGTGGCTTGCTAAACGGCGAAGGTGGCGTTTTCTATCGATCTGTCAATTACTACACTAACGAACAATTGCATTTTTTCTTATCTGTACATACATACTATATACTTACAAAATAAACACAAAAAAGACATGTCAAATGTTGTTTCCATATTTCACTTTTAACTTTAAACTATGTTTCCATTGTTAAAAATTACAAATTTTAAGGTATTTGCTGTTTTGTGAGTGAAAAATAGATCAATGGGTTTTCCTCTCAAAATTTTTTTTTTTACTATAATAAACAATGTAAATCTGGCCTTCTTGGCCTGAAGCTTTGCAGAGGGGAGGAACGTTTGAATAAAAATTGGTTTAAATTTGGTTTAACTCATTCCAATGCCAATCCATGATATATCGTGGATTTGACTCGGCGCTTCCGTGCCAATCCACTATATATCGTGGATTTGGTTTTCATCGCTTATTTTGTTGCTCTAGCCTATTAATTCGACTTTTTATATTATCAAACAAAAGTTTTTATCAAACTATTCCTGCTTCCTTTTTGCTTGGTTTACTTTCGGTTTGTAAATAATAATGATGATTTTGAATCGATTCTGTTCTGTTTCTTTTGTACACAAAGCATGGCCACGCCTACTCAAAATGTTTCTAGGCATCGGAACTTGTCAAATTCGCTATTAAAATAACTTTTTTTGCTAATTATTAATTACTATTCATCAGACAATAACTTGAAATCATTTAAATCTGGTTTCGAGGACTGTCAGTTTATTTACTAATTAAAGAATCCAACATTCGTGGTTAGGCCTAGCCCTATGTAAACTATATAGAAATGTATGGGATCAGTGTTTGCCGGCTGATACTAACATTACAAAAATGCGTATAACTCAGTAACTATATAGGATATTTAAAAAATTCTAAATGCATTTTGATCTGGAATAGATATACTTTTAGTGGTTTCAAGCCGAATACGATATCTGCTACGCTGCTACGCATACCATATAAAAATCTGTTAAGATTGATTTTTTTTGCTCCTTTTTTTTTAAACCAAAAATTTGATCTCTAAAAATTACTAATAAAGATGTAAATATTATTCTAATATTGTTTTAACTTCTACTTATTATTATTCCCTGTTTAATTTCCTTTAATTTGATATGAATTACAGGTATCTTGCTAAACAAATACCTTTAAATATTTATGAATAAATAAGGGCACCCTAAAAAATTTCTAGCGGCCTAAAAATGGTCTGGCACAAATGCGGTAAACCCCCCGGCACAGAATGAGTTAAAGAAAACATTAACATGATTTACATTTTTAGCTATCATGGTTTTATAGTGGTTTCTTCCATATGTATAATAATATATATGCGTACATAATATGAAGGCTTAATTAAAAAATAAATATATTGCAGTTTTCAGAAATTATTTTTTTTAAATTTCAGACTAACGAAAAGAAAAAAAGAACATGAAAATTGCCATAGAAGGTTGTTGCCATGGTGAATTAGACAAAATTTATGAAACCATCAAGGAATTAGAAAAACAGAATGATTTCAAGGTAAACAAAATTAAAACAAGACTTGCATAAAAAAAAAACTTGTAAAAAGTAGTCAGCTGAAAAAAAATGTAACTCTTTGTAATTTACACAAAAATAGACACAGAGATTTAGTAAGCCTATTATCAAATACATTTTAACCCTTACAGTCCCTGGCGCGTATATAGCGGAACTGAAGGCAACATAGATAGAAGTAGGTCGGTACGGGAAGGGTTAATAAAGTCACAGCAAATTTTCTGAGGTTTCTGAGAATCACTTTTTGTGCAAAGTTTTCTCAACATTCAAAAGATCAAAATCTCTTTATTTAACTGAAACTGGGAGAGACTGGACTCTGCCCAAAGTCAATTGTTGGCAGTCTTTGTTTCCACATTTTCATTATTGTGTGATATGGACTAAATCCTCGATCACTTAATTCACTTAGAAAGTCAAATGAGCAAAGGTAATACCCTATTAATTAATTTTAATCAAACCTCTGTTGATGTTTTTGTGTGGAAGGACGATATATGGAATCCACATGCAATTTTCACACAGGCAGAGTTTACAATGGGTCACTCTTTAGACAGTTTTCACTTAGTTAATTAATGTAATTTTTTAAAATGTGGTGGTAAAGTATGTCACCTGAGACTTGAATCAATCTACAGGTGGACCTATTGCTTGTGTGTGGAGATTTCCAGTCCGTCCGAAACTTTGACGACCTCCAGGCCATGGCAGTGCCACCTAAATATCAGCAGCTCAACACATTTTACAAGTAAGTTTTATAAAATCAAATGGGACTCTGTGGTCTGGAGATAGACCGTCGGATTGTTAATCTTGTGGTTTCTGGTTTTTTAATCAGGTAAGAGAGATAGGATTTTTGCCTGGTTCTGGAGAATTAGTCTGGATCAGCCCAACTCTGATAAGTACCTGATATGATTTTAGGAATGTAAAGACAAGTGGGCATTGTGCTGGCCACATAATTTTCCTTTTTGCCATGAAACGGCTGAACACTGATTCACTAGTCCAATGGACCACCCCGGCCTGAATTGAAAATCTATTACATTAGTCTTGTTATAATTATCACGTAATGTTCGTACCATTATATAGATTTTAAATTATGACGTGAAATCTCATATAAGTAAGACAAATGATTTTATTGGTAGATATTACAGCGGAGAGAAAATAGCTCCCGTGCTTACTGTTTTCATTGGTGGGAACCACGAGGCATCCAATTACCTTCAAGAGCTCCCCTACGGAGGCTGGGTGGCACCGAATATCTATTACATGGGTAAGTTGTGTAGTTTTAATGTTCCGCCTTCCTATTTTAACAGAACTTTTCTTTTTTGATGTAAATTTGAGTAGTGGTCAATGGCTTTGTAAATATTCAATAAATATATTTCTGTTTTTTGTTTAATTGGTCAATATTTCAAATGAGTTGAGTTTAATTAGTTTGCTTAGTAACTGTTTGCAAACTATTTACATTCTGGCTGAATTTTAGTTCTTACTATTTTTTTCTTTTCCGATTGAGAAAATAACTCATTTCATTTTAACATGCGGCATTGTAACCTCCTCCCCTTGTCTTACAAACATTTTTCCTCCTGGACCATCCTATCATATATTAACAACATTTTTATACGTTTAAAGCGGTTCAGTATGAGCATTTCACATCATAAACTCTTTAAGCTTTTCCAAGACAAAACTTTCAAAACAGTTCTTGTGTTTATTGCAGCCGTAATGCTTGCTAGAGTTTTGAACACATTAACTTGCATGAAA
Organism: Anisus vortex; assembly: GCA_949126835.1. Classification (NCBI taxonomy): domain Eukaryota; kingdom Metazoa; phylum Mollusca; class Gastropoda; family Planorbidae; genus Anisus; species Anisus vortex. The sequence goes on from OX421506.1 coordinate 32,054,884, forward strand.
TTTTTACTAAACATCTTGGAGATCTTTCTTGAGGTTTACTACTTACTACCTATTGATTTGATAAACTAGGGACAGTGCATTGCTCATTCTGTGTTTTTTTTATTATTTAAATTGTGATGGATATTTTCACTTTTGGTACTATTTTCTTTCCATGAAAATTATAGTGTAAAGGAGGGCTACTCATTGGTTTACAAAGCAAAGGAACAAATACACTTATCTCCCTTTTTTTAAAAATCCTCTACATTGAAAGATGCATCTTTAATGTTTCAACATATTGTCCTTGTCACGAGTTCACATTCCCTCCATTTTCAGGTTACGCTGGCATAATCCAGGTGGGTGGCCTTCGCATCGGTGGCATATCAGGCATCTACAAAGGCCATGACTACAACAAAGGCCACCATGAGAGGCCGCCCTACGACGATGCCACCAAGAAGAGCGTCTACCACGTCCGCAACCTGGAGGTCTTCCGTCTGAAGCAGATCTCGAGGCCGGTGGACATATTTTTGTCACACGACTGGCCTAAAGGCATCTACCATCATGGAGACACGGCAGCCCTGATAAAGAGGAAGCCGTTTTTTCAGTGAGTGTAGAGAGAATTATAAACAACACCTTAAGGGTTTGGTGTTTAGCATTTAAAAACATTTGAGCATGTACTGCCTTACCTTGCTGGAGTTAAGAGAGTGAATGGGACCATACAGCTATTGGTTTCAGTACTTAACGGACTGGGACACAGTGGTCTAGCAGCTGCATGCTCTGCTGGTGTACCAAACATCTATGGTTCTAATCCTGGGGAAGGCAAGGATTTTTTCCCTAGGTCTGAAGCGTGTCCCTGAGTCTACCCTGGGCTGACATTAGTTGGGAAAAATACAAACGGGACCTAGGGTCTGTGCTGGCCTTACAATCCCATAGTATGCCATGGCCACATAAATTAGTGAAGGTTACTTCTCCACCCCTATTGTTCCGATAGTTTGCGTACTCACTAAACAACTTCAACTTGAAGGATACAGTAATGTTTTTTTGTTTGATCTAAAGAAAAAATCTCGTGAGAATTAGAGTTTAAATTAGAGTGTACCGTATCTTAGCATTGTATGTCAGTCCTGATAAAGAAACAAAATTATGCTATGCATGTTGTTTAACGATGAAATGAATTTGTTTCCCAGGAGAGAGATTGAAGAGAATAAACTTGGATCGTGGGCCCTGGCTGAACTGTTGACCCACCTAAAGCCTTTGTATTGGTTCTCTGCCCATCTACATGTCAAGTTTGTTGCCCATGTAATGCACCAGGTATGACATTTATTCCTTCCATCAAATCCTGTTCAGGGAATTGACAGGTGTGTGTATGCCCTGACTTTAAAAAGTATGACTGTCAGAATAAAAAGAGCCAGTTTAACTTACTATATATACTTGTGTATAAGTGGAGATATTTTAGTGGTATATTTCATTTTGAAATAAAGAGTTGACTAATCTATGGGTCAGTATGCTAGTTTTCAACAGAAAGTGAAAATAACAAAAATGTTAATGAAAAAAAGAAATAATTTATGTAGCCTAAATTTTTAAATGTTTACAATAAAAACAAATTAACAAAAAAAAGTTGTGTTCATTCTGCTTGCATTTATTTTTTTGTAACTCAATATTTAACATATTTCTTTAAGGGCTTCAAATTATTTATCATATCTCTCTATATATTTTTCTAAAAAAAAAGTTAACCTTTCCAGCCATACCGGCAAGTTAAGCTGCTCTCATAATTTCCTGTGGAAATGGCATACAAGGAAATTGTGTGGCCAGCACATAATTTTATAAGTTTCAATTGATTAGATTGCTGTTACAAACAAAGAAAAAGATGGTACAATAATTTTCCTTTTCTTTTTACTTGAGGTGCATTATTATTTTAAAATTGAGATTATGATATATATAATGTGTGTTTATTTTAAAACCATGAATGTTATCGTGATATATTTATATTGGGACAATCGCTTTGCACAAAGTACTATGTTTGATTTAAAATGGCTGTTCAAATAGTCAAAAACGGTACAGCTCTGTCACAGTGTTTGTCACAGTGTATAGTGTGATTCTGTTTACTAAATTGCACGAGACACTCAGTCGAGACAGAGGTACAGCTCTGTCACAGTGTTTGTCACAGTGTATAGTGTGATTCTGTTTACTAAACTGCACGAGACACTCAGTCGAGACAGAGGTACAGCTCTGTCACAGTGTTTGTCACAGTGTATAGTGTGATTCTGTTTACTAAACTGCACGAGACACTCAGTTGAGACAGAGGTACAGCTCTGTCACAGTGTTTGTCACAGTGTATAGTGTGATTCTGTTTACTAAACTGCACGAGACACTCAGTTGAGACAGATTTTGATATAATTATTTTTGCTCACTTTGTCTTCTTGTTTTGTTTGACAGTCTGAATCGGAAACTCTCAGAACTACAAAGTTCTTAGCCCTCGATAAATGTCTACCTCACAGAAATTTCCTGCAGGTTAGTTCCCTTTAAAAAAGTTTAAGTAATTCATTGTTAAATTTACTAGTTCCCATAAAAATTGCAGCCGAAAACTGAAAAAAAAGAAGTTAGTCAATAGATGTAAATTTGGGGAAAAACAATCAAAGACCAAACCACAAATTGAAATTTCATGTCGATGGGGTCGATAGTATATTGTCAATAAAAATTACGCTTTGCAACTTTGAGGGTAAAGTTATAGATTTTGGAGATTTAATAAAACAAACCACGAAAGTTGCTTCCTGTATAATACAAGCTGAATTCCCAGTCGTGGCCCAGTGAAAAAATTAAATTAACTATAATTATTATTTACTGAAAACATTTAAGAAAGTAATTTAAAATAAATTTTGTATTTGTATTTTTTATTTAACAAAAACTAACGACTATCCCTGGCTAAGAATTGAACACCCGCCTTCCGCATGTCTGAAATATATATAAATTATTCGATTTATTTTCTGTAAACATTTTAGGAAAGCTTTAAAAAATGTAAATGATGTTAACTCATTCCGTGCAAATCCTTGATATATCGTGGATTAGACTCTGCGCTTCAGTGTCAATCAACGATATATCGTGGATTTTGTTTTCATACCTTATTTTGTTGCTGTAGCGTATTCATTCGAATTTTCATATTATCAAACGAATGACAACTTATTCTACTTCCTTTCTGCTTGGTTTACTGTTGGTTTTTAAATAATAATGATGATTTTTAATTGATTTCTGTTAAAGCTTTTGTACACAAAGAATAGCCACGCCTACTCGAAATGTTTCTAGGCCTCGGAACTTGTCAAATTGTGACCCGTTCTGACGAAAGGTGACATAAGTCGGAAATATTAATTTCTGCTACGAGTGTTTTTGTGTTGTGGGGGTCTTTCCGGTGAATTTTTTTTTATTTTTGTAAATACTAGGTTATCCATTTCTAAATCATAATTTATATGTTTTTTTATATTTTTTATACTTAAAAATACTTTAATTAATTATTTTGATCAACGTGTGATTTAGATTTTAGCATAAGTTCACTAAAATTCGACTTTATTTAACCTATTGTTTTGTACCTAAACCCTGACAGAACCCCTTAACATTATATATCAATGAAAAGGGCAGACTCTCGGGAATTTTCTTGTCATCACTATTTATTTATAGAAACCAATCAGAAAATATTTAAGTCTGAAGTCTGGGATAAACAATTCCTTTCTTTCTATCCAATGAAAATTCGTTTATAAATTGATCATTGGTTACGATACCATATTTTTCCAATACAAATTCGCTGATTGGCTAGTGGGATACAATGCGGTAAAGAATTAGGCTTTCCGTTTTCGATATTATGAAAATTTTAAACAATGGAGAGCGGCATAGCTTCACTGTTAAATTCTTTGAGAGATGTAATTTTATATTATTTTTTGTTCAGTTTTATTATAAAACAATACCGTATATACACCACTTAAAAGATAATTGAATGCCCTTTCGATTGGTATGTAAATATAGATACTACGAATCTGGTTGCTATAGAGTTTAGACATTTTCAAATGCATTAACTTTAAAACGCGTTTTCTCGAAACTCTTGTTTTTTTGTCTGACTAGTTCTAAGTGATAGTAAGTGTCATAGAAAAATGAAATATTGACGTATAATAATAAATTTGGTATTAAAATAAAGCCTATTCAATGCCCTTTCAAACGATATATATAACTTAAAATGTTGAAAAAACCACTTATGTCTCCTTTTGTGGGAACGGGTCACAATTTGCTATTAAAATAACTTTTATTGCTAATTATTAATTTCTATTCATCAGATAATAACTTTAAATCATTTAAATCTGGTTTTGAGGACTGTCGGTTTATTTACTAATTAAAGATTCTGACATTCGTGGTTAAGCCTATGTAAACTATATAAAAATGTATAGGATCGGTGTTTGCCTGCATTACAAAAATGCGTCTAACTATATGGGATATTTTCAAAATTCAAAATGCATTCTTATCTTATCTTATACATTACAGACGCTCCTTCTATAAAGAAGATTATTGCGTCCTACGCTCATCCGTGGTTCGAGTCTAGTCTTGCATTTTTATTAATGTTTTAAATGATGTTAGGTTATTGGTTTTCCTGGTTTGTTCAGGCAACCCATTCCATGCCCGAATGCCACTCGGGAAGAAAGAGTACTTATATGCATTTGTTCTCGCATAAGGGACAAGGAAGGTGTTTTTGTCTTTATGTTTATCTGAGCTTTGCAACAGATTGTTATTGGGTTGTATTTCTAAATTAGAGTTTAATGCCTTATGTATTATTACTACTTTACTCTTTGCCCTTCTGTCCTCTAGTGTTTCTAGGTTTACTGATTCTGATCTGGAATAGACATACTTTTAGTGGTTTTAAGCCGAATAGGATATCTGCTACGCATACCAAATAAAAATATGTTAAGATTGATTTTTTTTGCTCCTTTTTTTTTAAACAGAAAATTTGATCTCTGAAAATTACTAATAACGATGTAACTATTATTCCAATATTGTTTTAACTTCTACTTATTATTATTTCCTTTTTAATTTCCTTTAATTTGATATGAATTACAGGTATCTTGCTAAGCAAATACCTTTAAAAATTTATGAATAAATAAGGGCACCCTAAAAAATTTCTAGCAGCCTAAAAATGGCCTGGCACAAATGCGGTAAACCCCCTGGCATAGAATGAGTTAATCTAAATTGCCCAGCATTGCCCAGGGAAAAAATTACATAGGCCTATTACTAAAAACATTTAAGAAAGTAATTTAAAATAAATTTTGCAGTCGGGTTTAAAAAAGCATGTCTTTTTATTCAACAAAAAGTTAGCACTATCCCTGCTTAAGAATCGAACACCCGTCTCCTGCATGCGTCTAAAATAAAATTATTATATTTTTCTTATTGAAAACATTTTTAGGAAAGCTTTAAGTCCTGAAATCCTTTACAATCTTTAAAAAAAACGTAAGCGTAATATTAATGAAAATTTTTAAAAAAGTTATCAGTGGGGAATCGCACCTAGGTTGCTTGCATGGCAGTCGGATACACTAACCTCTCAGCTAGGAAGCTAGATCGCAAAAGTAAAATATGAGTCAATACGGTCACATGTCTTAAAATTAACCAATGGGGATCGTAATCCACACACACACAGTCTACTTTATATATATAGATATAAACATTGCAGGTTGTGGACATGCCCCATAGAGAAGAGCAAGGCCTGAAGATTAAGCTTGACCCGGAATGGTTGTCCATCCTGCAGCATACTGACCATCTCTTGAACTTGACCCCTAGAGTGAGGTACATGCCTGGCCCCGGAGGGAAAGAAAGGTAAGCAGAACATTCCGGAACTTCATTCATGCTGACATGTTTCTTTTTTAATATTTGTTGTGGTTTTTATTTTTTTTTATAATTTAGATATTCCCATGGCTGTCTATTTCTTTCAGGTTTGACTTCACAGTTTCAGACAAAGATATTGAGAGCATAAATTCTCTCTTTGGCAACGACCTGACCTTGCCAGAAAATTTCCAGCCCACGTCGCCGCCACTTGAGGATGTTCACGCCAGAAGGAGGCAGCAGGCCCTGGAGGTCCAGGTCAACCCCCAGACCACGCTCCTGTGCACGATGCTGGAGATCACCGACCCCAGCGCCAGGCTGCTGGGAAAGACCTCGCAGGAGCTTCTGGACGAGAGCACTGTCGGGCTGCCCCTTGACAAGAAGGAGGATGACAGCGGGGACGATGCGGTGGAAGACGACAGCGATGAAGACATGCCCAGCACCATCGACAGCACCATGGATGCCTCGGACATGTCCACTAGCATGTCGTCGAACTGGGAGAGCTTCCACACCGCCAACGATGTCTCGACCTCGCCCGGCTGCAACCTGTCGCTGGCCGCCACATCCACACCTTGCAAGAACTTGGCGCCGGGCGTCAGTCCCAGAAACGTCGCCATACAAGACGATGACGAAGAGTTCTTATCCATCTTGTCAGCACAGAAAAGCAAAAGCCTGGACAAAACGCCCAACATCTCTGCCGTCGATTTGACTGACATTGGATGTGACGTGATAAAAGACGCTGCTCTTACAGACAGTAACATTGAGCCAGATTGTCTGTCCCGCTTTCCTCTCAAATCAGAGCGTTCCAGTCTGGGCATGTCCGACTTGTGCCTGGAGACGTCTGGGCTCTCCTCGCCCCCACTCCCGCTGATGAAACGGAGCAGTGGGGAGGGCTGCTCGGAGAACCTGGGCCCGCTTTCCGCGGGGGAGAAGTCTGATGACGGTTTGGCTGTGAAAAAACTGAAGAGGAGGAACGTCTCTGTCTACTCTGAACCGACAGACTAGAGCTCAAACTCATCGAGTTGTTGGGGAAGGAAGCAGTGAGACAGTGGTAAATACACTCAAGAGTTGCAGGATGATTACAGCTTCGTCCAGAGATCCAGTTTCCTCTTTGTGCATCTGATCGGATCAGGCTGGCTGGTGTTCCTACTAGCCTTAAGCATCGTGGTGATGATTAATATTAATACCTGTGGCTGGAATAACTGAACATCATCCACATGACAATGCAAGCCTGTTTTCTTTTCTTTACCTAGGTCAGCAGAGAAATCTAAATAACTCTGGGTTATCTTTGCTGCATATATTCTATTTTCATTGTAAAAAAAATATTTCATATCTAAACCTCTCTGCTTTATTTTATAATTTTAAAAGTAAGGAAATGAATTCAAACAACATTTTTGATCTGTCAACATAATTTTGAGTCAATGGATATTATTATTTTAATATTTGTTTTTTCTGAAAATCGTTATTAGAATTCCAATTTTAAAATGATTTATCTTTATTTCTCCGTCTTACCCAAATTGTAGATAGAATAAAATATGCTGATTGTGACATCACAGTTATAACATTATAACTTTTTAAAAAATAATAATTCTAAGTCTATTAAGCATTTGCGGGGCACTTAATGAAATGATTCATTTAAATCCAACATGTCATTCAGGCCCTATCAAATTTAAACCATGGGATACTTGTGGTAGAAGATGACCTTCTAACAAAAACCAATAATTGCTTTTAAAATCGATGACCCCTTCCAAAAGTCAATAATCAAATTTCTGATTTATTTTTTGATCATCATTTATCATCCCTCATTTAAAACATTTAAAGTTTGCTGGGCAAATCAAATGCATTCTTGAGTTAACCTTTCATTAAAACATAGCAGCCTTGTTATTGTATGTATAAGCCAATGTTATTATTGCTGTTGACTGTATAATAGTATAATATAAAAAACACAAAATTGTATAGTTTTTTTTTTTAATTATATATATGAATTTATGAATGGAAAACAATTTTTTTTATTCCTAAAATCATGATCGTGTTGTTTTTTTACATGTTTTTTTGTTTTGTTTATTAGTATTGATTAATGCATGTGAGCATATTTTTCACTTGGTTGCGTCCCCTGTTTTTTTGGTGGTGTCCCTCAAGAACAGCAGGATGAATTGAACTGATCCAGTAATAGTAAAAGGTGATGGCATCTTGCTGCTAAAGAATTGTTAAACAAACTCTAAGGGTATGAGTACCTTGTTTAAAATGGTACGACCATTTGTTGTCCTTATATGAATGATACACGCATGGAAGGAAAGGTAGGGGAGCAGAGGTATGCTGCAATCTCACTCCCCAATAACCATGGTAATTTTTAAAACATCATTCTTCTTCTATTAGCCAGTCACCAGAGCAGTTTGCTCTCTTGCAGTCAATGCCAGACAAACATATTTACATGTTCTTCTTTAGCTCTTCTGTATTGGTGTATATTGTGCTGTTCTGTATTGCCGTATAGTGTGCTGTTCTGTATTGCTGTATAGTGTGCTGTTCTGTATTGCTGTATAGTGTGCTGTTCTGTATTGCTGTGTAGTGTGCTGTTCTGTATTGCTGTATAGTGTGCTGTTCTGTATTGCTGTATAGTGTGCTGTTCTGTATTGCTGTATAGTGTGCTGTTCTGTATTGCTGTATAGTGTGCTGTTCTGTATTGCTGTATAGTGGGCTGTTCTGTATTGCCATATAGTGTGCTGTTCTGTATTGCTGTATAGTGTGCTGTCCTGTATTGCTGTATAGTGTGCTGTTCTGTATTGCCGTATAGTGTGCTGTTGTGTATTGCCGTATAGTGTGCTGTTCTGTATTGCTGTATAGTGTGCTGTTGTGTATTGCCGTATAGTGTGCTGTTGTGTATTGCTGTATAGTGTGCTGTTCTGTATTGCTGTATAGTGTGCTGTTGTGTATTGCCGTATAGTGTGCTGTTCTGTATTGCTGTATAGTGTGCTGTTGTGTATTGCTGTATAGTGTGCTGTTGTGTATTGCTGTATAGTGTGCTGTTCTGTATTGCTGTATAGTGTGCTGGTAATGGTAAGATGAGGGTGGGGAGTGGTGAGGTATTGAGGTAGATTAGCTTAGGACGTTCAAGTAGGAAGTGGGTCTACAGTTTTCTTGTGGGGGTAGTGGCAGCGTCTGTTAAACTCTAAGACACTGTTAAAATATGAGTTAGCACCTCTTCTCCTCGTGGAAATATTTTAAATACACGTTCAAGTGTATTTAAGGCCTGTGACACTCTAGCAAGATCTGAAAAGACTTCAACTACAATGACGATTCGTCCTTGACCTATCGTTAAAATGTTAGTTGTGTATAGTAAGATAGACCTAGTAAGTTAGGCTGCAAGGGACATTCTTTTTATAACACTTCACTCAAAATAAAATAAAAACACGAATATGTTAAGCGATTTTGATAAAGATTATCGTCCAATTGATGGACCACTAGAATTTGTCCTACACACCCCACCCCGACTGCCCTCGTACTCCTCACCCAACGTCGATCAGTTCTTCTGGCTGGGGGTTGTCGCTGTATTCCGACACCCTTTGCAGATGGCACAACAAAATCTGACACCAATAATCCAATAACAAAAAAACCCGAGCATATATTTATCTCACACTTAACCCTCGGTGTCAATCTTTCCCTTTTCTCGTGCCATTCTTCCCCCCCCCCCCCCCCTTTCGCTCGTTGAACTTATACCTACATAGCTTTCCTCGAGTACTAGCGCCACGGCGCCAACTGAAGAGAGAGAACAAAAAAAGTGAGCGTGGTGTAGATAGATTTGGCTAGTTCGTTATAACCTACGGCAGGGGTCGGCAACCTACGGCACGCGTACCACACTTTGCACGCCGAGGGATTTTCAATGGCACGCGGAAGAGGCCCTTAAAGTCTTTTCAATTCTCTTACTTTTACCAGAAATTTAGTGCCATACCAGGATGAATTTTAGGCTGTTGGCTGGCACGCCGAATGAATTAGAAATCATACTTTGGCACGCTATTATCAAAACCATCCCCGATAGAGTAAGAACCCATGGCCGATACTACCAGTGTTGTGGATAAATTAAGCCAACTGATCTTAACTTTACACATAGATAAACGTTGGATTAACCAGTCACAACGATTTTTTGATGTGCTTTGTTGGCAGCTCTTTAATATCATCAGCTAACAGGCTTTTGTCATATTATAAGCCGTTCTTAGGCCAAGAGCGCACAGACACACACGCGTGTAGACATACACACTGACACACACACACAGGAACGCGAACAGACCCAGGGACACACACACATCGAAATGCTCACATAATATAGGCACAAAAACATCACTCATATAGACACACATACATATACAAAACACATATGCACAGATACAAAACATGGAAACACATACAGTCTGCACACATAGAGACAAACATACATATATATATACAAAACACATATGCACAGATACAAAACATGGAAACACATACAGTCTGCACACATAGAGACAAACATACATATATATATACAAAACACATATGCACAGATACAAAACATGGAAACACATACAGTCTGCACACATAGAGACAAACATACATATATATACAAAACACATATGCACAGATACAAAACATGGAAACACATACAGTCTGCACACATAGAGACAAACACACACATCTGGTCATACAAACTCACATTAACACAGTCAAACATCAACACACACACACCCAAAGGCACACTGACACAATCACACATTGACCCATGAGCACACTTAGAAACTTACACTGTTACCTACAGTTTCTTGGGTCTACATTTTACCACGAAACTATTTCTCTTCCTGTAATTATTGCACAACATTCTGTAGGTACCCGTGGCGCTAAAAGTATAACTTCAACTGCATGAGCCATCGGCAGACACTTTTATTTGGTGTTGGTGGCGTATGCGTCTGACAGGGCTGGCGGTTCTAAAGAAAAACGTTCCGATAAGACTCCGTGTTGCGGAAGTTGGAAAACACGTTAATTCTGTAATGAAGTAATATATATTATATATATATATATTATTTTGCCAACACATAATATCTATCCATTAGTCCAGATAATAATAATGTGCCAAACTAGACTTTCTAAATCATTCAGTGTGCCAACAGCTTAAAAGTCAACCTGCTTTATTATAGGCTACTTAAATTTTTTTTTTTTTTCATAGGACAATTAATTTAACTCCGTAGCAAGATCAAGGCCAAAAGCAAAGGAGATTTTTAAAGAAAATCGTTAAAGAGTTTTATATTTAATGCAAAAATTCAAAATTAATGTGTTTGTGATTATCATCCCTTTCATTTGCATTTATATCAAATACAACATTTTAGTATTAAACTTTCACAATTAGATCTATGGTAATAATTGGAATTGGGTTAGGGATCTATCACCTGTTGATATTAATTTTATTTTGATCTCAGTTTTACTGAGAGGTACTTTAAATGTGTCGTGTATTTAAATAGAACACGAGAAAAACATTGAAGTTAAGCGATATAGATACATTGTAATCATACAAACTGGGTAGTTAATGTAAAGTTTACAAATATACATATACATTCTTTAGTCATATAATAGTTATATAAGTGTCAAATACCTTTTACAGTGTGAGCATTTCTTAGTTATAAATTGTAAGCAATTTATTATTTTATCAAAGAATATTAGAGATATTAGCGAAAAAAACGGGTTAATTAACTCCCTTTAATTATAAAAAAACATTTGATTCAATGGTGATGACAAACAAGTTATGTTTTGTAATATAAAAAATATTATTAATTATTATTTCCTTATATAAATCCAACATTATGATCTTCGTTACAAGATTTAACTATTAGAGAATTAAAATTAATTTACGTTAAAAAGTTGTAAATAACCATTTCCTGCATTAATTGTTTGTCTATTTAAGGAGTGTAATGAAATGGTTTATGATTGTTTATGAACACAAACGACCAAAATGCTGTACAGGATTATTTATTTAATAATTACTTGAACCATACGATTAGCCTTCAATCGTGAGGGACAGGAAGACAACGTGCATTAGAGCTGGGTCGTTGATTCAAAACGTTTTATATATCTACAACACACTGATGTAGGATGCAGGATGTAGATCACTAATGTAGATCTGTACTGCGTTCTACATCGTAGACCTTAGCCATACAAACTACAAACACAGTGTTTCCCTTGCCCCCCTTTTTCATCGCCAGTTCCAGCGCAGACGCGCAGGCTCTCTTCGCTCATTTACCGGCAAAGTGTTGCAATCAAGTATGGGTCTTGCAAGCCTAACTGATCTACATGTGTTATATGATCTATATAAAACGCGATTCCAGCGCTGACGGCTGACAGCACACGAGCTCTCTTCGCTCATTTACCGGCAAAGTGTTGCAAACAAGTATGGGTCTTGTAAGCCTAACTGATCTACATCATGATCTACATGATCTACCTTTTTAATATGATCTATATAAAACGCGATTGAATGTGTTGCGCATCAGTTTATTAACTTTCTTCGATGGTCCACACCACTTATTACTTATTCCACAGTCTCATAGCATCGCGCGATCTATTTTCATAAACATGTAGATTGACTTCTCATAAAGTAATTGAATTGTATTTTAAATACCAGATTTTATTTCTTACAACATGCTTTAATAAAAAAAAAAATTATTTGTATAGCGCTGTTAACATTGATAAACTATAATTAATTTTGTGAAGAAAATAAACTGCGTTTTCTAAATAAATACTTTCTTTTTTCAGACACTTGGGTCCTTTAACGTTGACTCTGTATTCATTTTTTGTTCATAAACCTACAAATAATTAAATAATCATTTCCCAATGACCCTTCCCGTTCGCCGTCTACTAGCGTAGGCTTATGTGTGTGTGCCTTACATCAACCATCGAACCAGTGCGTGTGTACGGTAGATGATTCCTAGATAATATAGCGCACACGTCTTTATGTAGGCGATGTAGGATGCAGGATGTAGATCGGTGTGCAACACTCGGGAATTCTGAGTATTGCATCTTGCAATACACCAATGATGTAGATCTTGACCCAGCACTAACGTGCATAATAATAATATAAAAACAGGAAGTGGACACAAATCTTAACTCTAATTAACGAAACATTCAGTGTCCAAATACCGATACACAAGTTATCACTACATCTCCCCCTTTTACGTTTAGTCATTCCGATATCTGGCAGGTGGATTAATGATACGTCCAGACCGAGTTGTCAAAACCGTAGAGCCAACAGGTGGGCCATGCGCCTGCTCTTGGGGTTCAAGGTGGGTTTCAGTAGTGTTATTATCCGGTTCTTGAGGGTTGGTAAAACCTGGATCTCCTTGAGGTTGAGGCATGCCATTCTGTTGTTCAGTAACAATGGCATCGTCCTTGTCAGGTAGGGAACCGATAGAGGTAGGAACAAATGTTGATGTTGGACGTAAGTGTTTTCTGTTCCTACGGAAAGTCCCAAAAGAAGTCTTGATTAGATATGATCTGGGAGCCACGCTTCTGATTACAGTGGCTGGATTTGTCCATTGTCGCTCATGGTCTAGTTTCTGTAAGACCTTGGTACCTGGCTCTAAAGGTGGAAGCTTTCTAGTACCATGACGTCTGTTATAGTAGATCTGATTTGCCCTTTTCCTTCCTTCGTCCTTTCCAAGAATAGACTTTCTTTCTATGATTTTTGGAGAGAGATTGACTGGCAATGTTGGTAGGATAGTTCTGATTTTACGACCCATCACTAACTCAGCGGGACTATACCCTGTGGCTGTAGTTGGTGATGATCTGTAGTTCATTAAAGCTAGAAAAAAGTCTGCTTGACTTAATATTTTCTTCGCTTCCTGCACTGCTCGTTCTGCCTCACCGTTGCTTTGGGCATAGTATGGCGAACTAGTAACGTGCAGGAAATTCCACTCTTCTGAAAACGTTTGGAATTCTCTGGAAGTAAATTGGCGACCGTTATCAGTGACTAGTGATTCCGGGATTCCATGATGTGCAAAAATGGATTTAAATTTAGTAATGACGACCCCTGAGGTCATGCTAGAAAGTGGCAAGATCTCCAGATATCTCGAGTAGTAATCAACCACTACGAGATAATTCTGACCTTTGAAGTCACAAATGTCAGCACCGATCATCTGAAATGGTCTGCTGGGAAGTGGTGTTGACATGATGGGCTCTCTTCGGAAAGTTGGCATCTTCTGTTCACAATGTTGGCAAGAAGAAACGAGCTGCTGGATTTCGCCACTAATTCCAGGCCACCATACAGACTGTTTCGCTCTCTCCCGACATTTTGTAATGCCCAAATGACCATCATGGATTCTGCTCAGAATTTCTGCTCTAAGTGACCTTGGTACTACTATTTGGGAACCTCTGATAAGCATGCCTTGATGAACGCTCAGTTCAAAGCGCACATTGTAGAAATCCTTGAGATATTGTTCAATATTTTTCACATATTTAGGCCAGCCATTTTCAGTGTACTTGATGGCAGTATTAATGATAGGGTCTTTCTCTGATTCACTTGCAAACTGTAAAAGTTTCACATCGGACGCCGGCCAAGACATTCGAACTGAGTCTATATGAGAGTCAATATCCTGAATGAGGCGATCCACTTCTTTGTCCAACCCAACGTTTACTTGTTGTGGGCTGCGCGACAGTGTATCAGCAATGATAAGTTGTACGCCTGGAATGTAAGTAGCATGAACATTAAAGCGCATGAGCCTTATAAGCATTCTCTGGCAACGTATTGGTGTGTCTTGCAGGTCTCGAACATTGATCAAAGATATCAGTGGCTTGTGATCAGTCTGTAATGTGAATGATGGTAGTCCCATGAGGTACTTTTGAAGCTTTTCACAAGTCCATACTGCTGCCAAAAGTTCTTTTTCTATCTGCGCGTAATTCTTTTCTGCTGGAGTCAGGGTACGTGAGCAGAAAACCACAGGTTTGAGTTTACCATCACATTCTTGAAGAAGCACTCCACCAATTCCATAGGAACTTGCATCAACGCTTACAACACATGGCCTTAAAATGTCAAAGAATGCAAGTGTTGGTGTAGATGTGAGCATTTTCTTTACCTGTGTAAGTGCATTTATTTGAGATGATCCCCATGTCCAATGGTTTTTCTTCTCCAACAATTGTGTCAGAGGACGAAGAATTGTGGATATGTTTGGAATGTATCTGCCCATGAAGTTTACCATGCCAAGTAGGCGACGTAACTCCTCAACATCTTGTGGCTCTGGCATGTCAATAATAGCAGAAACCTTGATAGGATCTGGACTTATACCATCCTTACTGATGCGATGGCCCAGGAAATCAATTTCCTTCTTTCTGTACTCACACTTTTCTTGGTTTAATTGAAGATTCACTTCATTCAGCCTTTTTAGAACTGCTGACAAGTGTTTTTCATGTTCTTTCTCTGTTTTACTAAAGACAAGAACATCATCCAAATAGCAAATTACGTTTTGCTCTTTTTCCAGAATGTTTTCCATCACCCTCTGGAAAATCTCAGGTGCACTTGTGATGCCAAATGGTAGCCTTTTATAATAGTATCGACCAAAAGGTGTTATAAAGGTAGTCAGCTTTGCAGTGGAACTGTCTAAAGGAATTTGCCAAAATCCGGAAGCTGCATCCAATTTTGAGAATACTGTTGCACCTTGAAGCTTGTGTAGTATATCATCTAATACAGGAAGCACATAGCGTTCCCGCTTCACTGCAGAATTGAACTTCTTAAAGTCTGTACAAATACGAATTGATCCATTCTTCTTTAAGACTGGTACCATTGGAGCACACCAATCTGTTGCTTCGGTAATAGGTTCTATTACGCCTGCTTTTTCCATCCGTTGTAGTTCAACCATGACCTTGTCAATAAGAGGTATTGGCACTCTCCTTGCTGTAGGTAAGCTGTATGGCTCAGCATCTTTGCGAATTTTAATGGTAACCGGAGTGCACTTTATGTGTGTAGATAAGTCGAGAGGAACTGCTGCTCCGATTTCATTGATATTTTTCTGCACAAGACCCAGGGCATTAACTACGCCTCTACCCAAAAGACTGTCAGTCTCCTCATTAATAACAAAAAGACGAATTTGAAACTTTTTGTTTTGGAATGTAGCTGGAGCAGTAAATTCTCCCAAGTTCTGTAAGAAACCACCAGGACTTCGCAGAGTTGCAGTAGAATGAGTTAGTTTAGGACTAGGGCTTATCTTGTTATAAGTAGCTCTGGAAATAACACTAACATCAGCACCTGTGTCAATTTTAAAGTTAATTGGTAGATTGTGAATGTTAACTGTCACTCTCCATGGTGGCTCTGCAACTGTTGACAATATTGAGTCAAATGTGTATGACTGGGTAACTGTGTCATGATGCATAATACTGTGAACGTCACGATGTTGCTTTCGCTGACGACACACTGAGATGAAATGACCTAATTTACCACAGTGGCGACACGACTCGCCCTTTGCTGGACAGGCTGTCTTGTAATGGGATTGTCCACAATTTCCACATTTCTTAACAAAGTTGGCTGATTCTCCTTTATGTGAGACGAAAGTATTTCCTGTACTTTCCCTCCTTGCACTTCCTTCTCCCTTCCCACCGATCGATTGTGAATAAGTCTGGCGACGCGGAGCGCCAAACCTGACTGAGTCCGTTGACAAACCTCGCTGGTCCAACAATTGTCCCTTCACCATCTCATAGTGCCTAGCTATTTCAACAGCAGCATCCAAAGTCAGGTCTCTCTGCAGCTGCAGTTTTTGTGAGATCTCCTTATCTGTGAGTCCCAGTACGAGTCGATCTCTGATACTGTCGCTTTTATCAGAGAACTCACAATAGGCTGCTAATTCATACAGTGTTCGTATATATTGTTCTACACTTTCGCCTTCCTTTTGGCTACAGGTGTAAAATTTGGCTCTCTCATGTATGATATTTCGTTTGGGTGTAAAGTAACTATTGAATTTGCTTAGTATTAATTCAAAGTTTTCTTCAGGCCTGGATTGACCAGCCTCGAAAGTAAACGTAGAATAAATTTTTTCAGCATCTGCCCCCATTGCATAGATAAGGCTGCTTACTTGTACTGAGCCTTCTTCCTTGTCAAGCTTAGTGGCCATTCTGAATCTTAAGAACCGTTCTCTCCACTCGGGCCACTTCGTAGGCGAACTGAAGTCGAATTGCTCTGGCGGGTGAAATTTAGCCATAATACTTCTGACACCATGTAATGAAATGGTTTATGACTGTTTATGAACACAATAGACCAAAATGCTGTACAGGATTATTTATTTAATAATTACTTGAACCATACGATTAGCCTTCAATCGTGAGGGACAGGAAGACAACGTGCATAATAATAATATAAAAACAGGAAGTGGACACAAATCTTAACTCTAATTAACGAAACATTCAGTGTCCAAATACCGATACACAAGTTATCACTACAAGGAGTTTATCTTTTAAACATTAATAATTACAGAAATTACATAATATAGTGCTATTAAATATGTCTCTTGTTACGAATATCGGTCATAAATGAATGACGTAGTAAGGCATTGACCTCTTAACAAGTGCGTATCAGAGTCCAAGGCGACCAAGGTTTGACCTTTATGCCCTGAGGGCAGTTTAAATAAAAAATTCGTTCAAATCCCGTGGAAATTGGAGGATAATTCTGGATCGTAGTAATTATAGAGAAAGAGGTTAAAATGCGTATTAAGACCCTGTAGAATCTTCGATGATAGTTTTCTTTGTTAAGTCCCGACCTCCTTAAAGTGAGTTCAGTTCGGAAGTTTGTCGAGTGAAGTCGCTATATTCATTTGTATATTGTATGCCATTGTATTGAAACTTATGTTGCCATCAGTTGATGAAGTTTATTGATCGTTTATATTGAGTCTACAATTTAAATAAAATTGTTTATTCAACAACTGGAGTTGTTTGATCTATCATTGTTGAGAAAGGTGTTGAAGATAATTATCACGAATATAACTACATTGCTGCATAGACCTGTCAGTCAAGGAACCCCTAGCTTGGGCTACAGATTAGCAGAATCTAGAGACTTCTAATAAAGATACAACTATATTCATTGAATCCGATTTAACGAGTCGTAATAATAGTCATCATATAGAGGGCCATAACAGTTTGCGGGCTGCGTCCGATATAGTTGTATAGTGAAGCATATATTCAAGTTGTGTTGTGTTGTGTGTAAAGCCGTGACCTACTGAGCAAGCCTAATAACTCTGAATTCATTCTTCCGATTGGAAAAACGTAAGTTGGAAATTTACATTTTATAAATCTCTTAACTAAAGAATGGAATTTATTGAAAATCCAGAAGAAGAAGTTCTGAAAACTTTATCAATAAAGAAGTTAAAAGAGATCGCTGAGATCTTGAAGATAGAAGTTACTGAGACTACACCATCGAGGACTGTGTTGACACAGCAGATAAAAGATGTGTTGATTGCGAGTGGCAAGTTGAAAGTAGAATCAAGCGCGGAGGGATATCAAGTTGAAGGTCAGACGTCGAAATCTATGTCCGAACAGTTTAGATTTCAGTTAGAAATGAAACGGATGGAAATGGAGATGGAACAAAAACGTCTTGATCGTGAGATAGAACAAAAACGTCTTGAGTTTGAGATGGAAGATAAGAAAAGTCAACGAGAAAGTCAGGAAAGAATAGAACTAGCGAAGATAGGAGCTACTAAAAAAGAATCTCATAATGATGTAGAGATGGCCAGATGGAAAAAGCTAGTCCCTACCTATATTGATAAAGAAAGTGAAATAGCTAATTTCTTCCAGACCTTTGAAATCTCTTGCAGAGATTTTAAGTTCCCAGAAGATAAATGGGGAATATTAGTAAGAACAGCCTTTACTCAGGGAAGGGCAAGAGATTGTGTTCTATTGTTAAAAGAGGAGCATTTAAATGATTATGAAATCATCAAAGATTCTGTACTGAAAGCGTACAACCAAATACCTGAAAGTTATCGGAAAAGGTTCCGTCAGTATACAATGTCCCCTTACCAAACACACTTAGACTTCCTTAGAGCAGAAGAAAAGTTAATGGATCAGTGGATAAAATCCAGAAATATCTCCACATTAAAAGAAATGAAAGATATCGTTCTGTTAGAGGATTTTATTAATAAAGTGAGGCCGGATATAAGAATGTATTTATCCGAGCGTGACATCACTGACCCACATAAGGCTGCTGATTTAGCTGAACAGTATGCACTGTGTCATCGGACAGCTGGTGAAAAGAATGTTAATAGATCACAACGGCCAGCAGAAAACACACAACAACAACATCGTGAAAAAGATCATTTTGTGAAACAAAATGATGTTAATAAGAAACCTGTCAACAAAAACGTCCAATGTACTTTTTGTAAAAGAACAGGACATAGCATTGAAGACTGTTGGAGTATACGAAGCGACAAAAGACCTAACAAAGTGGTCATGTGTGCAAGCCATAAACCAATACAGAATGTACAAGAAAGCGAAAATACAAACGAACTGAATTCGAAGAAAGATTCTTCTAAACCAGAAACACTGAGGGTGGATTTGCCTGAGAGCAAAAGTCAGAAAGTAGAGAAATCTACAACTGAAGATAATGAGGATAAATATCCTGATTATAAATACCGAATGGCTACTATTGGATTAATTGTCCAAGTCCACAGAGACGAAAAAGTAGACCAAAGTATTTTTGACTCGAACAAGAGTCTGAAGTCATCGAAAGATGAAACAACACCCGAAAGTCATGGTCAAGGGAAGAATAAAATTGACACAGAGACCCTGTGCAGTTTTCAACCGTTCATTAGTGAAGGTTGTGTGGCCTTACAAAAGGAAGGACCACTGAAGTCCGTAAAAATATTACGAGACACAGGAGCATCATTAACACTGCTGCTTAAAGATGTATTACCATTGAATGTGAATACATTGACAGGACAGACTGTCCTATTGAGAGGTTTTGAATGGAAAGAAGAAATACCTCTACATAGGATATACCTCGCATCTGACTTGGTAACAGGATATGTGACAGTTGGAGTAATATCAAAACTTCCTGTTGCGGGCATATCCGTTATCCTAGCAAATGATTTGGCGAAAGGGAGGGTGAGACCTGAACTGATTGTGAAGGAAAATCCCGACCCTAGTCCTATTGTGGAGACAGGAAAAGAAAAAGAACTTTATCCTGTAGGTGATGTCATAAATGGTATGACACCACAGAAAAAGAAAGAAAAAATTCTCTCACAAGAAAAGGAAAAGAAAGAAGAAATTCTCCCACGAGAGAAGAAAGAGGAAGAAGAAGTGGAACGTGATACTACTATTTTCTCCATGATTGAAGATTGTCCGAAAAGAAATGATCAATCAAAGAAGTCATCACAAAATGAAATGATTGCTGAGCAGAAAGTAGACCCAGAGTTGCTACAGCTACATGAGAAAGCTGTCGACAAGGAAGAAACTCCTACTACTGATGTCTATGAGCAGATAGACCACAGCATGCACAAACAACAAAGCAAACCTGCAGTTGCCGGTACAGATGAAGATTTGAGGAGCATCACTGAAGAAACGATTGCGGAGAGCTGGACCGAAACTACCAAAAGCTATGGGTTACCACAATCCATACCGACAGATCGAAGGACCAACTTCGCCCCGGAACTCTTCAATCCAGTCCTAAAGAACTTATGCCTGGAGCAGGAGATGTCAACTGAATCCCATCCGGAAAGTCGAGGAGCCTATGGACCAATTTTTGGACCCACTGTCCGAGGACCACTCAACCTACTTCAAGAAGCATGGCAGACCGAATTGGATCTCCTTGGGCTGATCAAGTACCTAGATAAGTACATATATTTTTTGTCTGACATAACTGTGTTTGTTAGAAAAAAATTGTACACTGCTCACATGCAGATGCCATTGTTGTGTGATGAAAGAAAGGCAAAAATATTATATCATTTGAAAATGATAAAGCCTTACCTTCTGAAAACAATTGGAATAAGCTTGATGTTGTTAACATTGTTACTCTTATTTGTAAAATTCATGCCTGGAGTACAGGATGAATTGAATGACAAATTCACTGATAGTTAGTTACCAAACTTACTATTTTAAAACTAAATCCCTTACTTGTGATGAAAAAGGAATGAGTAAAAGTATTGTTAGAGTAAATATCATTCTAGTGTGATATTTCTAAAACAAACTTGTTAGGTTGAGCATTTAAAATAATTGCTATAAGAGAAAAAGATCAGTTTTATCCGCAGAATTGGTTTCTAAATCAGAGGACATTATAAATGTGGACTGATTATAAGATATGTTGAGAATCTCTGGAAATGATAATTGAAACATTTGGCAGAGAGGATAATTTGATTGAAAAAGATGTAAATGGTTTTAAGAAAAGATAATTTTTCTATCACTAAAGTATTGAGAAATGTTTTTTATTGTACTATGGAAATTTATTTTATCATGTACTGTTGTTGAAATAATTGCACTGAGTCAGGATGCAAATTTCTTCTATGTGAATTTATTCATTTATTATATTATCATTGAATGTATGATAATGTAGGGTAAAAATAGTTGCAGCAAGGCAGAACTATGACTAACAAGAATTCCAAGAAATGTATTATATATGATTTTTCACTTTTAGGATACTGTTACATGAAAAGCAGACCAGAAGTGAAACTTATGTAAAGAAAACTTATCCTTGTTTTGTATAAATTTAGGATATGTGCCACCCACTTGACACTGTAAACCAGAATGGTTGAAAATTCATGGTTGAGAATTTATAATGTTGACATACCAATGTTCAACTAATGTATGATTAATTAAGGATTTCATGTCCCGATTGTAAAACTAATCTATATTTTTTTTTGTATTAGTTAAAATAGATTGAATGAATTGTACTGACAAGCAAAAGATTGGGTAGACCTGAACACTGTGAAAGTAACAGGAGAACCTAGAACCTATGAATAAAACCTTTATGGAAAATGGAAAAGAGCAATGTACACCACTGAAAAGATTGGAAATGGAATGTTTTACCACACCAGTCAAACTAGCAGTTTGTTTTGTACATAAATTGTTACATTGATTTCGCTCTGAAAAAAATTAATAGTAGCCTATGCTTAACTCTTTTCTACTTCAATAATATTGTATTTGAAATGTCTTTAATGTAATTAAAAGAAAATAAGTACTTACTGTTTAGTACTAAGATTGTATGAAGATAATATAATCTGCTTTGATTGATAGTTAATTAAGTAAATTAACCAAATTTGTTTCAAGTAAATCCATGTCTGCATGAAAGTTGAATGTTTCAATGTGAACTCTTTTAAAAAGAAAATAAGGACGTCGAAAGGTCATGGTAAAATGAGAAATTGAAATATTTTTAATGATTTTTGCTATAAACTATTTTAATTCTGGAACAGACTATGTTTAATGTTCTCAAAATAACATAAATGAATGTCATATTGAGATAATGGTTGTTAAATAATGCTCATTTAGTTACGATAACTATTTAATCGCGTAGCAATTTTATTTGACCTCGGCTGTGATGAGGTAAAAATTTGCATAGCGATGTCAATATTGTTAGAATCAATTGAGAATGAGAGGGTGAAAAAAGGAATAGAGAGAGAGAGTGCGGAATTGACCTACATTTTGGGTCGCGACACAGACAGTTTGGTCTAATGTGTTAGTCAGCCTACCAGCATGTAAAAAAAAATACTGTCTACACGAGCAATAATTTTTGTAACGTGTAATTAGGTCAGGTCTAGTATGTGTTCTATCAGAGCGTTTGTTTTTTTTTCTCCTTATGAAAAAAATAAGTCGTGTCTGAATAGACATTAAGTGATTTTTTCTTTTGTTGTATAAATACAAATTGTAAAAGATATTAGTTTATAATTAAATGGACGAGAGAGTTTTTATTACAGTGGGATGTTCATGTAATAGAAATTATTAACTTGTATTATATTATATCTATTAAGAATGATTATGTATTTTTCTTGTATACAAGATTTAGATAAACAATTTAATTGTCCATTGTTTTGAATTAAAAATTGAATGATTGAATGACTGTAGTTAAGCCATTTGATAAGATGAACTTATATTGCATATATTATATGTTATTGTTATCAGTTCGATTGAATTATTGGGATAGCCAATTGAATTTTCCCCAGAATATTTTCTTTTATAATTATTCCTTAAAATTAACATTTTTCGTATGGTTAAAATGTAAAAGAAATAATTATAAAACTTTAGAAGGAGGGGGATGTTACGAATATCGGTCATAAATGAATGACGTAGTAAGGCATTGACCTCTTAACAAGTGCGTATCAGAGTCCAAGGCGACCAAGGTTTGACCTTTATGCCCTGAGGGCAGTTTAAATAAAATAATTCGTTCAAATCCCGTGGAAATTGGAGGATAATTCTGGATCGTAGTAATTATAGAGAAAGAGGTTAAAATGCGTATTAAGACCCTGTAGAATCTTCGATAATAGTTTTCTTTGTTAAGTCCCGACCTCCTTAAAGTGAGTTCAGTTCGGAAGTTTGTCGAGTGAAGTCGCTATATTCATTTGTATATTGTATGCCATTGTATTGAAACTTATGTTGCCATCAGTTGATGAAGTTTATTGATCGTTTATATTGAGTCTACAATTTAAATAAAATTGTTTATTCAACAACTGGAGTTGTTTGATCTATCATTGTTGAGAAAGGTGTTGAAGATAATTATCACGAATATAACTACATTGCTGCATAGACCTGTCAGTCAAGGAACCCCTAGCTTGGGCTACAGATTAGCAGAATCTAGAGACTTCTAATAAAGATACAACTATATTCATTGAATCCGATTTAACGAGTCGTAATAATAGTCATCATATAGAGGGCCATAACACTCTTTTAAATATGATTAGTCTGTATCAATTAATGAGCACCTTGGTCTTGAATGTTCTTTCGGTAATTGTATAATGTAAGAGACATTAAAAATTTAGTAACTTCTGAGAGGTCAATAGTAGGTGACCTCTTTGTATGCTTTAGACAGCTTTCGTGTGCGATAAAATCTGTTGATTTAAATGTGTAAGTTGAACCAAAAGCTGAAAGTAGAAGAACCACTGCCTATCAGTTGAGAATAGCAGATGTCTTTTCCAAGCAGCTTCCTTCCAGATCTTTTCCACATAAATGGGCACATTTGGATACCCATGTTTTAAATGTAGCTGCATTTTAAAATCGCCAATATCCCTCCACTTAACAAAAATATCTGCATCTGAGAAGGTTGTTGTAAGATCAAACCAGGTGGGCTCGATGTGGTATAAAAAAATGGTTAGAAATCTCCGCTTTCAGTGCTTTGATGTACTTCTGAAAAAGCACAACTATCTATCTTAAATACTTGGCTTCATTTATGGATGCAGATGTCTTTAAATGTTTTGAAATTGATTTCACGCAAAGATATCTCCAGTTTCAATGCACATTTATTCCAGTTGTAAATGAAAGATCAACTCACTGAATATGTCACTATGTCATTCAGAAACACCGGCTTCAACAGTCAGTTTTCCTCATTCGGAACCGGAATTATTTTTTTTATCATCAATAAATAACGTCTCTCGCGTGCCAGTGAAAATCGCTCTGCGTGCCAAGTTTGGCACGCGTGCCTTAGGTTGCCAACGTCCCCGCATTAGTCTTTATTTATTTTCTTTATTGATATCATTCGTTTGTTCTTCCTGCCACCCACCCTTCCATCCATTCCATCCAGGGAGGAAGGAAGGGAGGGAGGGAGGAAGGGAGAGAGGGAGGGAGGAAGGAAGAGAGGAAGGAAGGGAGGAAGGAACGGAGAGAGGAAGGAAGGAAGGGAGAGAGGAAGAGCTCCTCTCTCGTTCCTTCTTCCTACTCCTACTCTCCTTTTCTCCCTACCAAGCATTCTTCACTCTCACCATCATCCAAGCCCCTCCTTCGTCCTTCCTCCCTTCCTCCCTCCCTCTCTCCCTTCCTTCCTTCCTTCCTCCCTCCCTCCCTTCCTTCCTTCCTTCCTCCCTCCCTTCATTCCTTCCTTCCTTCCT
This sequence comes from Anisus vortex, assembly GCA_949126835.1. Lineage (NCBI taxonomy): Eukaryota > Metazoa > Mollusca > Gastropoda > Planorbidae > Anisus > Anisus vortex. Next base: position 32,079,711 of record OX421506.1, read on the forward strand.
TCCTCCCTCTCTCCATCTCTCCCTCCCTCCCTCCCTTCCTTCCTTCCTTCCTTCCTTCCTTCCTTCCTTCCTTCCTTCGTTCCTTCCTTCGTTCCTTCCTTCCTTCCTCCCTTCCTTCATTCCTTCCTTCCTCTCTCCCTTTCTCCCTTTCTCCCTTCCTTCCTTCCTTCCTTCCTTCCTTCCTCCCTCTCTCCCTCTCTCCATTCCTCCCTTCCTTCATTCCTTCCTCCCTCCCTCTCTCCCTTCCTCTCTCCCTTCCTTCCTTCCTTCCTCTCTCCCTCTCTCCCTTCCTCCCTTCCTTCCTTCCTTCCTTCCTTTCTTCCTCCCTTCCTTTCTTCCTCCCTTCCTTCCTTCCTTCCTTCCTCCCTTTCTTCATTCAACTCTTCATCTCACCCATAAATCCGTCCACTTCTTTGGCGCCTTCTTGCTTTACGTTCTATCGCCTGTTCGGCCCAAACAATAAATACAGTTTATTTTAGGCAAACGCTAAATCCAGGTGTACTATTGATAATTAATGGGAAATCGTTACACGAACAACCTAAATCGTTACCGTTACAGAACTTACAGCTGTTTGCTCCCGACATATTTCACGATGTTTCCTCTACGGTGTTATTTTTAAGAGTACCTTGAAATTGCTTGTGTGTGTGAGAGTCTTCTGCCACCACCTATCCTTGTCCAGATTCTGGTACAGAATGAGCAGACTTCTGGAACATACACACAATTCCGTCACTAGGCGGTGTACAAGTACTTTAAAATGATTTATAGTTAGATTTAAAGATAGACAGACAGCGAAATGTATCTTTTGAGAATATTTTCTAGCTGTCTATGGAATTTGAACAACGTAAAGGCTAAAAGTATTTCTGTCTGTTTGTCAATCAACCGTCTATACACCATCCAAACTATCTGTCTTGTTCTGCATCTGTCTGTCTATCTATTTTCTATCCATCTATTTATCTATCTGACTGTCTGTCCGTCAATATATCTGTCGGTTAGGTCTGTCTGCTTGTTTATCTATCTGACTGTCTATCTGCCAGTCAGCCAGCAGTCAGTCTGTCTCTCTGCCTGTTTATCTATCTATGCATCTATCTATCTGACTTGTTTTCTGTCTGTCTATCCATCTGTCAGTCAGTCTGTTGTCTGTTTATATATACATCCATCTATCGATCCATAGAACTGCATGCTTTTCTCTATTTTTCTCTATCCTTTAAGACCAATACGTCTTAAAAAAAATATTTCTAGCAGTCTGTTTATCCTTGTCTGTCTGCTCTTTTATCTGTGTATTTAAATCATTGTCTAGCTGTGTCTTTCTGTCAGTTTATCAATCTATTGGACTGTTTTCTTGGCTGTAACATAACGTCTACCTGAAAACCTCGACATATTTTATAAAAAGGAAAATAACTTTTTTTTCTCAACAGAATGAAAAAAAAGTGTTCACTGCAGGGCCCTCAAAAGCCTTTGTGGCGCCCCAGGCCAAAAGTTTCAGCGCCGCCCCCTTGCATACTGTAACTGCTTTGTATAGTGCATATAAGTTCTCAACGTTTTTCGGTTCACCGCCCCCTTTTTCAAATGTTTATCTCTCACTGCTTACCCCCCCCCCCCCTTCTAATCCGAAGTTGAACTAATGAGTCAAATTTGCCGCATACAATTTGTAGAGGCCGACTAGAGTTGTATTCAATTTTATCATCCTAAAAAGAGCTGAAATATCATAAAAAGAGCTGAAATGAATACATTTGTTTAATTGTTGTTTAATAAATAATAATAAAAAATATACTGCAAAAGAGGTTTTGAAAATAAAACAATTTTAAAGTGAAGCTTGTTCCTGGTATGTTGCTAGTAGTTCGTCTACGTTCCAATAAATAGGGTGTGGAAATGTAAACAATTTTTTTTTTCCAAAACCAAAAGACCTAGAGAAATTGATGGATGTCCTTTTGCAACCGAAAGTCGACATTATAGCCAATTTCTGCATTCAATTTTTATTCTTTATTTGTTATTTATTCAATCAATTCTTCTTGCAGTTGTAACGATAGGGCTGATTTTAATACTTCACCATTAGAAACAAAGGTCTAATAACCAATCAGGAATTTTAATGTTTATAATATTATCTTTAAATCGTCTGTTGAAGTAATCATTAATTGTTTCAATGTATTGAAGTAAGCATGTCTTCGTCAGTTGTTCTTTATAAATTCAAGATTTCCAAGTTCAAAGTTGTACTTGTACAATAGAAGTTTTGACATAAATGAAGAAAAAAAAACACTCTTTGTCTTCTTTTAATTAAGGTCAATTCCCTGAAATCATTTTTTTAAAACTTATTTAATCCAATTAAATAAGGGATATCAGTTTTCAATTTTATGAGATTATCTCTCAAATAATTTTCTTCGGTTTCCAAAAACTTTAGAATCGAAACAAATATCCATACAATATATTTAAACTTTAGATGACCAGCGTACCTAAGTGGTAGTAACAAATTATTTGTAATCCTCATTATTCTAAAAAAAAATTGCCAAACTCTCTGAACAATCTATCATTGAATGAATTGCTTCTGTTTTGTTATCTGCAGTAATTGCGTATTGCAGTGAGTGATGCAAGCGATAACTGAGATTTTTAGCAAATTAATGTTGTCGATTAATCAAACACAGCTAATTCATCTGGCAGAGATTTCTTTAATTATGGCATCAAGCTCTGATAGAATCCATACCATCGTCGATGGAAGAATTTCTTTTTTCCCTAAAAAATATTCTAGTTCAAGTAATATAATTTGCCTTTAGTGTCCTTAATTATTTTTCTTTAGAAAAATGTTCCCTTCTATAATAAAAAAAAAATAACGTTCAATTATTGTCAAGTAGCGTGGTACTCACACAATATACGTTCACAATCATTTCAATAATTCGTCTCTGCAAAGTGCTTTTGCTCAACTTATATTTCTTTATTAAGTCGATATCAGAACTAGTTTTTATAAATCAAAGGCTATAAAAAATCTAATTTATTCAAATTAAAACCAAAACAATCTGAATGAAACTGTGATAATGAACAAAAGCACCGAACTTCGTTTTCTAACGAGCTGAGCCAGATATTTAATTTATAATCACCCTAGCCCCTACTTCCTCTTCTAAAAATCTAATCACCGCCCCCATCTGCATTTCTCAGATACAGTCTAAATATAGCAATAGATCAAGGTTAAGTACAGACTGGGCTTTATATGACTTTTACGTCACAATTACATAATAGACATAAGTCGATAAAGCTTTTGTCAAAGCTCAAGATTATACCCTTCTTATAAGTGAAGCAGGTCTTAAATTTGGTAATTAAAAAATCAGTGGTGTTGAATCTATTTCAAGTAGGCTACTTTCGTACCGCCCACTGGCCCTTCACCGTTCCCTACTGTTCCCGGGAACATTAGCGTCCACACCGTGCTTTTCACCGCCCCCGTTGAGAATCTGTGGAACCAGTTGCGTAGGGGAGGGGGAGTCCAAATTCGAAAGTCCCCCGGGCCCCTACTTGAGGGGGCCCCCAAAGGAGTGTCCGAAAAAAATTTTGACAGGGGGCCCTAAAGAGGCCAAACTCTCCGAGCCCCTAAATCCCTAGCTACGCCACTGTGTGGAACCTTATAGTGCCTGCGCTAAGTTAATTATTATGACATTTTAAATTTTTTTATTAAGAATATTCTAGATGAGCCAATCTTTTATGAAACCTTTGTGAGCCTACTAAAAAGTGAAACATTTGTATGAAACAGTTTGAGTGTAATTAAATAAGAAGTCAACTTCTACTAATCTATATTTATTCATTATTCCTTTTGTTTACAATTTGTGTTTCAAATTTTATTTCCCCTTCAACTCTCCTAAAATTTCTGGTATGAACTTAGGCTAAATGTGCCGCCCCTCTAGAAGTGCCGCCCCCAAGTATATGCCCCCCTCTGCCCTCCCACATGTGAGGGCACTGGTTCACTGTAATTTATTATACAATTCCAATGCGAAGAAGTTCTGTACAAACTCGAGTCTACTAGAGTTAGTGAACTGTTCATAACGTTGCTCTAAATAAAGATAGATGTGACTTGCTACTCATCTTTCATGTAAAAATAGACGACGCTGATTCTAAAATTAGACCAAAACGTACTGCCAAATCCCAACTCTTACCTAAAGCAAAAAAATAAATAGTACACTTAGCGCTTAGCTAACTAAAAAAACAAACCAACTACTAAGTAATACAACATAGTTTCCTCACAACACCCAGCTCCACCCAGTCTATAAATGAACATTTTATCTATGTGTGTCTATGAACTTAATATACAGAAAATAAAATGCCAGCTTTTGAATTCAGCTAGTTCTCCTCATTTTTTTTTTATTTTAAGTAGATCTAGGCCTAATGTCTTTTTTTAATATAAAAGTAAAGCTTTAATTTTTTTTTAGACCATTGGCAATTAGCCTTATACGCGCGTCCGCCATTAAGAAACGAAAAGGAGGCAGCGAGCCTATTCGGAAGAAAATGGCCGATATTGTTCTTATTGTTTAAGCACCATGGTTCACTGTTGTGTACTTTTTTGTTGCAATATTATAGATTATAATATATAGTATATATTATAGGACTAGCCGCTAGGTACTTTGATAAAAAATTCAAATTAGAGCTATGTTTAATAATTATATTCATTGTATAGAGATTTTTTACCAGCTTTCCAATAATACTAAGTTTGTGAAGATATCTTTACTAGAACAAAAGTTATGAATAAAAACAAGGTCTTATATAACCATTGTAATTAATTTTTAAAATTGTGACCGAAAATGTCCAAAATTCTCACTATAATGCTCATAACTTTAAAAATGGTAAAGATAATTTGATGAAATTTTCAGAGTTTACATATAATTCATTCTGCTTAAAGAATATAATGTTTATTATGATTTATTAAATGAATTTTTTTTTAAAAGATTAGTAAAGCAGCAGTGGTCACACAAAAATGATAAACGACTAGTGTCGAGACAGATCAAAAACATTTTATTTTGATTTCAAAAGCATTTAACTGTTTCAAAACATTTGCACATAAATTTTAAAATATTGAATACTAAATTACTATCAATATAAATATTTCAGAGTTAAAGTGACATGAAAAAATTTAATTTATATTAAAATTTAGCTATAAATATTAATAAAATGAGAAAGTATTAAACTCAATTATTTGCATAGCCTACTACACTCATTGAACTATATATTCACCAAATGAATACATTATAAACAAGGTAATATTAATTCATTTTAAACAAAAATTCTTGTTTATTTATATTGTGAGGAACTTTCACTATTTAGTCATTCAGATAACCACGTCTCTGAAAATGATAAAGATAAAAAAAATTGTGAAAATGTAACGAAGTTAAAGTAATTTTATTAAGAAATCTGAAAAGGATAAAATTCTGACAAACAATGTAAGTGTAAGTATTTAACAAATTCAAATAGATCTTCTGTCAAACAGGCTGCAGAGCTGTTAAATCTCTTGCTGTGCAATCCTGATTTTAGAATGTCTCCCACAGGTGCCGAGATAACAATTGAAAACTCTTGAACAGCATCGTTTGAACACATGTCACAGGAGACACTCAGAGAAAAAATTATAGTAATAAGATGTAATGTTTTTATACGTTATATAATACAACACTAGCACTAACAAACATTTCATCAAATGGAGTGATGGTCCCATCCGCTCATGCTATGTCTTGTTCCAGGCAAACTTGAAATTCCTCTTCATGTAACCAGCTGTTGGTGACAAATATATTGACTAGTATTTTATTAAGTAATATTATTTGTATTTTAAAATAAACAACTTACTATTCCAGGTGCTTTTACTGTGTACTTGCTTGATTTATTGAATAATGTCAACCAAGGCCATGACAGTGTCTTTTAATTCTTTCCAAACAGACGCTGTCGATAAATCATATATTTATATATAAAAAATTTATAAGATTTATATACTGTTTGTATTAAGTAATAGTATTGCATAATAAGAAAACAACATACTAACCCAAGTGCTTCACTGTTGCCGCCCTTGCTTTATTGAAGAATGTCATCCGAGGCCCTGTCATCTCAGAATTCTTTCCAGACGCTGTCGATTAATAATATTTTTATTTATAAATATACCGTAATTAACAAGATTTATATACTGTTTTATATTTCTAAATGTATTTTATTAAGTGATAGTGTTGCATAATAAGTAAACAACTTACCAACCCAGGTGCTTCACAGTTGCCCTCCTTGTTTTATTGAAGAATGTCGTCCGAGGCCCTGTCATCTTTGAATTCTATCCAAACAGACGCTGTCGATTACATATTTTTACTATTAAAAATAATTTACAATTTGTATATACTTTTTGTATTTAGACATATTTTCCATGAGAACTAAAAAATATATACACATGTATAGCCTACAAATAAAAGCAAAACCCACCTTATTGTTTTCATATTCCTCGGCTGGACCATTCTAGTATTGGACATTGGAGTAACATTAGCCATTTTCATTTAGAATTTAGATCTAGATATTATCTGAAAATTTAAAATTTAGAACAAAATTAATAACGTGTGAAGAATTGTATTTATTTTGGCTGAAGCTGATATCATTACATTAAATTAAAGATTTTTGTAATTGTGGGTGTGTCTTTGGGATTAGGCTTAGTTTAGTAGTAAATAAACCTATTTCTAAAAAAAAATACTTTCAGGTAGGCCTAGTCTTAAATCTACACAGGCATTTCCCACAGCCCACATTGATAGGATAGGTCAAAACAGTCATAATATATATATATATATATATATATAAGTCATAGGCCATACATAGGCGTCATAGGCCTTAGATGTAGACAATTAGAGCCTACTTTAATTTTTAAAAATAGCTACATTTATTAATTTGCAGTTCTATGCAAATTAATAAGCTTGTTTATAAGTATAAATAAATACAATTAATCATAAACTTGAAACAGATGTAAGATGGGTTAGATAGGGGCTTTGGTTAAGTTTAAAGTAAGCGTGTAGGCTACTTACCTTCAACATCGAAAATAAAAGTCTTCCACGTGAAATTTATACGCTCTGATGTCAGATTCTTTTGCTATAAGCTTGGCCAAAATGTTATTTATGATATTGCCTGAAATTTTTGGTAGATTTTCATCGTTTATACCACAGGCATAGTGTCAAATCGGATAAAACGTCTACGTTCGCCATATGCAGAAACATAAAATAGGCTCGAAGCCTCGTTTTGAATAAAATCGAGAACAAGGCTAATGGGCATAGTAAAGCAGCGATCGCCAGGAGATTGTGTAGCCACGACATGGGGCACGGTCGTCTAGTTAGAATACGGCCCGCTAAGCCTTTTATTATTATTATTATTTTTAATTTATGGTATTACTATTAATAATGTAAATACAATTTTCAGAATGCGTGACCCATCTTGCTGATGCGGCCCAATGGCGAAAAATGTTACACGCCCTTTATGTATATATTAACAGAAAGAATGATCTTCGCTCGGTTATTAATAACACCGAATTATAAAATATATTAATTTGCATCGGAATAGAAAAAAAGGCGTGGTACGATTGGCTGTTTATTGGTTTTAAATAAGCTATTTATAGAAATGACGTGACGTGTGGATCGGAACAACGATTGGTTGGCGGAAAGATTAATAAGATTAATATTTCCATCTTAACTTCGCAAAACTTTGTATGTTTCTGGCGACCTACCGGATCAACTCCTTTCATGCTGAAACCTAGCACATAGACGTTAAGCCGATGACAACACAATCATTTAATTTAAATGTTCAGCCAGCACCGCAAAAATACGTTTTTAACTGTGTTTTTTTTTTTTTTTTTTGTTCTCAGTAAACTTTATGACGCGCATTTTAAAATCCTTATTGAACAAACATAAATGGCATATTACCCCCACGCTCCCCCCTATTTTCAGCCTAAATTACTTGTCAATTAAATCTTTAATACATCTATTAAATTAGCTTTTAAGGTTCTTTTGTTCTTTCTGCGTGGGCGGTAAAAAAAAAAAAAAAAAAAAAAAAATCTGTTTATGGCTAAAACATTTCAAAAAATTTTTTATACAGGACTTATACGATTAATAAAAGATTTATATATTTACTAGTGGTTATGCCCGTCAAAATGACGGAGAAACGAATGACTACACTGTGTTTTGTTAAGAGATAAAGAAAAGAGACTATATTACAATAAAGACAATGAACGTTTTTTTTCGGTATTTAGTATTTGTTCTTTTCAATTTTTTCTGGTCGCCCTGACCCTGGCATATGCATAATAATTGTTACTGTCAAGCTTCTGGTATTAAAACGTAGCAAGAAGTTGTGTGTTGACTTGTCTTATTATTAATAATAGCCTATTAAATTAACAATAATATACTATCTAAAAGAAAAAAAAAACCACAATACCAAACAATAAAAAGGTAAATAATAAAAAAAAAGCGTAGAAAATAATATTTCAATACCATAAAAACTAAAGTGAGAACGATTTTTTTCGGTATTTAGTTTTTGTTGTTGCTTATTGTATTAATAAAACAGTGTTGAAATTGTTTCTTTCGGTATTTAGTTTTTGTTATTTTTAATTGTTTCTGGTCGACCTGACCCTGGCATACGCATAATAATTGTGGCCTCAAAGACTGGCGTATTGTGTAAACCGCCGATACATTCCCATTAAGAATACATTGGAGGGCGAACGCACGGGGCACAGTCCCCGCAGCGGGTCCGAGGTCCATTACACTGTCGAGAGGCCACTGGTCTCGGTGGGGAGAACGCAATGGACGCTGCAATCCCGTCTCAAGAACCACCCGGCGCCTGGATGCATGTACCTATAGTAGGTCTTTAGGATTTATGCTACCGGGTGACAGTGCAGCTATACTGGCGAGCCACCTCGATAATGATCCTTTAGAGAACCGCAGTGAACGATCGCTGGGCTGTGGAAACCTTCCCCGTTACACGGCACACCACGCCTTCGGCGTGTCGTTGGGTGGCTGGAGCCTGGACAGAGATTGCTCAATCCTAAGCGTTACGCCCTGGACACAAGAGCCGAAAGAGACTTAAGAGACTTTTAAATTCGATATTAAAATGTAGCGAACAGTTGTGTTGACTTGCCTTGTTATTAATAATATTAAATTAACAATAATATAAGAAGAAGAAGAAGAAGAAGAATGGGCATTTCTATAGCTCTTCTATCCATGCTATTATATTAATCCATGCTCATATACTATCTAAAAGAAAAAAATAAATAAATACAAAACAATAAAAAAGGTAAATAATTTAAACAAAATCAGAAAATAATATTTCAAGGCAATAAAAACTAAATTGGGAAAGTTTTTTCTGTATTTAATTTTTGTTCTTGCTTATTGTATCAATAAAACAGTATTGAGAATGTGTCTTTCAGTATTTAGTTTTTATTTTATAATTGTTGCTGTCAAGCTTATGGTACCCGGTATTAGAAAGTAATCATTTATAGGCCTAACTTGTTTTTTTATCATTCGTATCATTTAATTTATAGAGTGTATACAGTCGCCTATTAAACGATATTCTCAATAGTGACGTAAATCCATTAAATAATTAAAAAATTTGGTTACTTTTTACTTAAAAGGATAATGCAAACATCAATAATGAAAAAATAAATAATTTAATAGACATTACGTCATACGCTAGTATTTTTTAAAGTAAACAATTTAAACTCTCCAAGCCAAATTGCGGTGCGTAACTTATAAAAAAGGTCTCGCCACATAAAAAAAAAACAACAGCATAATTGGGGAAACCCGAAAAGACCCTCGCGTTCAACATACAAAATATCGCGTTCAATATAGTAATGAACGGAAATGGCCATTTGCTATGTACGGTTATATTTAATTTGCATGGCTGAATCTAACATTTTGAATGTTTTAAATTAATACATTCATGATTATAAGTCATAAAATAAAATAATCTTTTGGAGTACGTTTCCGATTTATACATTTAATTTTTGTCCAGATTAGTCAAACGGCTTAGGTGCCTATAGCGAACAAACATATATATATATATATATATATATATTATATATATATATATATAATATATATATATATATATTATATATATATATATATATATATAAACAAACAAACAAACTCACGGCAATTATATATGTTGATGATCTTATGAGTTAGGTAAATTTTTTCTTTAAAAGTTGCTTATTTTTTCTTTAAAATGTTTCCTTGAAAGAAATGTTCTAAATATTAATGTATTGATTAAACCTTAAGCACAACTTAAGACGTTGAATGGTGAAAATGATATAATACTTTATCTATGGGCGATATTTGTTGAAAGTAATGTGATACTTCATGTCTTTAGGCATAATATTTTAAACTGTCATTTTCTTTGACGTTGTTGAAAGATTGAGTTCAGTGTAACGGAAATGTTATGGACAGCTTTGAGCTATAAAAATTTCTTCTTGCGTTTCTGTACAAATGACTTCAATTTCAAGCCACTCGGCAGCAGAATAACATTGAGCGTCGCTCGAAAACCTCGGGGAAATATCTTATCTTTTATATTACAGACGCCTCATCAATAAAGAAGATTATTGCGTTCTACGCTTATCCGTGGTCTGTCTAGTCTTGTATTTTTTATTAATGGTTTAAATGACGTCAAACTACTGGTCTTCCTGGTTTGCTCGGATGCCACTGGGATAGGGTTGCCAGAAATATGGGTACCAAAAGGAGGACACAGAGAGACAAAAAGGAGGACACATGAGTACAAAAAGGAGGACACATTGAGTGTTTCATTTAAATCATTTAAATGTGTTCTATTGATTTAATCAGTACAATTTTACTACCGGTACAATGGTTGCCAATAAATATCTATTAGTAAATTAATCAATAAATTAACTTAACAAAAATAAGGATATTTAAGAGCAATGTCCTCAGCGTCCTACTGTATGGGTCGGAGTGCTGGAAAACCACAAATACCATAGAAAGGAAACTAGAGGTGTTCCAGACACAAAGCCTTCACCGCATCCTCAAGATCTTCTGGCCAAACACGATATCAAATGAGGATCTACGTGAGAAAACAGGAGTAATCCCTTTAGCAGAGAGCATCTCAGTAAGGAGATGGAGATGGATAGGACACGTCTACAGAATGTCAGCTGGCTCCCTCCCCAGGACAGCCCTGAGATGAACCCCCCCAGGGGAAAAGGTCGAAAGGCAGACCAAAGGAAACTTGGAGAAGGATGGCGGAAAGAGACTTAAAGGCTTCAGGCCTGAACTTTGAGACAGCACCTCGAGCTGCAGCAGATCGAGACAAATGGAGATCCCTGGCTTCCGCCTCAAGCGCCAGTCGGCACTGAGAGGACAGAGAGAGAGAGAGAGAGAGTAAATTAATCAAAAAAGACTTGTAAAAAAAAGTTTAAATATAAATTCAATTGACTTTTTTTCTCGAAATGCAACAATACTAGATATAGATCTATATATTTTTAAAACAGTCAATTCTACAGTTAACACATTATCATTTTTTTTACAACATATTTCTCTGACGAGCCAACTTTTTACAGAAGATCTTAGTTAGCAAGCACAAATGTATAAAACTGTTCACATGTGAACATGTCAGATTTTTCAAGTTGTACTGTGGTAAGTGCATTCCATATACAGAGTTAACAGAGAATCTGTTTATTTCCTTTGTCCTTTAATCGTTTATCAATGAGAACACTGAACACTTTTACCACATTACCACTGTGACCAGGGATACATAAAAGAAGTTCACAATTTTTTAGTAACTCTGAAAAGCAACTTGCATTTGGAAAACTATGAAAGAACTAACTCCACTGCAATTATTAACCTAACAACACATTAGATAACACAATCTAATTCATTACATTTCCTGCTTAAATACTCCAGTGTTAAGCTTTACCCGGCCCAGCCATTTATGGACAGTAAATAAGAACATAAAAAGTGCACAAAGGATAAAAAAAAACTTTGGCTTACAAAAGCCGGACATTTTAAGGGTTTTAAGCTTTGCCTGCCCGACGGAGGACACAGGGATAAAAAGTAGGACATGTCCTCCTTTTGTCGGACATCTGGAAACCCTACACTGGGGAAGAAAGAGTACTTATATTCATGTGCTTTCGCATAAAGGATAAGGAAAGTGTTTGTTGTCTCTGTGTTTATCTGAGTATCGCCACGGGTTGTTATTGTGTTGTATTTCTAAATTAGAGTTTAATTCCTTATGTATTATTACTACTTTACTCTTTGCCCTTCTGTCCTCTAGTGCAGGGGTCGGCAACCTAAGTCACGCATGCCAAACTTGGCACGCAGAGCGATTTTCAATGGCACGCGAGAGTCCTCCAAGAGGTGCTTATCTATTGATAAAAAATACAACAACTTTTTCCGGTTCTGAATGAGGAAAAAAGTGACAGCTGAAACCGATGTTTCTGAATGACATAGTGACACATTTAAGTGAATTGAACTCGCATTTACAAGGACGAAAGGGCGACTGGAAGGAAGCTACTAATGTAAGTCGTCTGCTATTCTCAACTGCTAGGCTTTCTCTCTCTTTTTTTTCTTCAGCTTTTGGTTCAACGTACATCTGTGAACTCATTTTATCGCACATGAAAGCTGTTTTAAACATACAAAGAGGTCACTTACACTTGAATGCTCATTAATTGATACAGACTAATTACATTTAAAAGAGTTTTTATTTTCTTTATTTTCGTCTTCTTTTTTTTCCACTAGGAGGCGCGTCGGAGTTTTACCGCCTTGCCCCTCCTGTGGTCCTTCTCTGCTTGTATAGTTTGGGTTGGGATGGTATCGGCTAACTCACTGATCCTTGGATCAGCTTGAACATAAATATAACTAATTTTAAAACAAATTTATTAGTATTATAAATTTATTAAATATAAAAGACGTATTTGTGTAATTTCTGTAATGTTTAATGTTTAACATATAAACTCCTTAAATGGACAAACAAATTAATGCAGGAAATTTTTATTTACAACTGTTCAACGTAAAATTATTTTCATCCTCTAATAATTAAATCTTGTAATGAATACAATAATGTTTGATTTATATAAAGAAATAATAATTAGGCAGTAATATTTGTTACATTACAAAATATAACTTTTTTGGCATCACTATTGAATCAAATGTGGAAATAATTTCAATTAATGGGAGATAATTAACCCGTTTTTTTCGCTAACATTTCTAATATGTTTTTTATTAAATAAAAGAATCAAAGGCTTAAAATGTATAACTTTAAAATGATCAAACTGTAAAAAGAATTTGAAAATTATATAAATATTATAAGACTAAAGAATTTATATATATATATTTTTTTAAACATTACATAAACTACCTAGTTTGTATGATTACTACGTATCTATTCCGCTTAACGATACTACTAAACTTTTCACTACTTGCGTAATTCCGAAAAACATTAAAAGACTTCTCAGTTAAACTGAGATCAAAATATAAATAACATTTGCAGGTGTAAAGGCCTTTCTTAACCGGGCCGAACCTGAGATCGGTGATCTAGTTTGCAAACCATAGTCACGTGTACGCAGTGGGGTACCGAGGGCTGGTGTCACCCGGTGCGGTAAAATTTGGGTGTCACCCCCCCCCCCCCCGCCCACGACTTTCACCATAGTTTTCGTCTCCTTAAAACAGGCCTACAGTTCAAATATAAAAAAATAAATAACAATATTTATTTAATATTAGAAAGTAAAAGCAACAAACAAGGGAAACAACTGTACGGTTAGTTATTTTACATTAAAAGTACTTTATTTAAATTTTTCCTTTCCGCTCTTCAAAACTGCAAATTTGTCAATCACCTCATCAAAGTCTATATCATTCACAGTATCACTTTCAATCGATAACATAGTCAGATAAGAAAGTCTTGATTGTTTCATGATGGAGAGTAAATAGCTTTTTATAAGCTTTAGGTTTGAAAGCTCCGTTCACATGAAGCCACAGACACACCTAGAAATAATTGAAGGCCTAGCGAGAGTGTTGGAAGAAATTCTATGAAGTAGCCTACTATTTAGCTATGAATTTCAAAATATCTAATACTGACCAGTCCATGGCTTTTTTTAGGTCAATATCAGCTGCTTTTAGGTGTCGTCTAAGCCGTGGTATTTCTTTTAAGAGCTCATCTTCGGATAGCTCATCGTAGAAAGAAATTAATTTTAATTAATGGACACCAATAACTCTTCTCACTTGCTGACAGTATAATCTTGGGCTGAACAACCTCACACATATCTGCAACTTCCTTAACGCTGTTGATATCATCTGGAGTTCAGAATGAAAGCGATCAATTCACTCTAGCATGTCCCTAAATCTTCTCGCATAGAAATTCGAGCATATCTTATTTTTTTCCTCTGCCATTCTCATCTTTAATCTTAATATTCTCTCTAACGAAATCCCATGTTGGTCTGATTTTATAAGTGCTTGTTCAATAGCATGTTCCACTGACTCCGCTTTTCGTGCAAAAACAATCTTAAGGCGTCTAACTTGGTCATCACGTAATGAAAAGTTAAGTCTTTACTTTAGTCTGCAGGTACTGCTGTGTAACTTCTTCAAGTATATCAGCCCAAAGATTGAAGTACCAGATAAACGTGAAATCACAGACATCATGTAAAAGTCCTTGTGCTGTACTTCTTGTGTCCAAATTTTCACGAGGATCACATACAGCTTCAATTGCCGTAATACATTTATCAAACTTATCTTTCACTGGTTTAACAGCAGCACGATGAGCGCTCCAACGTGTTGTAGATAACCTTTTCAACGACACCCCAGTGTGTTCAATTAAAACATCCCATCGATGAGTAGAAGCAGCAAAGAAAGAAACATTCTATCAAGGGTACCAAAAAGTGTTAAATGTATACATGAAGCATTTTCGGCAAAAGAATGTTGACCACACAAGTTAATGGAATGGCCCACACATTCATTAAAAATAGCTGTATTGTTCTTTATTGTCAAAATGGTTTGAACACCTTCATGGATTCCTGACACTGTGGCAGCATTGTCGTAACCTTGAGCTCTGCACATCATTATATCAAGTCCGTCACTTTTTAGAATTTTAAGAATGTCAGAACCGAGGTCGTCAGCTTTGTTCCCCCTTAGAGGAAAAAATCCAAGAAACACTTCTCTCACTTCAACTTTCCTACTGTGGATTTTCACTTATCTGATCACTTCTGACATTTGGTCAGTGTGTGATATATCAGGTGTGCTATCAAACATAATTCCAAAATACATTGCGGCCTTTATATCCATAACAAGATTTTTCCTTGCAAGGTTGGCCAGTAAGCCTACATTTATAAATTCATTTAGAATTTTTTGGTGAAAGATAAGATACAGATGCTTTCCCTGTACATTTTAATCTCATTAGGTGCTCTTTCAGCACCGGTTCATATTTGGAAAGCATCTCAACCATTTCAAGAAAGTTTCCTTTATTCAACGAGGATTAATCTTCGTTATGGCTACGAAATGGCAGATTTTGCTTCATTCAAATAAGCACCATACTGGTGATGACACACCGTGCTGCTAGTCATTTTCATTTATTTGATTTTGATCTGTCATCCGTTTTGTTATCGGACTAGACCAGCAGTGCGTGCTCTGTAGAATTATCATTTTTTGAAATATAGTTTTTTTTTTCATTTGGGTGTCACCCCTTTAGAGGGTGTCACCCGGTGCGGTCCGCACCCCCTGCACCCCCCTCGATACGCCACTGCGTGTACGAATACAAACCCCTAACCTTCCTGTGAGGTCGCAGATTGGGGTTTGCAATCTTAACAAGGCCGATCCTACATTTGACGTACTTCTCTGGAAACGTAAACAAATATGGTCTCATCATCGTTTAAGTACAGTTCCGCCATGTTGATTACCGCAACTATGCATTCGCGTCTTTCTGCACCTTTCTGCGCCTTTCCGCTCAAAAGAGTGCCATGTTCGGCCTAGGTTTGGCGTGCAAACCTCCAACCATGGTTCGCGATCCATTCCAACCCGAGATCGCCAACCCAAGATCGGCAGGTACGGAGAACGGTTCGGGTAGGATCGACGATCTGGTTTGAGAACCTAGGGTTTGGCCCGGTTAAGAAAGGCCTTTAGATCCACATCTTGACTAATAATAATAAAGATAAGACAATAATTATCATAATTGTAAAAGTTTAGTAATAAAATATTACTTACTTACTTACTGCCCGTAACGCCGTGGGCGCATAGGGCAGCAACAAAGTCCTTCCATTGTATTAGATATAAATGAAAAAAATAAGGATGATAGGCCTAACCATAAACACGTTCATTTTGCATTAAATATAAAACACTTTAACGCTTTTCTCGATAAATAATTTCCTTTGCTTTTGTCATTGGTCTTGCTACGGAGATAAATTAATTGTCCTATAAAAATAATTCTTTTTGAGTAGGCCTATAATAGAACAGATTGACTTTTAGGCTGTTGGCACGCTGAATGATTTCGAAATCCTTGTTTGGCACACTGTTAGCAAAAGGCTGCCGACTCCTGCTCTAGTGTTTCTATATTTAGTGATTTAACCATTTGTGTTACTCTTGTCAGTTGGGAATGTACGCCAGTAAGAAACCTAGCAGCTCTTTCTGAAAGATATTGTAAGAAAAATGAGCATCTATCTTATTTATATTCCAAGTTTGTTATGTAGATAACAGATAACGGTGTAGGTCCTCTTGACTAGGGATCGGCAACATACGGAACGTGTTCAATACTTGGCACGTAGGGTGATTTTCAATAGCGCACAAAAGGTCCCCTTATAAATGTAATTCAAGTCTTTCAGATATGAAATGAAGTGCAAGGGCAGGATAAATGTGAGGCTGTCGGCACGATGAATGATTCAGAAATACTATTTTGGCAAAACTATTACGAAAAGGTTGCCTACTCCTGCTTTAGACATTTACATGTAATGTTTCTCTTAATGTTCCTTTTATACATTGTATAAACATCTCAATCTCATTCGTCATATTGTTTCTATCGAAAATGGTCGAGCGTCTGCATATATAACTGCCATAAAACCCGCCATCCTCTTGGATTCGGAGCATGCGTCTGTTTCCATGGTATTCCGAATTTCTCCAAATTGTCTGCAAATCTTTCAAATGATAATAATTACATTAAAAAAATGCTGTCAACAAAAATAATGTAAGCTCAGGTGAGTAAAACTGAAGACCGAATGTTCGCCTTACTTGTGAGTAAACGTATAAACGTTGCATGTAGCATGGTATCTGGAGGGACCTGAAGTCCCGGGAAAAATCTTAACGTCCACAAGGATTTGAACCCAGAATCTTCGGATCGCCAGTCGAACGCGCTGCCGCTCGTCCACCGTGCCCCCATAGGGAATGTTACAATTAACACACACACACACACACAAACAAAAGGGACAGATAGAGCAGATATTTTGTCCTGACAAAAGTAATGTGAGGACAGAGACTAGAGCCTGGCCACAACAAGTCATATGTTGCCACCCTAGATCTCGACTTTCATAGATTACGACAAATCAATTATTCATAAAGAGATGATCCATATAAATAAATTATGTATATGGAATAATAGATCTTACACAAAAACTAATCCCGTGCGAGCTCTTAGGTTACGTCACGTGATACCGCGCGTGGTCTGTAGTATATTACTTATGGAAATCTTTGGCTTTGGAGATGGCTGTGTGCTGTTTTTGTGCTGTTCTCTGAGGCTGAATAGCAAAACAATTCACAACCATAACATTACTGCGTGAGAGATAAATAAGCTGACGTTTAGCCTCTGTTTTATATCCCAGCTTTTCGATGACCTACTTAAGTATACAAAGGGCCTTATTACTTACTTGCAATGAGATCTTTGGCCTTTTGAGTTATGGAACAACCCGGTACATAATCATCCCGTAGGCCTCCACACGTGTCGTTATTCACATCCTAATCACACACTACAGTTAGCTTGCGATTTCTTTAACTAAAGTGTTTATGTTTTTCTCTAGGTAATTCAGAGTCTTTCAACTAACTGGGCGAAAACGTACTGTGTGAATGTGTGGCCTTCCGAGATTGTCATAAAGTAAACCTGATAGTCTATATCCTGGTGCCAAATAGCGCTTCTTTTACGCTTCGGTGAGTAAAACTGAAGACCGAAGGCTCGCCTTACTAGTGAGTAAACTTCATAACGTTGGATGCAGCATGTCATATTTTTAAACGTATTCCAACTAAACTTACTATCGCACAGTTTCTATAGATTTAATGATGCATTCTCCAAAGAGAACGAGGTCTACCAATAAAATTTCTGCAATATAAATACCCCGTTAAGTAAAAGTAAAGTACCAAATTGATTATAGGCCCGGTAGTGCGGCGTTCACTAGTTTCTGTGGCCATGGCGTACTAGGTGATTGTGTGGCCAGCACAACGCCCAGCCGCTTTTACTTTACTCCAACTAAAGTCAGGTACCCATCAGAGCTGGGTAGACTCAGGGACACATTCAAGACCAGAGAACAAATACTAGCCTGCACCAGGATTCGAACACAGGACCTTCGGTATAATAACGGAACGCGCTGCTGCTAGGCCACCATACCCCTGATTGACCTATTAGCCTTCACGTTTTGGTAAATAAATAAAAAAATACAAAGTCGCGATATTATTTTATCTTATACATTACAGACGCTCCTTCTATAAAGAAGATTATTGCGTCCTACGCTCATCCGTGGTCCGAGTCTAGTCTTGCAATTTTATTAATGTTTTAAATGATGTTAAGTTACTAGTTTTCCTGGTTTGTTCAGGCAACCTATTCCATTCCCGAATGCCACTCAGGAAAAAGGAGTACTTATATGCATTTGTTCTGGCATAAGGCAGATATTCAAGGGTCTACCAATAAAATCTCTGCAATATAAATACGCCATTAAGTGAAAGTAAAGTACCCCTCGGAACAATTATTGATCATAGGGTCGGTGAAGGAAGCATTCACTAGTTTCTGTGGTCACGGCGAAATAGGGAATTGTGTTGCCAGTACAATGCCCAGTCGTCTTTACTTTGCCCCCAACTAATGTCAGGTATACATCAAGAGCTGGCTAGACTTATGGACACCCTCCAGTCCCAGGGGAGAAATCCTAGCATTCACCAGGATTCGAACCCAGGACCTTCGGAAGCCAACCTAACGCGCTGCCGCTCGGCCACTGTGCCCTGTTTAGTTTTTTTTTGTCAGTTTCCGATTTCGTCTTGACGAAATGTGAGGTTTGGACGTATATTTAAAATGTACTTTGTATGTCTGGAGTGAACACACACAGATAAGAATGACCTCAACCCTTTAAATAACTCATGACACGTGTGCTCATTTCCGGCATGTTTATAGCCAATGGGATTCCTGGGAGCCTTAAAGAGTCCATGTGACATATCTCAAGATTTCCCCGACAGTATTAGCTCTGACACTAGATAGTGTCAATTAATTAAATATCTTTTTTACATTGTTGCCAAATGAATTTTTTTTAAATTAAAATATATTTTCGTGAATTCGGATCTCCTAATGGCGTATTTAAAGGGACACGGCTTATGAAGGTTGCCGAAGGATCTGGGTTAGAATCCTGGTGAATGCTAGGATTTATCTCCAGGACTGGATGGTGTCCGTATGTCTACCTACCTATGATGGGTACCTGACATTGGTTGGGGGTTAAAGTAAAGGCGGATGTGCATTGTGCTGGCCACACAATCCACTAGTACGCCGTAGCCACAGAAACTGGCGAATGCTGTTTCACCGGCCCTAGGGATCAGTTTGTTCAGACGGGATAAACACTATAAAAATACATGCCAAAAAACAACAACAACTGCAATATCAAAATTAAAGAGAAAATAAATATTGTAATGTTTAATACTAAAGACATAATAAACAATTTAAATAATATGTATGTAGGAAGACTGGATGGAGAGAAAATTTACATGTAACTTGTGACAAACATATCTGCACGTATTAATACTCTGGATGTTGTATGGAAGACAGTGAGAAGGATAGAGATAGATAGATAGATAGACAGACAGACAGACAGATAGATGGATAGATAGATAGATAGATAGATAGACAGACAGACAGACAGACAGACAGATAGATAGATAGATAGATAGATAGATAGACAGATAGATAGATAGATAGACAGACAGACATACAGACAGACAGATAGATAGATAGAGATAGATAGATAGATAGATAGACAGACAGACAGATAGATAGATAGATAGATAGATAGATAGATAGACAGACAGACAGATAGATAGATGGATAGATAGACACACAGATAGATAGATAAAGATAGATAGATAGACATATAGATAGATAGATAGATAGATAGATAGATAGATAGATAGATAGATAGATAGACAGATAGATAGATAGATAGATAGATAGGTAGATAGATAGGTAGACAGATAGATAGATAGATAGATAAATAGATAGATAGACACACAGATAGATAGATAAAGATAGATAGATAGATAGACATATAGATAGATAGATAGATAGATAGACAGATAGATAGATAGATAGATAGATAGGTAGATAGATAGGTAGATAGATAGATAGATAGAGAGAAATAAAGAGTTGCAGCTATTACAGTTTGAAGCAAAAATCACCCTCTATTAAGACCTTAGATATCAAACAGTTATAAGGTGTCATGATCACTAACTGCCCTTCTTTTTTTTGGCACAAAGTATAGGCTAACCCTCGGAATCGACGAGAACCGAGACCGACGAAAACCGAAACAGACGAAAACTAAGACCGACGATAACTGAAACAGACAAAAACCAAGACCATCGTAGACCAAGGTTTGAGTGTACAAATGAAGGGCTTCGACTACTCTAAATATAGCCTATATTGTTGCTAAAAAAAGTTAGATCTAAAAATTACAAAAAAAAAATAATTGAAATAAATTTATAGGTGAAAACATTGAGAAACGAAAGCCAAAGAACCATTTTTATTTTCATTCCATTCCAGTTTCTTACCCTTGTAATCCCAGTCTTAAATCTTTCCATTTACCCGAGAGAATGACTTTGAATCCGATTTCTTGGTTGTACGAGAGACGGAGGCCGTTTGGTGGGGCAGATCTAGCCCGCTGGTTGGGCTTCTAGTAATCAGGGGTACAAAAAGAAGGGGGATAAACGAGAAAAGGGATGCAATAAAGAAAAGGGGGAGACAAGAAGGGATGTAATAAAGGATGGGAGACTACCCATCCTTCGAGTATTTTTTTTACTATGACCTCATTTCTCTCTCTCTCTCTCTTTGGGTATCTTTCTCCGTCTCTCCGTCTCTCTCTCTCTCTCTCGTTAAGTTTTATGCAACGTAAACTCGCGTTCTTTTCAAAGTGAGTAGACCAGGGCATAATACATAATATATATTTTTAACAGCTCACCGTAAGCATTAGTGTGTGTTTTTTAAAGAGAACTGCACGATACATTCTAGGGGCTACAAATCTGTGTAAACACCGTGTAGCGTTCAGCATTGTGCAGTAACACCGTGAGTAGATCAAACGCTTACTTTCTTGTGTTTTTATTTCTTTTTTTTTTCACTCGAAGAATGTGAGGACTTAAGTCTCGTCTGCAGTTGGTTCAGTGGCAGTATCTTAGCATATATATTAAGCCACTTGTATCTTATGTGATAGTTGATCTTATCTAATTGTGAAAGTTAGATTAACTTATCAAATTGCGGTACACTTTCTTAACTAATTGTGATAATAAGTATAGCATCGTGTCTAATCAAGGTAGTTTTTTAATCTTATTATGATAATTCTGTTAACTTTCCTTTTTTGTGAGGTATCTTAATACAGCGTGATAGTTATATTAATTTATCAAATTTAGGTAGGCCTATACTTTCTTAACTAATTGTGATAATAAGTAGGCATATAATATAATCTAGGTAGGCCTAGTTATATAATCTTTTATTATTACCATAATTCTATTAACTTACCTTTATTTTGTGTGCCAGGTATGTTATCTAAACATGTCTCGGCAGTTCCATTAGTGATCAAAAGTGTGATAGTTATATTAAATCTAAAGGTTAATTGTCATAATTCCATTATCGTATCTGATTGGGTCAGTTAGACTATCTTGTCGAATTGTGATAGTTTAAAGTATCTTATAAATTGTGATATTTATTTTATTCAATCGTTATAATATTTAGTTCTCAAAGACGAGAGTGCTAAGGTTATAAGAGTCGTAAATCATCTGATCCATTCGTCATAATTTATTTGGACGATTTTCTTGGACTTAAATTGTGTTATATTGTTTGGAACAATTCTCGTTTAATGGTTTTTACTATCTACATATTTCTATTGGAATTCATTACGTGAATTAGCATACACCTCTGTGGTAAGTACTTTTTTTATTTTGGTTCAGCTATAGAGAGTCTATTGTATATGTGTGTGTGTAGGCCAATGTATATATATATATATATATGTGTGTGTCTGTATGTGTGTGTGCGTATATATTATATGTGTATGTATATTTGTGTGTATATATGTGTGTGTGTGTATGTATGCGTGTGTTTGATTATATATGTATATGTGAGTATATTTGTGTGTATGTGTGTGTGTATATATTATATGTGTGTGTATGTATGCGTGTGTTTGATCATATAAATATGTGTGTATATTTGTGTGTATGTGTGTGTGCATATGTATGTGAGTGTATGTGTGTGCGTATATAATATTTATATATGTGTGTGTATGTGTCTTTATGTAAGTGTGTATATATCTAAGATCAATATATTCATACAGGGATGGTTGGGAGTAGTCTAATTGACCAGGCCACTTTATATTTTCGTCGATACATAAACCTGTCAACACCTCCCTCCTAAAATGAAACACCGACATTTTCTGTTTCAAAGTTTAAGTCAGACTAGTCTATAACTTACACACGGTGGCCTAGCGACAGCGCGATAGACTATATCCCACCAGGGTTCAAATCCTGGTGATCGGTAGAATTTGTTTCCCCTGGATCTGGAGGGTGTCCCCACTGAGTTCACCCGGCTCCTGGTTGGTACCAGCGAGTAGTTGAGGGGCAAAAGTAAAAGACGGCTGTGCTGCATTTGTGCTGGCCATACAATCCCCCTCGTAAGCCGTGTCCATAGAAACTAGTGAACGCTACTTCAAAGGCCATATCATACATCAAACCAGTCCAACGTAAAACATACTTTTCTTTAAAACCATAATTTAGGTTGTAATAGGTAGCGACCTTTAATGGGAATTATATTTTTGTTCAGACTTTAAGTGTTGGACAGAAATAGGAATGTTTTGTTTTTCCAAAAAGTTGATTTTTATTAACGTATAAACAAAAATGGCCGTCTCAATGTTTACATGTAGAATCGTTGATAAATATTTTCTTACATAAAACTTTTTCACTTTCTAAAAATGTTTACGCTACATAAGAAGTGAAACCTGTTTTTAAAAATTCACTGACGTAAAAAAATAATCACAAAAAGAAGTGTCCAGCGGGCACACCACGTCGTATCGAGGGGGAAAAAACGTAGTTTCCACGTGTTTTCGTGGTTTTTATGGTGTTTTTTTTCCGTCGATACGGGTGTGTGTTCAACTTTGTAAACAGTTTCTTTCTTTCTTTTTTTTTTACTTTTACTTTCACTTGCAGCAGTAACTATGTACACGATTTATACAAATGGTTTAATGAAAGTTACCTTAAACTTAATTTTTTTTAAAGTCCATACCAATATTTAAGTTTTCATTTCTTATTTCTCTTTCTCTGTTTTGTGTAGTGTTAAATATTATGAATCGTACTAGTTTATACATTATTTTGACTGCCTTTATCGTTCTTGTTCACTGTATGATTATAAAGTTAAAAGTTATAATTTATTGAAACGTAACAAGAATTTGTTATTAACACATTGACTTAATCAGGATAACATCTCGTGATGTTAAAAAACGAGCTATACACTCGAGTGCCAAAACATTTAGTCTGTAAAAATAATATCAGTTTTTAAATTAATGTATCAATTGTTTATCTTTGTCTATCTTGTTTATCATTGTCCCATTTATATGTGTTATAAAATTGTATAAACTAATTAATTATTGTTTTCCACGTAGGCTACCGACTGGGAAAAAAACGTGAAAACCACAAAAAATCGTAGAAATCACGTATTTTCCCTCGTCGATACGACGTGGTGTCCCCGCTGGGATTGTTTTGTTTACCTTCTTACAATTGAAATGTCTAATCTGGAGGATCTTTGTATAGGCTAGACTTTGGCTCCTCACCCCTCTCACCCCTCTCACGAGAGCGATAAAAATATATTTCTCATTGGAAAGCGCTCATTGACATGTAGTAAACTGTGATGGCAGGGGATTGTGTGGCCAGCAGAGTGCACAGGTTGCTGCGCGTCCGATATTAGCGTGAGTAGGCTACTCCGGAACGGGAGTAATCTCCCTACGCCCACCAAACACTGGCTTGTTGGTCTATAGGTTATGACGGCATAACCTTAATCTTGGTTGTTGTCGGATAACATTGTTTAGTGAATTGGGATGTCCAACTCTGTGGTATATGATGAATTTCACTAATAGATTGAGCGAACGTTTGTGATGGGGGGATTGTGTAGCCGTTGCATTGTTATTATATAGAAAAAAAACGTCTCTATTTCTCTATCTTTCTAGCTATCTATTTATCTTCTATGCATATATGTATATATCTATCTATCTTTTTATATGTCTATCTATCTAACTTAAATCTTTCTATGTATCTATTTGTTTAACAGTCTATCTTTCTATCCATCATTAAATCTATCTATTTATCTATCTATTTATCTTTCTATCTATCGACCTACTTGCTTGCTTATCTATCTATCTTTTTGTTTCTTTTCTTCTTGTTATATGTAACAGAAGCTCCTTCTGCATAGAATATTTTTGCGTCCTACTCTTATCCGTGGTTTGGATCAATGTATCTATTTATCTGTTTCTATCAATCCATCTATATTTTCACTCATCTATTTATCCATAAGATAACGTTACATCTATCTATCAATCCATCTTTTTTGTCAAACAATCAATAATTCAATCTATCTACTCATCACGTTCAATCAATACACCTATCTACCCCTCCATCCACCCATCCATCCATCCATCCATCCATGCATCCATCCATCCATCTATCGATGATCAATATACTCAATCAGTTTGGACATAATTAGCGTTTAAGTAATTATCGTATAAACATAAAACACGCAGACGTCTTCATACTGAAATGTGGCGTCTAATTAGTAAACGGGGGTAGTGGGGCGCCCATTTGATGCGTCTGCACGGAATCCATCGACATATACGCCACTGCCTCTCTCTCCCCCCCCCCCCGTTCCCCCCAACCTCCCCATCGTAATCAGAACGAATAACTCACCCATTGCCAGATGAACACTTGAAAATGAAAACAGAACCATAGGAAGTTATACACTTTCAATCCCAGCATCGCTTATTGTTGATTTGCTTCAGCTCGTGTGTGATGTAACCTCTGACATTTACCGGGAGTGATATACACTTGGACCTCGCCGTGTGAATGCTACGATTTCATAGGCGGAGCCGAAAATTCTTGTGGCGATGGAACTTTGCTTTGTGTGTGTGTGTGTGTGTTTTGCTGATCAACCGTTGGGACCAAGTGAAGAGGTCTTATTTGATGAAAAAAAATATCTCTTTAAAGAAACAACTGACCTTTAGAGTCAACATTTGAAATCGGCAATAAAAATATTTCGCGTTTATCTTAAAGTCTGAAAAGGTGCCAAAACCCTGTTTATCATCAAACATGTTACAGATGCCCCTTCTATACAGAAGAGTACAGCGTCTTACATTTATCCGTGGTTTGAGTTTAATCTTGCATTTTGATTATTGCTTTTTTAATGATGCTACGGTGTTGCTATTCGTGGTTTGTTCAGGCAACCCATTCTGTTCCTGGATGCCACTTCGGGTAAAAATCAGAATTTATTTGTGTTTCTCTTGAAATGTGGCGTGTGGAATAATGAAAGATATTGGTCTATCTATCTATCTATCTATCTATTTATCTATCTATCTATCTATCTATCTATCTATCTATTTATCTATCTATCTATCTATCAATCTATCTATCTATGTATGTATCTATCTATCTATCTATGTAGCCTATCTATCTATCTATCTATCTATGTATCTATCTATCTATCTATGTATCTATCTATCTATGTATCTATGTATTTATCTATCTATCTATCTATCTATCTATTTATCTATCTATCTATCTATAAATCTATCTATCTATGTATGTATCTATCTATTTATCTATCTAGCCTATCTATCTATCTATCTATCTATGTATGTATGTATCTATCTATCTATGTATCTATCTGTATATCTATCTACCTATCTATCTATATAGCTATCTACCTATCAATCTATCTATGTACAAATCTATATATGTATCTATCTATATATCTATCTATGTATCTATCCATTTATCTATCTACCTACCTATCTATCTATCTATGTATAAATATATCTATCTATCTATGTATTTATCTTTCTTTATGCATCTATGTCCATCTATCTGTCTATCTAGTATCAATCTATCTAACTACCTATTTATCTCTATACATCTATATCCATATATCTATCTATATTTATCTATCTATCATCTATCAATCTATTTATGTCTACACTTTAACCATAAACACTATTTTACTATCAGGGAAAACACTTTTCCAAGCAGTGCAACATCGAAACGTAAAAATTCATAAAACGTTGATCAGCTGGGACTAAATGCGTGAAAGTTATCTCAAGGCAAGACTGGCTGCATTAGTGAGATTATCTTAACACGTTGAGCCTTGCACCGAGTGACAGAATACATACAGGTATCATGTACACCTGCTCAGATGGCAGAACTCAATCTCGTCAATGTATATCATGACAAGCTACATTGCCCGGCGTTGCCCGGGGAAAAAAAAAAAGGACTATATAAGGGGCAGATAAAAATTTTATAAACTACAATTAAAAGAAAGAAGACTTTTAGGAAAGTAATTAAAATAAATATTGTAATCGGGTAAAAATAAAGACAAGTATTTTTATTTAATAAAAATCTAAATTGGCCGTAGATTTACAATGTCTTTTGTTTTTAAAAGTTTGATAAAAAAAATTGCAGAAAAAAAAGGTATAGTCTAACTGGAGAATCGAACACGGGTCGCCCGCAAAGCAGTCCGCTAAGTTGACCACTGAGCTATCTAAGACACATGTCCGATGTGAAAAAAAATGATTAAACAGTATATAGGCCTAGGCCTAAATAGGTCAGTGACACAAACTCTGGTGTTTTTAAATTGACCGATGGGGGATCCGTGGGGACACAAACACGATCTTTTATAATATATATATATATATATATATATATATATATATATATATATATATATATATATATATATATATATATATATATATATATATATTATTACGTGACACAATTCCTTCGAACAGAAACCAACAGTTATTTCGTTCTCGTAATTACTGTCCGTGTATTCAACACCACTGACCATCAACGAAGTAAGTAATGGGCTTACCTAATCAGCTATGAGATGTTGTTTCAGCAAGCACTAGTGGTCATCCAACACTTTCATGTCCGCCGAGTTATAATTTATTTATTTATGCCTGATCAAGTCAGTTCATTATATTGTCCATTATGTTTATTTTAGATGACATACTAATCTGTATTAAGAATGTTATCCTTGTATTTTGACTCCGAGCCCCCCTTAATAAATATGAATTCCAGCTCAATTGTGCTGTTGTTTCAATGTTCAGTATATTTATTAACAGTTCATCTTATGACAGAATTAGTAAGTAGTTGATGTTTATCTCATTAACTTAGTATGAGTTGAATTACTGTTGTTGTTGTTATTATGGTTGTTATAGTCTAGAGTATGAGTATGCCCAAGGTTGTATATCCTTTTGACATCTGTTATGCAACAATAGTGTATAAGTGTACTTCATCTTGTTTCATGGTAAATATATTTATATCAGCTCAAGTTGGTTGTATATTTTACTGTCTTGTATATAATAGGATTACTATCAGTAATTATAGTTCTTAAGACCACACATGTAAAATAGTCCACAAGGAAAATAATTGAAATAAGATTGCAGTTGTAAATACTTTTAAACTTTAATACTGAAAGTACTGAATTGTTCTTCAATTCCTGATATTCACATATTTGTACAATAGGCTACAGTTCCATAATTGATATAAAACAAGAATATGGCTTAGATCCATTTAACATGCATTTCAATAGGTGTATGTATGGAATCCTTGTCCAAATAATAAATTGAAATATTTAAGAAACACATCTCAAACCTGATCATTAGAATTATAAGGCTGAGGTTGTTGAGCAAACAAGGCAAGTTCAGAGCACATGCACGAAGTGACTTTATTAACAGACAGCGACACACGCCTAACTGTATTGGAAAAGGCGATAGGCCGAAAAGGGATAGATTGAACGCGGTTGTTCCTTTTATAGTTTAACAGTTTGGGCGTATCGTAATTGTTTAAACATATTTTGTAAACAACACGATTACTTAAGGTAAATGACGTTGTATCGTTCTTATCGATTATTAACGAGACTTTACAAATCGAATTAAAATGCTTCTAGAAGATTCTTAAAATAGCGTCTCTTCCGGTGTAAATGTTTAGTAATATTTATTCTCCCAACGTTAGATTCGCGATTCGCAATTATTAATACTAGGATTTTAAAGAGGTATTTATTATGAATCTCCGTTTCATAACAGTCGCCCGAACCAATAAGAAAAGACAATTCCTCACTAGATAATAGTTATGTGTGGAATTTCTTTTAAACATCCAAGAAAAATCTATTTTAACTATTTAAGTTAAAATTGAATAAGAAAAATTGTTTTGCTCTTGTACTCTGAATCATCCTTTACAATCTTTACATAAACAAAATTGATTCAATAGTCAAAATAATTCAATAGCAAAAATTTAAAATCAATTTAACTCAATTAAGAATTATCAATTATAAATCAATCAAGCAACTAATAGTATGAATTTAAGTTTGTGTGTGTGCATGTGGAATGTCTGCACTTTCAATTCAAACCTTTACATTAGCACTATGGTTGTCTGTTCAGAATATAATGTACATTTCCTGTAACTCTAGGTACTGCAAATGTCATTATCTGTTGAATAATAATATAATATTAATGACTCAAAAAAAAATTATTTCACTATATCTTTAAAGTTAGTATGATTATCATTACTTTATCAATAAAGAAATATGCATGATATAAATGAGTAATATAGCATAGCATAATTAATTATAACATACAATGTATATCTATGGCATACAATTTATAACGTGATTAAAATTAATATTTCAAATCATCAATTTTAAATTTCTTCAATAACAATAACTAAGGTTTTCTGATTCTTACTCAAGAAGAAGTATCTTATTATCAATACAATATTTTAATGTACATTGTAATATATAAAAGTATTTAAGATTCATAGTTATTCTTATGAAATAAAGCAAGTATTGTATTTACATAATTGTTTTCTATAATCTATTTAGCTATTAGTACAGCATAGGATAAAGTTACATCAGTTATGTAATATAACAATAGGTTAAAATACTATAGTTTAGTATTTATTCTAGTCTTCTGGCATAACACGTGACAAAGTGTCAGCAACAATGTTATTTTTCCCTCATGTACTATGTTTAGGTTATAGGACTGTAAAAACAAACTCCATCTCAATAATCTCTGATTTTGGTTAATCTTTGAGAGAAACACTAATGGATTATGGTCTGTATAAATGTCAATTGGAAATTGTGAACCATGGATATAATAGTCAAAATGTTTCAGAGATAAGATAAGGCCTAGCAATTCCTGTTCTATGCAACTGTAGTTAACCTGATATGGAAGGAACTTCTTAGAACAAAAGCCAATTGGATGTTCCAAGGAATCATCTCCTACTTGTGAAATTACTGCCCCCATTCCCTGTTTACATGCATCTACCATTATTTTAAAAGGTTTAGTATAGTTTGGTGAAACTAATACTGGTGCCTTAGTCAAAAGATCTTTTATTTCCATAAAAGCATGTTCACATTCCTGTGACCAATCAAACTTAGTTTGCTTCTTTAGAAGATCTGTCAATGGACAAGCTACAATTGAAAAATCCCTACAGAACCTTCTATAATACCCTGCCGTTCCAATATAACTACGTAACTGTTTACGCGTTTTAGGAGTAGGAAAATCTTGTATAGCCTTTACCTTTGCATTTACTGGTTTTACTGCACCACTACCTACGATATGTCCTAAATACTCAATGGTTGCACGACAAAAGGTACACTTGTTCAAGTTAATGGTGAGTTTAGCTTCGGTAAGTTTCTGAAATAGTAATGTTAGTTGGTTTAGATGTTCATTAAAGCTATCACTATATACAACTATATCATCTAGATAAGCATGACATTGAGGAACATCAGATATGACACTATTTATCAACCTTTGAAAACTTGATGGAGCATTGGATAACCCGAATGGCATTACTTTAAATTTATATGTCCCATCAGGAGTAATGAAAGTGGATATTTCCTGTGCTTTATCAGTCATAGGTATTTGAAAATAAGCAGTGAGCAAATCTATTTTAGTTACATACTTAGCATTGCTTACTCTGTCAATAAGGTCATCAATCCTAGGGATAGGATATGTATCTTGTTTTGTGACCTGATTAACTTTTCTGTAATCTATACAAAAACGTATGGAACCATCAGACTTTGGAACCAATACACATGGTGATGACCATTCACTTGTACTAGGAATAATTAGGTCATTTTCAAGCATGTAATCTACTTCTTTCCTAATGTGTTCTAGTTGTATCGGATTAACTCTATAAGGATGCTGTTTTATAGGTTTTGCATTATCCTTCAAAATGATATCATGAGCAACTAAATTAGTTTTGTTAGGAACATCACTGAATAACTGCATATTGTTATCAACTAAACCCTTGATAGAAGTTCGCTCACATTGGTTTAGGTGTGCTAACTTATCATTTAGGTTCTTAATAGCTTCAGTATTTTGAAGTTTGCTAGTTATAATAGGCTTTTTGAATTTTGGCATTTCTTTTTCTACTGTTTTAACAATAGTTATAGGCCTAATATCAGTTTGTTTATCTCTAACAATATATGGTTTTAGCATATTGATGTGGCACAACCTTTGTGTCTTCCTTCTATCATGAGTTTTTACAAGATAAGTTAAATTACTTATTTTCTCTAAAATCTCATAAGGTCCTGTGTACTTAGCACTCATGGGTTGTCCTGCCAATTGTGTCAGCATGAGAACTTGGTCACCTGGTTGGAAGCATCTGGTCTTGGCCTCGACATCGTAGTAACTCTTCATTTTCTGTTGAGCCTGTGAAAGATTAACTTTTACATGATTAAATGCATTGTACATTCTATCAGTGAATTTTTCCACATAAGCCACTAGTCCAACTGGTTCATCAGAACTTAAGAATGTCTCCTGCAATAGTCTTAAGGGTCCACGAACCGAATGTCCGAACACGAGCTCAAAAGGACTATATCCAAGTGATTCCTGCACCGCCTCTCTTGTAGCGAAAAGAGCAAAAGGTATGCCACGATCCCAGTCTTTTTCGTTTTCAAAGCAGTATGCACGGAGCATAGTCTTTAGAGTCTGGTGGTAACGCTCTAGGGCACCTTGACTTTGCGGGTGATAAGCCGTCGACGTTACGTGCTTAATGTTCAATTTCTTCAAAACTTGGTTGAATAGCTTGGAGGTAAAGTTGGTACCTTGGTCAGATTGTATTGACTTAGGTAGACCATACCTGGAGAAAAATTCGATTAACGAATCAGATATCTTATCTGCATTGATTGATCGTAACGGTATAGCTTCGGGATATCTGGTTGAAGAGCACATGATAGTAAACAAGTATTGGTGTCCCGCCTTGGTTTTTGGTAGGGGTCCCACACAATCTATCATTACATGGCTAAACGGTTCAGAAAAGGCTGGTATTGGTTTCAGTGGCGCTGCCGGAATGGTCTGGTTAGGCTTTCCTACCATTTGGCATGTTTTACATGACTTGCAGTAGCGGGTAACATTGCGATGAATTCCAGGCCAATTGAAATATGGGAGAATCCTTTGAGAAGTCTTCTTTACTCCCAAATGACCTGCGTATGGCGTATCATGAGCCAAACGTAGAATATCATTTCGATATACCTCAGGCACTACTATTTGATTACTGTCTTTGTAATCGTCATGATTACTTTTCCACCTCTGCATTAGTATACCTTCTTTCATGAAGTATCCACCTCCTTTCTTTTCCGCTTCTTCTTCAGATATTGCTTTTCTTTTCAAGTTAGCAATCCCCTGATCTCTATCCTGTTCCTGTATCAATAATTGTCTTGGTGACATTTCATTTCCTGAAGTCTTATCCGAAAAACCATTCAATATTTCAGCCATAAAAGTAGCCTTCAAGTCAACTTCTGGTTCTGATTCTGGTTTTAATTCGGTTTTATCAGGCTTAGTTTGTTGTTGGGCTGAACCTCGAGTGACAATACATATTGGCTTAGTTATGCATCCACTTTTCTTAAGGTTTTGTTGATTACTGGTTATGGAATGTACAACATTTCCAGCGATATCATTTCCCGAAATGAGTGATATATTTTCATGTGGGAGAGTTTTACAAATAGCCACAACAATGGTCCCATTGAAGTAGTTACTCTTCAATTGAACTTGATGTAGAGGACATTTTACATTTTTCCTGACCACACCTTGTATAATAACATCTTGCCCAGTATAAGTCAATTGTGACGTTGGTACAGTGTTATTTAATAAGAGAGAGACCTCAGCTCCTGTGTCGCGAAGTATCTGTATTCTCTTTTCTTTAGTGACACCGTTTATATTTGATGACACTATACCCTCATTAATGAAAGGTAAACAATTACTTGGCTTCATAGTAGCTTCTTGACTTTTGTCCAAGTTTTCTTTGTGAGAGGTAGGTTTTCCACTCACTAATATTTCATCTGTAGTGTTCTTATCACAACTCAGATTTGAATTATTGAATACCATGGTTGTCACTGTGGAAACTTTTCCTGGCTTCAATTTATTTGGATACTGGTTTCTAGACAGTTCATTTGTACTATTACCTAGTTCCTTTGTTTGTGATTTAACCTCTTTACTCACATTCTTGCCACTTTTCCTTTCAGTCACTGCTGCATAAGATAGAATAACCTTACTGTTTTTCTTATCTATATTCTTGTTCAATAGAAAACATTTTTCCCTTGTATGACCAACTTTCTTACAGTGGTTACAAACGGGTTTGGAATTCATTAAACTTTCTTTGCTCTGATCTTTGTGCCTGTTTTTATTATACTCAACTGGATTTGATTGTTTCCTATCTATTTTTGATTCCTGATCTTTCTGTTTATTTTTATTAAAGGTAGAAAATCTACTGCTGGTATGAATTACTAAATATTCGTCTGCCTTCACAGCGGCTTCTTCAACTTGTTCAACATTACGGTCTGCTAGGTGTATCCTGACATCTGATCTAACATTGTTGTTAAATTCCTCCATTAAGATTAGATTTGCCAATTTCTCATAGTCCTTGTCTACATTCTTAGACCTGACCCATCTTTCGAAATGTTTCTTCTTTTGCCTCAAGAAATCTACATGCGATTGTTCATGTTCTTTCTTCGATTCTCTAAACACTTTCCTGTACCTTTCCGGAGTTAAAGCAAAACTTAACAAGACCCTGTTCTTAATCAACTCATAGTCGTACAGTTCCTCTTGTGTTAAACTCAGTACTACATCTAATGCTTTCCCCTTGTTTAACGCAGAGCGTAAAAGAATAGCCTTCTTTCCTTCCGGGAATTGATAATCAATAGCATTTTGCTCAAACATCATAAAGAAGTCTTCCACAAAGTTGTCATCTAGAGTTGGTATATGCTTTTTGAATTTATACAACTCAGGATCTGTTATGGAGCTTGCAGTTGAATTATTTGAGGTGCGAGACTTAGCTATTTCAATCCTTTCTAAGCTTGCTATCTTTTCTTTAGCTACTTCTCTTTCCATTTCTATTCGTTTCTCTTCCATTTCCATTTTCAATCTTCTATCTTCTCTTTCCATTTCTATTTCCATTTTCTTCAATTCAAGTTTGAACCTCAGTTCTTCACTTAATGTACCTGAATTAAATTCATGGTTGGCATTTCCCATTATTCTCTGGGTATCTGAGAAATTCAAGTCATCTTCCGAGTCATTTCCACTATTAGCAGTTACTTCCTCTATTGTTGAACCTTGTTGTTTAAACCTTCTGTTATCTCTTTAATCATTTTAGTTTTTGATGGTCTTAATTCTGTGATATTAATACTCAAGGATTTATCAATGTCTTTTAGTTGTGTCATAGACATTCTGCTAAGTTGATCAACAGTCAGTGTAAACATTGTTGGATCCAATGTAAGATTACTGGCACCTTCTGTATCCATATTAAAAATATTATTTAATATAATAATGATGATAAGATTACCACTTACTTAGTCCATAAACTTTCACTAGTTATTGTCCTTGAAATTACTATAATGGTGAATTAATCACAGTCAATTTAACATCAAAAATAATTTATGAATCTGTGAGATATGAATCAATACAGATTGAATGCAGATTGAATACTGTTCATAACCTTCAAGCAAAATTCTGATAAACTTAACTTGTATAATCAAGATGTATAACACGGTTGTAAAAAGTTCTTGTATATTCTTGAATTATTGTATTATTGTGAATTCACACTTTATTACATCATACAGATCACGAACGAGCTAACCATTTTATTACGTGACACAATTCCTTCGAACAGAAACCAACAGTTATTTCGTTCTCGTAATTACTGTCCGTGTATTCAACACCACTGACCATCAACGAAGTAAGTAATGGGCTTACCTAATCAGCTATGAGATGTTGTTTCAGCAAGCACTAGTGGTCATCCAACACTTTCATGTCCGCCGAGTTATAATTTATTTATTTATGCCTGATCAAGTCAGTTCATTATATTGTCCATTATGTTTATTTTAGATGACATACTAATCTGTATTAAGAATGTTATCCTTGTATTTTGACTCCGAGCCTCCCTTAATAAATATGAATTCCAGCTCAATTGTGCTGTTGTTTCAATGTTCAGTATATTTATTAACAGTTCATCTTATGACAGAATTAGTAAGTAGTTGATGTTTATCTCATTAACTTAGTATGAGTTGAATTACTGTTGTTGTTGTTATTATGGTTGTTATAGTCTAGAGTATGAGTATGCCCAAGGTTGTATATCCTTTTGACATCTGTTATGCAACAATAGTGTATAAGTGTACTTCATCTTGTTTCATGGTAAATATATTTATATCAGCTCAAGTTGGTTGTATATTTTACTGTCTTGTATATAATAGGATTACTATCAGTAATTATAGTTCTTAAGACAACACATGTAAAATAGTCCACAAGGAAAATAATTGAAATAAGATTGCAGTTGTAAATACTTTTAAACTTTAATACTGAAAGTACTGAATTGTTCTTCAATTCCTGATATTCACATATTTGTACAATAGGCTACAGTTCCATAATTGATATAAAACAAGAATATGGCTTAGATCCATTTAACATGCATTTCAATAGGTGTATGTATGGAATCCTTGTCCAAATAATAAATTGAAATATTTAAGAAACACATCTCAAACCTGATCATTAGAATTATAAGGCTGAGGTTGTTGAGCAAACAAGGCAAGTTCAGAGCACATGCACGAAGTGACTTTATTAACAGACAGCGACACACGCCTAACTGTATTGGAAAAGGCGATAGGCCGAAAAGGGATAGATTGAACGCGGTTGTTCCTTTTATAGTTTAACAGTTTGGGCGTATCGTAATTGTTTAAACATATTTTGTAAACAACACGATTACTTAAGGTAAATGACGTTGTATCGTTCTTATCGATTATTAACGAGACTTTACAAATCGAATTAAAATGCTTCTAGAAGATTCTTAAAATAGCGTCTCTTCCGGTGTAAATGTTTAGTAATATTTATTCTCCCAACGTTAGATTCGCGATTCGCAATTATTAATACTAGGATTTTAAAGAGGTATTTATTATGAATCTCCGTTTCATAACAATATATATATATATATATAGAGAGAGAGAGATTTATAAAGATGTGTGGCTCTTATATAAAGGGTTAGTTGTTTTAAAATCGAGATTTTTTTCAAAAAGATTTTAACTAAACTTTGCTCTTTAGTATGGCTGAGCGGCAGCGAGTTCGACTGGCGATCCGAAGGTTCTGGGTTCAAATCCTCGTGCAAGCTAGGTTTTTTTTCCCGGGACTTGAGGGTGCCCCTGAGTCTACCCAGCTCAAATGGGTACCTGACACTAGTTGGGGTAAAGTAAAAGCGGCTGGGTATCGTGCTGAGTACACATCTCCACGAATGACGTTGCTATAGAAACTGGTGAACGCTGCTTCACCAGCTCTATGATCAGTTTGGTCCGAATGGTACTTTTTTTTTATGGCATACTGGTTATTGCTAAACGTTGTCATAAAGTGAATAACTAATCAGCCTAAGAGTAACTAGTCCAGGCTATTAGTTATATTCAGCCCTCTTTATAATTTCCACCATCTTAATAGAAAAACACTTGAGTAGACGCGCTTGAAAACCAGTCAAGCGAAAACGAGTTATTGCAGCTACAAAGAATGGGCCGCCAGCAATAACTTGCTAGTTGTTTATTTAGGGCATCATCTGGGTAGGAGGGCGTCATCTTTGTGTGAATAAAGCGATATCATTGAGCTAGCTTTAAAGACAATGAGGAAGTTACGTAAAGACGACCGGTTTTAAAGTTTCATTTGACCCGATCAAAATGTCCACCATCTTGGAATCGTCCCTCGTTTCATTGGTAGTTGAATGTTTCGTTGCTATCTAGAAGACAAACTGGGAAGGCCAAATTTTCAACGTGGTAATCGACCCCGCCCCATTCTGGATACATAGACTATAGACGAGCGTGATTGCCAGAACATTCCAAATTGTACCCTGTCTATGTATAGGCCTACACACGCACAGTTTATCTGCCCCTTATTTCTTCTTCTACGTCAATTCGGATACGTCTACTTTGATACGGACCTCTGCGGTGCACACTTCTGTTTTAAATCGTATTTAAATCTTATCTAAATATTTTCGCTAAGTCCATCAGATATATAGAATCTAGGCCCATTATTGTCCATCTATAAAACTGTATACCTTAGAGGAGGTTTAAAATTAAAATCCTTAGTTTAAAAGCTCTCAATATTTACTTTGCTCCCATCTCAAGTTTAAAAATGTCTTGTTTGTTACTAACAAAAGGGGCAGACTACTAACGGAAAAAACACACACACACACACACCCTCAATGAGCTCCTCTTCCAAGCATCCTGAAATTCAAAAGGGCCCATAACTGCTTCCTCGAATGATAGCCCGCGGCAGCAATCTATCGCCACATTTTAGACTCGATCTCCGAGACAAAACAAGGGGAGGGAAAACAAATTAGATTGCTAGGACTCATTACCTTCCCTTGCGGACTCCCTAAATAACCATCAAGCCTCGTCTACAGCCTCGTCTACTAGCAGCGGGTTATGGCTTCTCGAGATGGGAGCGAACGAAACGGTTTTTTGTTTATAAAAGCTGGGGGTTGACTTGACGAAATGTTTATGTCCAATCATTACAACGTGCTAGTTTCCCCTTATCCGTGGAGGTGTTATTGTTTTCTTGTTTGTTATTTTCTCATTTATCGCCCCTTAACACTTTGCTTGTTTTCCAATCCTCTCAAACATGTGTTCACGCATCTGGTAGTCTGGTCAGTACATTTCAGAATTTATTGACCCTTTTTTTTCTTCTTCAATGAATGCCAGTTACATTTAGCTGATTTATATGTTTAGCCTACAGTTTAGATTATAGAGCAGAGGTAAGCAAATAAGGCTCCGAGAGCCACATACGCCTTTTTGTTGGAAGTAATGTTTAGCTAAATACTTTAAATCCTTAAAAAAAAAAAGATATATTTGCTGATGATATCGACCTGTTGGCCGGGAGCAATAAGGAGCTACAAGAGCTCACAGACAAGCTTACAGATAGAGCAAAGGCATAAGGAATGGAAATCAGTTCAGAAAAGAGTAAAATAATGATCAACACCACAGATGCTAGAAGTGCAAACATCATATTGAATCAACAGCAACTGGAAGAAGTAAATAAATTTCAAATATCTAGGAGCAATCATATCCGCAGACGGACGCTGTGAGTCAGAAATTCGAGCAAGGATTGGGACTGCGATGGCGGCAATGCCTCGCCTTAACAGAATCTGGACCAGTAAACGAATTGGTTTCCCAACAAAGCTCAAACTTTAGAGAGCCCTTGTCAGAACTATTGTTCTGTATGGATGTGAGGCATGGACGCTTCTATCAGCAACTGAAAACAAGTTGCAGGCTTTTGAAAATAAATGCATGAGAAATATACTTCGATACTCCTACGTAGAACACAGGACTAATGCGTATGTTTGGGACAGAATATCCTCAATTGTAGGCCCTCAAGAAAACATTATGGCAACAATCAAACGGCGCAAACTGACATGGTTCGGTCACGTGTTGCGGCACAATAGCCTGACAAAAACTCCAGGGCACGGTGGAAGGTGGGCGTGGGAGAGGCCGTCAGCGGAGATGCTGGTTCGACAATGTAAGGTATTGGACAGGGCTGCATTTGATTGAACTATTGACGACCGCTCAGGATAGGCAAACATGGAGAAAGTTGACTGCCGTAGTGTCCATTCGCTTCCCCCAACTACCACAACGGTCATGGGATTGATGATGATGATATTTGAGTACTTTAATCTTATCTTATGCATTACAGGCGCTCCTTCTATAAAGAAGAGTATTGCGTCCTACGCTCATCTGTGGTTTGAGGCTTGCTATCTGTGATTGAATCTATTGTTAAGATAGTCAATTGTATAGTTTCTCAAGTCTCGTCTAGAAGAAAGTGATACGGAGTATAGTTAGAGTCTTGGATAGATTCGTTTCTTGACTGGAAGCAATTAAGGGTTTCTTGGTGGAAAAAAATAATTCCAGTATTGAATTAGCAGAACTGACTGTTGAAACCAATATTTCTGAATGACTTGGCGACACGTTTCAATAAGTTGAACTTGCATTTACAAGGACGGGGTCGAAAGGCATGAATTTGGACATATCTTGCCGTGAAACCAATTTCAAAACATTTAACTCTTTCCCTAATTTAAGGCAAATTAGGATAGATGAGCGCTTTCAGAAGTACACTAGACTAGTTATATTAAAACAATTAACTCGTTTGGCACCACTAGCATCAAATTTGGAGACTTTAATTGAAGGGAGATAATTAGCTCGTTGTATTTGAGTAAATTATAATGTCTGTTTCTTTTTTGTTTTCTTCTAAAAAATAAATAAATAACTTACACTTTATAATTTTAAAATGACTAATCTATAAAAGATAGTTGAAAATTATATAAATATTATATGACTAAAAATGTATATGAACATTTTTAAACATTACATTAGCTACCCATTTTGTATGATTACCACGTATCTCTTTCGCTAAACACTTGCGTCTGTTTGGGAAAAGTTAAATAAGATATTATATCGAAAATCTCAGTTATGTTGAGATCAAACAATAAAGAATATAAATCGCTATTACTAGAATACGAGCCCATCTAGATAACTAATGAAATTGTGTATTAGTTATGAATGGAAAAAAAGAAAGATGATAAAAAAAAAAAAAGTCAATTTGTTATTAAACATAAAACGCTTTTCTTTTGTGTGGTCTTGCTACGGCACTAAATAAATTGACATATAAAAATAATATAGTTGAGTATTTTGACTTTCACGCTGTTCGTACGCGGAATGATTTAGAAATCCTAGCTTGGCACTCTATTAGCAAAAGTTTGCCGACCCCTGCTCTAGTGTTTCGAATGTAGTCATCGATGATGTCCGAATTTCCTGCAAAAACAGTGTGTTTCAAATGAGTTGTCATGGTTTTAGAAAACAAAGCTTCTACTACTTCAGTTGACCTTTGTAGTCTCCACCATCCTTGTTGATTGGGGGGGGGGGGGAAGAGAGGAGTCCTGTGGTCGTGCTGGCAGCGCGTTCGGCGGGCGTACCAAAGGTCCTGGGCTAGAATCCTGGTTAAGGCTAGAATTTCTTCCTAGTTCTGGAAGGTGTCCCTGAGTCTACCCAGGTCTGGTGGGTGCCTGGTTTTAGTTGGGGGTAAAGTAAAGTCGGCTGGGCATTGTGCTGGCCACACAATCCCCTAGTACGCCGTGGTCACATAAACTGGTGAGCAACCGGTACAATTGATCAATTTGTTCCGGCGGGATACTTTACTTTACTTACTTATTCTTGTTAATGCCTATAATATACTAAATATATTTTAGGCACATTTTAACACGGGATACTTTTCTTCACTTGACACCGTAAAACTTGTAGCCAATTATTTTGTGCTTGCCTTTCTCTCTTGTCTGTTTTTTTTTATTATTTTTTTCTTTGCTTCTTTCCATTTTCTCTAAGTCAACTTTTTTTTCCTTTCTTTTTTTTGTTGCTTCTCTGCCTAAGCTTTAAATGCGTGTTTCTGTTCAAAGTTCTGTAGTTCCATTTAATGCTCCACTGAAAGTAACGCAAAACGTTTGAAAAGAAAACAACAAACTTTGGTTTTAGCGTTTTTAGAAAGCTAGCAAATGTTTTTGAAGCTTTTTGTCTGCTTCCTCTCGGAAAAGTCTTTTGTCGATGTTATTGTCAAGGAGCTTTAAAACATGTTTAAAAATGTAGTATTTACTTTACAATAAAATAAATAAAGGGTACATAATCTCTCTTTATTTCCGAGTGGCATTCAAGTGTGGAATGGGGTGCCTGGAAGCCAGTAACATGACATCGTCAAATAAACGTATCATCTGCTAAATCAGCGTCGGTTGCATTTATCTTCTGTATGATGGGGCGTCTGCAAATGATAAAATTAGATAAGGCAGACGAGAAGGTAAAATAAAGGTAAAAATAAAGGTATAAAAATATATTCCCACAAACCACGAAGACATAAGCAAAATAAGGACAATCACCCCAGTTTGTTTTTCTGGCCACCTTTTACGATTAGGATTGTGTGCCCGGCCCAATGCCAACCAGTCTAGACCCGGATTGTTATAGCACCGTATAGCTCTGCTGAATTTAGAACAAGGGATGTCCCCTAACGCGCTGCCGTTCGGTCCATAATCTCGAACTTTTTTCAAAATCTTCTATACTAACCTCGCTTTGCTGTAGTTTTTTTTTCTTCTTCTTTTTTTTTTTTTTTTTTTTTTTTTTTTGCGTTTTTTTTACTTTAAAAAAAGTTTTTTTGAAAGGCTAACTGGTCCACTTCCTGTCATCCTATCGAGTTGAAACTGAGCGTCGTGTTGCCGATGACAACACGTTTTATCAAACTTTTAGCCCCCCCCCCCTTTTGCTCCCTACTTCCAACCATCCTCCAAGCCCCCCAAAAATCAGTTTTTCAGTTGTTACTTTGCATAACACTTTATAGTAAGCAAAATCCAGAGTCACTCGCTTGCTGTATTTCATAAGGGAAATAATCAAGAATGCAGAAAATTATTTGGGGGTCGTAGAGTCAAAAGTTTTGACCGAAAAAAACGAAAATGCAAACAAAATATTTATAGCAAACTATTTATTAGCGTTTTTTTATTTATTTTTTAAATGCATTTTTATGTTTTGCTATACTTGTTTATTTATTATAGCCTTCGTCTTTATTAACAGAACATCAGTTGTAAGATTTTTTTGTTGATTTTCTTATATTCATAGATTGTATTTAATTAGTTCTTCAATACTTTTCTTAAATATAATAATAATGGTTATTTATATAATGTGTGTGTGTGTATTTTTATGTTGTTGTTTCTTTTTGGTAATTAGTCTAATTAAACTTAATGCAAGGGGCAAACTATTTATACAAATCGTCTCACCATTTTTTCTCGCTGGGGTTAGTTTCCCCTGAAATTGTTTTTTGAAGGACGCGAAGGATGCATAATTATTTGCACCAAAAACCATGTGAGTAGCTTCATTAAATTGCACTCCAAATTTGTTATGATCAGATCTACATTTACAGTAATTGCTTTGGATTAGAACAACAACAACAAATTGTTTGCATTTCAAATAGCAGGTAAAGCCTCCATTGATAAAATATAATAGTGAAAGAAACGAAATATTTTGCGCTTGAGCCAGAAAAGTGTGAGGGGATTGTGCGGATAGTTCAACGTCCGG
Source organism: Anisus vortex (assembly GCA_949126835.1). Classification (NCBI taxonomy): domain Eukaryota; kingdom Metazoa; phylum Mollusca; class Gastropoda; family Planorbidae; genus Anisus; species Anisus vortex. The sequence continues at coordinate 32,121,975 of OX421506.1, forward strand.
TTGGTAATTTACTTTCTATATGTATACATATATTGTATAGACACAAGCGTGGTTCATATAAATGATTTCATAATGAAAGATTTTTACTGTAACAAAAAGCCGCTTATATTTTTATAGCAATAGTCAGGAAGATCAGGTAAATATAAATGAACACAACATCTAACGAAAATAAGTACTCTTTCTTCCCGAGTGGCATCCGGGCATGGAATGGGTTATCTGGACAAACCAGAACAAAAAACAAACAAACAAGAGCTTAGCATCTTTTAAAAACACGAATCCAACTGTAAGACAAGACACAAACCACGGATAATCGTAATGCGCAATAACCTTCTGTATAGAAGGAGCGTCTTCAACAGATAAGATGAGATTGTAGGCTAATATTTGCGATATAACTGTTAATGGGCCAAGGAGTAGACGTTTGTTTTTAAACATAAATGGGTCACGAAACAACGAAATTTTTGGGAAGAGCCAGGTCAAGTTTTTGTATCAGAATTATACAGTTTATGCTTTTCAATTTAAAATAGTTTGTTAAAGATTCTGGGAGATTCAAGATATAGATAGATAGGTAGATAGATAGATAGATAGATAGATAGATAGATAGAGCTAGAGAGAGGGGGGTTGAGAATAGAGTGTTACACAACTTTTTTCAAATCTCTTGGTTTCAAAACGTTTTACTATTAAAGTCAAGACGATAATTAATTGTAACATTTACATGTCTCGTACGATGTCGTTCTGAAAAAAATATCCGCAAGCTCCTCCCGATATCAGTTCTATGGATGCTAATCCAGTCTTTAAACATAATACATTGGTAATCCAGTCTTTAAACATAATACATGCTAATCCAGTCTTTAAGCATAATGCACGCTAATCCAGTATTTAAACATAATGCATGCTAATCCAGTCTTTAAACATAATGCACGCTAATCCAGTCTTTAAATATAATACACGCTAATCCAGTCTTTAAACAAAATACACACTAATCCAGTCTTTAAACATAATACATGCTAATCCAGTCTTTAAACATAATGCACGCTTATCCAGTCTTTAAACATAATACACTCTAATCCAGTCTTTAAACATAATACACGCTAATCCAGTCTTTAAACATAATACACGCTAATCCAGTCTTTAAACATAATACACGCTAATCCAGTCTTTAAACATAATACACGCTAATCCAGTCTTTAAACATAATAAATTCACACAGCCAACCACCACAAGAAGGGTTAACAACGCACCTCTTTAAGACACTCTTTACCTGCTAAAAACAAAAATATGAGAAAGATAAACATCGAGAAAAGTATTTTAAAAACAAATATCTGTAAGGCTGTAAGGATTAGAAAAACTTAACAAACAAGCCAAAACCAAAAATTTCAGCAACAACAATAAAGACAAAAAACAAGAACAACAAAAATTCTACGAAGACTATTCTATAGTTTAAGTAAGTTAAGCTTTGAACACATTTACCTCCAACAACAGCCCCACCACGCCCTAAAAACACCACCACCACAACCCCCACTCCTTAAAAACAAAACAAAAAGTGAACGACAAAAATTTTTGAGCCAATTCAGCAAAATCTTTCAAGACCAGGACTGTCTGGAATGCTGGCTCCCTATAGTGTGAGTTTCTGGAATGACTTTGTGGGTTAGGTCGTCGTCTGCAGACTGGCTGGCTGTGTATCAGAAGACAGGATCTACAGTGACATGTTGCTACTTTAGAGAGCATCGAAATTGACAGTTAGTTGTCTTATGTGTTGTTTTTTTTTTACCATTAGAAATTATGGGCATTTTCTTTGTTTAAGTTTGACATTTGGACGGAAAACACAACAGTCAATTTACATTTGTGCCATATTTCAACTGGTTTCTTTCTGTTTACAAGTCTGCTTTTCCTCTTTTTATTTTCAGCCAGTTACTATTTATATGCTTGAGCCAGACATTTTTCTTTGTATCAGTCAGACATTTCTCTTTATTTCAGTCAGACATTTCTCTTTGTTTCAGCCTGCCATTTCACTTTGTTTCATTTCACCATTTCTCTTTGTTTTAGTTTGACATTTTTCTTGGTTTCAGTCAGACATTTCTCTTTGTATCAGTCAGACATTTCTCTTTGTTTCAGTCAGACATTTCTCTTTGTTTCAGTCTGCCATTTGTCTTTGTTTCAGTCAGACATTTCTCTTTGTTTCAGCCTGCCATTTCACTTTGTTTCATTTCACCATTTCTCTTTGTTTTAGTTTGACATTTTTCTTGGTTTCAGTCAGACATTTCTCTTTGTCTCAGTTAGCCATTTCTCTTTGTCTCAGTCTGCCATTTCTCTTTGTCTCAGTCTGCAATTTCTCTTTGTTTCAGTCAGACATTTCTTTTTGTCTCAGTCAGACATTTCTCTTTGTTTCAGTCCGACATTTCTCTTTGTTTCAGTCCGACATTTCTCATTGTCTCAGTCCGACATTTCTCTTTGTCTCAGTCCGACATTTCTCTTTGTTTTAATTTGACATTTCTCTTTGTTTCAGTCAGACATTTCTCTTTGTTTCAGTCCGACATTTCTCTTTGTTTCAGTCCGACATTTCTCTTTGTTTCAGTCCGACATTTCTCTTTGTCTCAGTCCGACATTTCTCTTTGTTTCAGTCCGACATTTCTCTTTGTCTCAGCCAGGCATTTCTCTTTGTTTCAGTCAGACATTTATCATTGTCTCAGTCCGACATTTCTCTTTGTCTCAGTCCGACATTTCTCTTTGTCTCAGCCAGGCATTTCTCTTTGTTTCAGTCAGACAATTCTCTTTGTTTCAGTCGGCAATTTGCCTGTAATAAAAAAAAAAATAATTTTGGCCCTAAATAAAATTTAAATGAACATTTTGTCAAATAAAAACAAAACAAAATCTTTTAATAGAATAGATCTAATTGATACTCAACGCTTTACAAGAATCATCAAACAATTCTAAAAAAAACAACAACAAACAAGCCGTAAAATCATTGCACAAACAAATTTAAATCAACAAAACATAAAAAGAAAACCTTCTGGTTTTGTTTTATTATTATTGTGTTGTTTTCCCAAAAGTTTTATTTGAGGTTGTGCATGTAAAATGTGTAAGTGCAACCATGTTCTTTGTACTTTTATATTTTCTAAATGTACAAGACCTTTTTACTTTCAGCTAATGAAATTATTTTTATAACTTTTTTTAAAATACAAATTTAGGCGTAAATTAATGTTTTAAAATTGTAAAAGAAAATGATCAATTTCAAAACTACAAAATGAAGACACAATTTTTTTTTACCGTTCTTAATTTAAATAATATATGCAAATTTAGCAACCCATCATCTTTCACAAATGAGCTTTGGGTTAGGCAGGGAGAGGGGAGATTTGTACGACTATTATTTATGTTATAATAATTTAATCAATTTGTCCATCACATTAAAAAAAGCAAAGTGTTTCGTCGGACCAAATTGATCGTAGGCCCGTTGAAGCAGCGTTCACCCGTTTCAGTGGACACGGCATACTAAGGGGATTGTGTGGCCGGCACAATGTCCAGTCGCCTTTACTAATGTGATGCACCTAACAGCTGGGTAGACTCAGGGACATCCTGGAATCGAACCCCAAGACCTTGGGTACTACAGTCGATCGCGCTGGCCACCATTCCTCATTACATCAATTTCGGACTAATTATCATACATAATCTTTTTTGTTAAGTACTCTATAACCTTCTTTTGACAAAAAAAAACAGCGACGACAAACTCGACATCCAATACACCCCCCCCCCCCCCCCCAAATAAAAAAATAACATCAAACAAAATGTGTGTTTGTTTGGTGGGGGATTGGAATAGGGAAGCCTTTTTTTGGTTATGTAACTATTTCTCTTTTGTTATTGTCTACCTTTAAATATAACGTTTCTTTTCTTGAGATACTTAAAAGCAACCACCAGAAACACTCATACAGACAAACACATACAAACATAAACACTTCTACAACACAAACAAAAGAGAGAAACGTTATTCTTGACTTGTTTTGTTTTTTCTCTTTTTTCTTACTTCTTGGTTCTCTTTTCTAAAGCCTGTTCTTAACCGGGTCGAACCTGAGAGCGGTGATCTAGTTTGCAAACCATAGTCACATGTACGAATACAAACCCCTAACCTTTCTATGAGGTCGCAGATCGGGCTTTGCAATCTTAACAAGGCTGATCCTACATTTGACGTACTTCTCTGGAAACGTAAACAAATATGGTCTCATTATCGTTTAAGTACAGTTCCGCCATGTTGATTACCGCAACTATGCATTCGCGTCTTTCTGCACCTTCCTGCACCTTTCCGCAAAAAAAAGTTCCATGTTCGGCCTAGGTTTGCTCAACACGACGTGCAAACCTCCAACCATGGTTCGCGATCCATTCCAACCCGAGATCGCCAACCCAAGACCGGCAGGTTAATACGGAGAACGGTTCGGGTAGGATCGACGATCTGGTTTGCGAACCTAGGGTTTGGCCCGGTTAAGAAAGGCCTTAAGCCCTTCGACCTCACAGTTACATCTTACATCTCCGCGGAGACTGGAGACCTCCATCATTGCAGGGATGTCAGATTTACCTGGCATTAGATGTTTGTAGTGGTACTGCTTCAATTGATGAAGACCGAATATTCTATTGATTATAACTGTCACACGAAGTATTGTCTATCTATCCATCTATCTATTTATCTATCAATTATCTATCTAATTATCTATTTATTTCTCTATCTATCTATCTATCCAGCTCTCTATCTAAATATCTATTTATTTATTTATTTCTATATCTATCCATCTATCTATCTATTCATCTAACTAACTACCGATTATTTCTATTTATCTACATGAATCTGTCTGTATCTACCTATCAAACGGCTCTTCCGAACAATAGATCTATTTATATATCGTTTTGTTAATCTAGCTTTGTAGGCCTACCTATGTGAACGACATCCACGAATGACACTAAATGTCGCCACGAACACGTAATAATTTTTTATTTGAACTTGACCAGGCTCTTTAACGTGAACAACGCTACTCCCGTTTCGTCAAGTGGACTCCACCTCAAGAAAATCTCTCCCCCACTTCTTACCCGGTCCCCCCCCCCCCCATTTTCGCCTAAATATAACTTCGGGTTTATCCGGTGCTAGTCACTAAAAGTTCTGCCGGTATCAAAAAAAAAAAGAAGAGGGGAGGCTACGCATAGCGTCTACGAGATAGCACATTTTGGCTCACGTCACAGGGGACGGAGGGAGGGGGAGGGTAAAGGAACTTCACTCTGACCTTGCCGTCAGAAGGTGAGTATGAGCTCCCCCCTAGTAGCTCAGTGTTCATTGCGAAGAGACGTGATTTCAACCCCCAAAAATAACAACAACTAATAATAACAACTCCACCAAAACGCCAATGTTTATTTCTTGCTCATTCACTTCTTTCAATTGCTTCACTTCTTTCATTTAGTTTATGGAGACAACTGTTCTGTGGTGCTCAGTGCATTGGATTAGGGTTTCAAGGTAGAGGCAAAGAGTGGTCGTAATAGTGGGGATGGTAAAAGGGAGGGGGGGGGGAGAGGGGCAAACTTATTCTCTAAAGTAGTGCAATTTCACCGTAATCTAGTAAAAAAAAATAATAAAAAAAAATAATATTTTATTGAATTATTTATAGTTGAAACGTAAGAAAAAGAAAAGGATTACGTTTTAAATTCGCATTTTCTGACAATATTATAAGGCGCAAAATGTATTATTCTCATGAACTGAAAAATATTATAAAAAAAATAACACAGCACTGACGCAGTAGACGGCTGGTTCGTCAAAACATTGAAGCATGAGAATGGTGGTTATTTATAGAGAGCTTCTGTCCATGCTGTTACATTTAGCATGTTCGGCGCGATCTTGGTAAATACATTACAGTGACAGATGTAAGAGGTTAGTAAGGCAGCATGTAGAATCATATTTCTATATAAATAGCCCAGAATAGAAATTATTTGATGGTATAATTATGTCTATTAGACTCGGTGACTGAGCGGCAACGCGCTCGTCTGGCACACCGAAGGATCCTGGTATTGAACCCTGGTGGAGACTATGATTTTTTTCCTGGGTCTAAGAAGGTGTCCTCTAAGTGGTTGGTTACCTGACATTAGTTTGGGGGATAAGTAACGATAGCTGGGCATTGTGTTGGCAACACTACCCCCCTCGTGAACGCTGGGTTACAGGACCGATAGATTGAATAGGTCTGACGGGAATACTTCACTTCATAATAATGTCTCTGGTTGAATCAATCACCCAACCTATTTATCTATTTATCTTTTTATCTATTTTTCTACTTATCTATTTATCTATTTATCTATTTATCTATTTATCTATTTATCTATTTATCTATTTATCTATTTATCTATTTATCTATTTATCTATTTATCTATGTATCTATGTATCTATGTATCTATGTATCTATGTATCTATTTATCTATTTATCTATTTATCTATTTATCTATTTATCTATTTATCTATTTATCTATTTATCTATTTATCTATTTATCTATTTATCTATTTATCTATTTATCTATTTATCTATTTATCTATTTATCTATTTATCTATTTATCTATTTATCTATTTATCTATTTATCTATTTATCTATTTATCTATTTATCTATTTATCTATTTATCTATTTATCTATTTATCTATTTATCTATTTATCTATTTATCTATTTATCTATTTATCTATTTATCTATTTATCTATTTATCTATTTATCTATTTATCTATTTATCTATTTATCTATTTATCTATTTATCTATTTATTTTTATTTTTTTATTTATCTATTTATTATTTATTTATCTATTTTTTTTTTAATTTATCTAATATTTTTTTAAAATTTATTTATCTATTTATTTATCTATTTATCTATTTATCTATTTATCTATTGATCTATTTATCTATTTATCTATTTATCTATTTATCATTTATCTATTTATCTATTTATCTATTTATCTATTTATCTATTTATCTATTTATCTATTTATCTATTTATCTTTTTATCTATTTATTTATTTATTGTTATTTTTATCTATTTATCTATTTATCTATTCATCTGTTCATCTGTTCATCTATTTATCTATTTATCTATTTATCTATTTATCTATTTATCTATTTATCTATTTATCTATTTATCTATTTATCTATTTATCTATTTATCTATTTATCTATTTATCGATTCATCTATTTATCGATTCATATCCTGTCCCCATCTCTGTCTAAGCTATTCCCCCCTTCCACAATGAGCCATCTCTAGATCTAGTTAAAAGTTAGATCTAAAATGTAAAATATTCATGACGATTTAACACAAAAATTAACGACGATATAAAAAAACACACAAAGAAACCGAAACAAAATAACACGTTCCTCCTGATTCCTTCATCAAACCACTATACATATACATGTAATATATATAAATCAACCTCATCAACTACTGCATCCTCGCCGTTAATGAAACTTGCGTTAAATGTAGCACGCAGTAACGCGACCTCTCTGTCAAATAATCATCGCCCCTTTATGCCGTATTCTCTATCTATACAGTTCTCAACGCTGCCAAACTAATTACCGCCAGGCATTTACTCAACAAGCAATTATCATCTATACGAGGGCGCATTTCTTTCTTCTTTTCTACCCTCGATCTCGGGCTCGCTAATTATTTCCATTCACAATCATGCTCGTTAAAAAAAAAAGAAAAACACAAACACAATTAGTTGGGAGCTATTTTTAGCTATTTGTTTTTTTATTTTTATTTTATTGGTAATTCGAGTCGAATTGCTTCACAGTTAGATGAATTTTGAGAGGCTGTCTCCTCCTCGTTTCCCCCTCTCATTTCCATTACCTCCTCTTTTGTAAGTTTTACTTGCATAACAGATGTGCTGATGTGTAGAGAGAGGCGTGATAATAAACAAGAGTTATATAGAGAGTTAGAGAGTTTCTAATTTAGAAATACAACACAATAACAACCTGTTGCAAATCTCAGATAAACATAAAGATAAAAACACTTTCCTTGTCCCTTATGCGAGAACAAATGCATATAAGTACTCTTTCTTCCCGAGTGGCATTCGGGCATGGAATGGGTTGCCTGAACAAACCAGGAAAACCAGTAACTTAACATCATTTAAAACATTAATAAAAATGCAAGACTAGACTCGGACCACGGATGAGCGTAGGACGCAATAATCTTCTTTATAGAAGGAGCGTTTGTAATGTATAAGATAAGAGTTAGAGTGAATACGAGTGAAAGAGAAAAAAAGGGTTTTTAAAAACAAAACGGACAAAGAGAGATGTAAAGATATAGTGAAAAACGGAGATATACAAAGACGGAGAAAAAAAGATAAGTAAAAGTAAGTATCCCGTCGGACCAAATTTATCCATAGGATAGAAAGAGAAAAAGAGTGAAGAAAAAATGAGAGTTGGGGAGGGGAATAGAAAGAGAGGGAAAGATAGACAGATGAAGACGAGATAGAAAGCGAGAGAGAGAGAGAGAGAGTGAGACATATTCGGGGACGGAGAGAGAAAGAGACGGAAAGAGAAAGACAGGGTGAGAAAGAGAGAAAGAGAGAGGGAGACAGTTAAAGAGAAAGATATTAGAGTGAAAGAGAAAGAGAAAGCAAGAAAGACAGAAAAATAGTAAAGGGGAGAAAAAGGTATATATATATATACATATATATATATATATATATATAGAGAGAGAGAGAGAGAGAGAGAGAGCTGAGAACGAGGAGAAATAAAAATAAAGTGAGACAGTGAGGGAGAGACGGAGATTGAGATCCAAATAGAAAGATAGAGAGAGAGAAAGAAAGAGATGGTTGGAGAGGGGCGGGGGGCGCAGGGCCTTGTACCCAATTAGTGGCGTCTCGCGCCACATTGCCACTGTGTAAAAGATCAGCACGTGCTACATGTTGGTGCTGCACTATTGTGTGTGTGTGTGTGTGTGTGCGTATGTGTATATGTGTGCGTTGTTGTGTTTCTTAGCGTTTAAACATGTTGCCACCAGACTTAGGAAGTAATTTGGTCGCTTATTTGACAGGCTCAGAAATCATTACGCTGACGGTAAAAAAAAACAACAGAAGGAAGCAGAAAGGAAAAAAATATGTTATGTCTATTATGGTGTATCAAAAAACATGTTGTATAAAATGTGTTTACTTGAAGAGGGAGGGGGGAGGAGGGGCTGAATTAATCTAAATTTCGTTCCCTAAAGAAAAATCTTGGATAATCCGTATTTTAGACCCTTAACTAATCCTTAACTAATATTTTGGACCCATTCATATTTTGGACCTTTAGAAAATCTATATATTTAGATCATTAACAAATCCATATGTTGGGCACTTATACACTCCGTATTTTGTGACATTATGATACTGATTCTTTCAGCTGGGTTATGTATATATTATTAACTTAGACCTCAAATCCTTGGGATTATCTGGATTATCTGTTTCGAAAGCGATACACTGTATATGATTTATCGGCATTTGTTTTTATGGGTTTCGGAAGCTCGTCTCACAAGCTTGACATCATGGATTGGACCCACGTGCAGACAATCAGAAAAAAAAAAATCCACATCTGACTAGGCGAGGTGATGGGTGCCGCCAAGTCTACCAAAGTCTACAGAAAGGACTGATGGACACGCACTGTGCAATAGCTCCTCCAACGACCATTAAAGTTATTGGGGGGGGGGGATGTCGAATTCACAATTCACGAATTGGTTGGTTAGTTATCACTATAATATTTCAACCAATCAACGCTCATTCCGTATACTCAGTGCCCTCACATGGGGGGGGGGTAGAGGTGGGCATATGCCCGGGGGCGACATTTCCAGGGTGTGGGGCGGCAAATGTAGAGTCTAACTATAGCAAATATAGCACAAAACAAGCAGTTACATTATGCAAGGAGGCGGCGCTGAAACTTTTGCCCTGTGTCGCTACGTTAGCTTGTAAAGGCTCTGCGTATACTCACTTATTGTCAAATTCAAAAATATACGTATCAGTAAATATACTGTACAATTTTTAAAGTCTTTAATCATAATTTATAACCGTTTATTCAAAAATCTCTCTCCGAGTTACTTTTACTGTAATAATTTCAATTTAATTATGTTCTCGTCAATTTCAAATCTTTAAAACTATTAAAACTATTAAAAGAAGCCAAAGCGTGACGCAATGTTGATAGAAAATTGAGCAGGAGGGCAAGAGACGATAACCAAACTTCAAAATGTTGTTGGAGAAGGCCCCTTCCTCACGTCTGCTAACGTGATAATATCCCCAGCCTAGACTTGACTGCTTGCAGTGTTTCAAAAATAGATTTCAACGGGCGTAAAGAAACAAAAAAACAAACCAACTCCCAGAAACATCTCAAGAAATCTAGAAATACTTTCCGAACTGTTTAATACTGTGGAGATAAATCTTGGCAGGACAGCGTTTTTTTTATAGAAGGAAAATTGTTCAGAGTCTTGGTTGATAGGTGCGTCAAGCTTGGCTCGTATCACGAACATACGTTGTTTCAACATGACGGGAACATATGCTAGTTTGCTAGTTGTAAATGGCTGCTACAAAGATGTTGACACTGACGTTACAAAGACGTGTTGCCGTATCTTTCTTTCTCTCTCTCTCTCTCTCTCTCTCTCTTTGTTCTGTAACTCTTACGATTCTTTATTTACGATTCTTTCTTTCAGTCTCTCTCTCTCTCTCTCTCTCTCTTTCTCTCGATCTCTCTTTCTTTCTCTTTCTATCTCTGTCAATTTATCTAGCATTCTTCTTCTTTATTTATCTTTACATCTCTCTTTAAAAGTCTGCCTTTTCTCTCATTTTTGTTTTCATTTTTTTTTCATTGTTTCTCTCTCTTTCTCTCATATCGGTAATTTATCTCAGTACCGAATTTCTCTGTCTTCTCTCTCTCAATTTCATCCTCTCCTTCTTTTATTCCTTCTTCTTCTCTTTTAACTTTGTCTTTCCATCTAACTGTCTATCTATCTTTCTATCTATTAACTATTAGATAAGATAAGATTACTTTATTGATCCAAACAAATGGAAATTTGACTTGATTAAATAAATTCCGTCTTTCAGCATATTTTAAAACAATATTAAAGAACTTTTTTTACTCAAGAACAATAGACATTCACGCACACTATTATACCATTTATCAAGGGACGGCAAACTAAGGCACGCGTGCCAGACTTGGCACGCAGAACGATTTTCAGTGGCACGCGAGAGACCTCCAAGAATATTGTTAAATGCAAGTGAAAACAACGTATGTCAGCATAATTAGTGGGTGCTGTATGGCGAACTACATGGGAATCACAATGGATGTCCACTGTTTTAGTTCAGGAATGTTTGTACGCAAAGCTCCCATCATTGGACTTGCAATCTGAGACAGAATCTATTGTTAAGATAGTATAGGTAAAGTCGTGGATAGATTTTTTTCTTGTCCGGAAGCAATTAAGATGTATCTTAATGAAAAAAAAATTCCGTTATTGAATGAGGGGAATTAACTGTTGAAGCCAATGTTTCTGTCTGACTTGGCGACACGTTTCAGTGAGTTAAACTTAAAAATGGATTTGCATTGAAACTGGTCATATCTTTCCGTGAAATCAATTTCAAAACATTTAGCTTTTTCCCTAATTTAAGGCAAATTAAGATAGATGAGCATTTTCAGAAGTACACTAGTTATATTAAAACAAGTACCAGGTGACCGATCATTCGATCGGTAATAAAGAGCAGGCGCTTGTACCTTAACGTAATGTGTATGTAAAACAACAGTGTATACATTTTTAAAATACGTCTTTTAAAAGACCAATAAATTGTATTTGTCTTTTTCTTTTTTCTACTATGAATAACATAGGCTTTAAATTCTAACAGTCGAAGCAGAATTTTATTTGTGCAATCTAATATCTAGATTTTGCCCGATAACCCCCCCCCCCCCCCCCCCCCCCCAAGAAAAAAAAATAAAAAAAATATAACAGCTTTATCTCATTTTAAACCCCCCCCCCAAAAAAAAACAAAAAAAAAAACATGTAGGCTAGAGTTGTCAGTTTTAAATCCAACAAAAATATATGTCATTTATGTCATTATGTTATGTATTTAAAAGACTGAAAATGAAAAGTTTAAATTTAAAATATCGTGATAGACGTTACAATTTTTAGTTCTTCTACCCCTTCCCCTACTTTAACAACTAACTGTCAAACTTTGTAGAGACCCCTCTTATAAAATTATGTCAATTTTTTTTTACTCCCTCTCTCACCCTATTCAAGCTAACAATGAGTTACGACCGGCAAATATGTTTGATGATATAAATTAAAAAGATCTACGAATAGATGTAATACATTTTTACTAGTTTATCAGATTTCATATTGACTTCTGAACATAGTCTAATATTTATTACTTGGGCACATATATAAATCATAAGTATAGTTTGTAAATCACTTGTAAAAAATATCTTATACAAAAAGTATTTATTTATTACAAGCTACATTATCCGGCGTTGCCCGGGTGAAAAAAAGCAGGACATGTATAAGGTGCCAATAAAAATTGTATAAGCTACAATTAAAAGAAAGCTATAAATCTAATATTTAATTATTTTTTTTAATGAAGACCGAAATAGGAAAGTAATTTAAAATAAATATTTTTATCGGGTAAAAAAATAGGCAAGTATTTTTTTTTTAACAAAAATATAAATTGCCCGTAGATTTACAATGTATTTTATTTTTTAAAGTTTGAAAAAAAAAATGTAGACAAAAAAGGTATAGTCTAACCATATATGTGTGTTCTAGGTACTGTAGATTATAAGCGGTGTTCCAACAAATATAAATTTCTTGCATCGAATCCAACAGCGCTAAAGAATAAGTTCTGCTATCACGCCTATATACTAACAAGTCAATTTTGTTTTGATGAGTAGAAAGTGCACGTAGGGACAGTACAATTAATTGGGGGCATTCAGGCTCCGATTAGGCGCAACAACGTGCACTCTGCTGGCCATCCCATCCCCTGTCACAACATGACACTGCCTATGTTACTTGTGGTTTCATTGTGAGTATTGTATTCCTCGTCACGAGCAAGGTATCCCATGTAGCGGCGTTTCAATTTCAATAAATTCATATTATTGTTCTGTATGTTATCCCATGGCATATCTCTGTCTAGACTAGTATGCTGGACAAAGTTGGCGTACATGTAAATGCGGAACCAACATTTGATATGAAAACTATGTTCTTAGATACTTTGAATGCGTTACTGCAAGAAAAAGCTAATAATAGCTGGATCATCAGCAGATACAAATATTGTGCTTTTATAGAGGACGTTAAACAGGCTAAAGCAAAGCAAAAAAAAGAAAGTGTTGACTATCATCGTATAAGAAAGTATGACGTCATTTAGGTTGGTGGCAAAGAAAAACTTATTGTACCAGTAACAAAAGACAATAGCGTTATTTTGTACTATGCGCACACAGAAGAGTAATTGACGAACATGACTGATTTTGTAATTTAGTATAAGCTTAAATAAAGATGGATAATTTACTATAATAAACTAATTTGACTGATTTTTAAATTTATTTTAATTAAATATTGTTAATTTACTATAATAAACTAATTTGACTGATTTTGTAATTTAGCTTAATTCTTAATCAATATAAGCCGAATGTGATAATTACGGTATACAAACACTCAAAATCTGCTCATGACCTTCTTAATCGGGCTTTGGCCGATCGCCCCTGGCCATTTCGCGATCTGGCCGGCCAAGGTCCGAAATCAAGAACAGATCGGGCTTTGGCCGGTCAAATGTGAGGTGATATTGGCCACTTCGCGATCTGGCCGACTTCGGGCTTTGGCCGTAACATATATATATATATTCTCTCTCTATATATATATGCAATATATATCTATCTATTTAAATCCTTATTAAATTAGTAAGTAAGCCTTTCAGATAAAGCTCATCATTGGGAGACATGAAAACAGCGTCCACACGCTTCTGTCTATGACATAATATTAATAATAACATACAAGGGGATGAGTGGCCAGCACACTGCCAAGCCAGCTTAATTATCCCCATACTACTGTCAGGTACCCATCATAGCTGGGTAGACTCATTGGACACCATCAACACACGATAACAAGTCCTAGCCTTCCAGAGGATTCGAACCCATGACCCTTGGCACGACAGTGTCGTTTATTAACCATTCCCGTACCGACCTACTTCTATCTATGCTGCCTTCAGTTCCGCTATATACGCGCCCGGGACTGTAAGGGTTAAAAAAAAAAGACATTCGGCCGTTGTTCACTCTTACCCATTTTCTTTAATATTCGTCAGCAGATCAGTAATTGTACCTTGATCAACCCCTAAATCCTAAATATGCCCGTACATGTTTCACACCCTTTTCAGTGTAAATGTATTTATGCTGCACTATATTTGAACATGTAACTGGTAAAACTATAATAATATACCAAAAAATAAGTGAACATCGTAATATCTAAATGCGCTATTGCTTATTAAGTACGTTATTGGGACATGGCAGTATTTAATACAAACTAAACGGTAACTAAATATTGCATATATTTACAATACAAACTTAACAAAAATAAATATCTATATTATATTAACACGGCACATTTCCGCATAACACAAAATGAACAAGCGTTGAAACCAGAGTTCAAGGTAAAAATGAAACAACCAAATCTCGACTGAAGTCAAAAAAAATATTTTAAGAAAGTAAGACAGATTATCAACAGACGTAAGCTTTGATTTGATTTCCTTCTGTGACGCGTGCCAGGTCAATCGGGGAGTTATTCTTTTCTTTCTAACAGTCTTTAAAAAAAAAGTTTTCCCCTGCTCAGGTAGGAGCTATCTATCTATCGAAAGCTGTCGAAATAAAACTGAATTTGTTCTTTCAACAGGCTTCACTTAGAGTTGGCCTATCCTTGCAATGACGTAGGCATAATATACTATCTACACTTAAAAAGAAAAATACTAAAAAAAAACATTAGTTTAAACATATTGCTAGTAGAGTGTTCTTTATAATAAGGTATATGAAAAGTAAACTGGAAACATTTTGTGGCACAATATTCAATATTCACTTAGGTTGGCAATCCTTGCCATGACCTAATAATAATGGTCATTTTATAGCGCTTCTATTCATGTTATTAAATTTAGCATGCCCAGTGCGCTCTTGGTGTGAATTACAGTGGCAGATGTATTAGTATGTAAGGCACACAGCCACTAGCCAAAGAGAAAGGTCTTTAAAAAGACATATACTATCTATATTTTAAAAGGTATATTTTGTATTATACTAAGCATCCTTCTATGACAAAAGATTATTGCGCCCCCAGAAGCGTCACTGGCTGCACTAGGCCCCAAAGTCTGGATAGGCGTCAAATTGACACTTTCGTAACGTAAGCGAATGTTAGCCCACCAATGAATGCAAACTGACATTCTTTATAGGCGCCAATGTGGAGCCCCCGACCCTGGCGCCCGTTACTTCAGTACCCTACTGGTTCGCCCTACACTTAACATTGGTATATATTTAGTCCTGCGATTAGGGTTTCAAATGATGTTAAGTCATTAATTTTTTTTTTTGATTGTTCAGGAAACCCATTCCATGACTAGATGCCGCTCAGGAAGAAAGTAAACTTGTATTTATTTATTCTGGGATAAGAAGTTTTTTCCCCGAGTATTTTTATAGATTACTGTCGGGTTTTAAATAAGAATTTAATGCTTTATTTATTAATCAATTTTATTTAGCTTACTTCTAATAAAACTCGCAGCTCTTTTATGAAGTGTTACAGCTAGTTTATCT
Source organism: Anisus vortex (assembly GCA_949126835.1). Taxonomy (NCBI): domain Eukaryota; kingdom Metazoa; phylum Mollusca; class Gastropoda; family Planorbidae; genus Anisus; species Anisus vortex. Next base: position 32,137,752 of record OX421506.1, read on the forward strand.
TTTCTGTATTTTTCTTGGTCCCATACAAGTATAAGTTTAACATTCCGTTGCATGGTTTTGATACAGATGTCGAATAAACTTTCTTTATGAAGTCCAAAGTTAAATTGTGTAATTTGTAATTACTTCAACAATAAGAATTACATTCTTGTAATTCATCAAGGTTTGATTTTGTTTAAAATATTTAAAAAAAAAAATATTCAAAAAAATGTACACCTCCGACGGGACTCGAACCCGCAATCCCCGGCTTAGGAGGCCGGTGCCTTATCCATTAGGCCACGGAGGCTCGATTAGTGGTCAAGTAATTTTACACTTCAATTACTGCTATTATTATAGTTAAAGTAAAAGTATAAAATAACTAAAAGTAAACATTTTTTTTGTTAAGTTATAAATGTACAAAGAAGAGGACATAAATAAACACTAAGAAAATCAGTGTTTGATATTGGTTTTTTTTAATGTTTTATTTGGTCGATAGATTTACGTTGGAGTGATATCATTGAATCCATACGATAAATGTCTTATTACAAATAGATAGATAGGCCTACTAAATAATAAAAAAATCGTATAAGTTTACAGACGTTCCTTCTAGGTAGAAAATTATTACGTCCACTAGGCCCAAAACTCCTGCAGGGCGACAGGGATCCGCCGGTGGCAGGGCTAGAACCCGCGACCTGTCAGTTGGTTTTTGGTTGACAGTCCGGTGATCTAACCGCTGGACCAGCCGGCTTCACAATTCATTGAATTGTGCAATGATAGACTGATAGACATACATTTAAATCAATCCATTAAAATATTTTATCTGAAGACTCTTATCAAGTCTTATCTGTCAATTGTTAAGTTCAGTAAAGATAAACTTTAAAAAACTGACTCAAGCAATAATAATTGACACTTTAGTGACTTATTGAGTGACTTATTGAGTGACTTATTGAGTGACTTATTGAGTGACTTATTGAGTGACTTAGGCCTATTGAGTGACTTATTGAGTGACTTATTAAGTGACTTATTGAGTGACTTATTGAGTGACTTATTGAGTGACTTATTGAGTGACTTATTGAGTGACTTATTGAGTGACTTATTAAGTGACTTATTGAGTGACTTATTGAGTGACTTATTGAGTGACTTATTGAGTGACTTATTGAGTGACTTATTGAGTGACTTATTGAGTGACTTATTGAGTGACTTATTGAGTGACTTATTGAGTGACTTATTGAGTGACTTATTGAGTGACTTATTGAGTGACTTATTGAGTGACTTATTGAGTGACTTATTGAGTGACTTATTGAGTGACTTATTGAGTTTCTTATTGAGTGACTTATTGAGTGACTTATTGAGTGACTTATTGAGTGACTTATTGAGTGACTTATTGAGTGACTTATTGACTTATTGATTGACTTATTGAGTGACTTATTGAGTGACGTATTGAGTGACTTATTGAGTGACTTATTGAATGACTTATTGAGTGACTTATTGAGTAACTTATTGAGTGACTTATTGAGTGACTTATTGAGTGACTTATTGAGTGACTTATTGAGTGACTTATTGAGTGACTTATTGAGTGACTTATTGAGTGACTTATTGAGTGACTTATTGAGTGACTTATTGAGTGACTTATTGAGTGACTTATTGAGTGGCTTATTGAGTGACTTATTGAGTGACTTATTGAGTGACTTATTGAGTGACTTATTGAGTGACTTTAGCTTATAACGCTGGTTCACCACCCCTATAGATCAATTGGGACCGACGGGACACTTGCGCACCAATACGCATGGTCTTTCATTTGTAATTATTTCTTTAAATGAAAAGGCCCAATCGACCTGTTGCTGAAAAGAGTCTTCGCCACAGAAAATGTCTGCGCCCAACAACACCTCAGTCCTGTTTACAAAATCTCTGGAATCAGGTGTAATCTAAAGTAGAATTACGTGGGAAAAAAAGTATCTGGTCGACGTGACACGGCCAATGAGTTCGCCAACACTGAGCTTCACCTACCCCTTCCCCCCACCCGGGGCTCGTTTTTTGTTAATACATTTTCTCTCTCTCTCTTCCCTCCGCAACCGAAATTTCCAAAACTAACGCCCTCTCCCAGGTGTCTTTACCGTTTGGATATAAAAAACCATAGGGGAAGGGGTAGGGGGAGTTGCAAATTCAGTTGTGATTGCTGGTAAAATGGGTTATAGACACCGCGACACGCTGGAACTTTATTGGAAGGCTTTTCGCAGCCAAACAAAAACAACAACATGAATCTAGTATTATTTGATTTCTTTTTGCTTCTGTGGATTTGTAAGTTTTAATGTGCTTTCCAAACTTAGCATCTTTTCGTTGCTGTAGGATATATATATATATAAACATTTTCTTTTAGGGCGGGGGGGGGGGATTCTAAGAAATTCACATGTTTTTGTTTCCATACATTTAGTGTTTGTATTTTAATTTGGTTCTTTTAATTGTATTTTTTTTATGGATCTATTATAATTAAAAAAAAAAGCTACCTTGTCGACTATGAAGATTAAAATTTTGGCTTTAAGTATTATTTCTTTTTTTTAAATTTTGGTCCTTTTTTTAAAAGCTCTTATTGTAGACAATTGGTGATGCCGGCTGTTCCAGCGGTTAGTTTACCGGACTGTCAACCAAAAAACCAACTGACACGCCGCGGGTTCTATCCCTGCCACCGACGGATCCCTGTCGCCCTGCGGGAGTTTTGGGCCTAGTGGACGTAATAATCTTCTAACTAGAAGGAACGGCTTGTAAACGTATAATAAACACGTTTCTGGTTATGCGTGTTCGACCGGACAGAAGCTTGGTGTTCCCTCCCTCCCCGCCCCCTCTTTTTGTTCCCCCTGAACATTGTTACGTCCTGGACGTAAGAGCCGGAAGGTGATGTGTGTATGTGTGTGTGTGTATGTGTGTGTGTGTATGTGTGTGTGTGTATGTGTGTATGTGTGTATGTGTGTATATATTTGTGTGTGTATGTGTGTGTGTGTATGTGTATATATGTGTGTGTGTGTATGTATGTGTGTGTATGTATGTATGTGTGTGTGTGTGTCTCTGTGTGTGTGTATGTGTGTGTATGAGGAGGTGGGGTATAGAGACGCTATTATGGAGCATTACCCATGCCACTGTTTAATTTGTAGCATTCTATGGCGCTTTTTCTTAGCTTACGTTTTTATTAGTGTTCCCCACAAGTCATCTATAATAATAAGAATTAAGGTTTACTTATCAATAATTATTTAATAAAAAGTTGTTGATCTTATTTATTTTGTGGAGAGTTTTTGGTGCTGTCCAACTCAGAAATAGATACAATCGTTAGTAACAAAAGAAATTTCTATGAGCATTAATTTTTGTAGTTGATTATTGTGCAAAAAGAATAATTTAAAAAAAAATAAGTTGAGCTCTTAACCCTTACAGTCCCGGGCGCGTATATAGCGGACCTGAAGGCAGCATAGATAGAAGTAGGTCGGTACAGGAAGGGTTAAGAAAACAACAACAGAAAAGCCAAGCTATAATAAAAATGGTCTTTTGTGCCCTATTTTGTACCCCCCCCCCCCCCACCTTCAACTCCATCCATGTGCACCCCCCCCCACCACATACTTTGTTTCCAAAACAAAGAATTTAAAGAAAAAAAATTTCTTTGTTAATTTTTTGTTCAGTTGTTTACGTTCCAACTTTGAATACTTAAAAAAACAAAAAACTTTTCGAATTGTTTATATAGTGAAATCGTTCAACCAGGGCAGTAAAGCCTACTATTACCCCGTCCCCAAACCGTGCGATATTTTCCCTTTTGCTAATTTTTGCCTCCTCCCCCTTTATACTATTTGCTTACCACTTGCCCCCCCCCTTCCCCCTTCAATAATGTACACTACTTGTCTCTCCTCCCAACACGCAAAGTTTTTTGTCTAAACCTCTTCCAGTTTATCCTCTATTTCGTCTTATTGTGTGGAATCTTTGTTCGCCGCTTGCAATAATCGGCTGGGGTGTTTTAGCATGATGTCGGATCAATTTATTTTGTGTTCTCAAACTTGAAGTTAGATTAATTATACACCTCTTCACACCCTCCTCCTTTTGCCTCCTTATCCATTCACTCAATTTCCAGCTACAGCAGCTCTGATGCGATATAACCGCTGGTGACACTATGAGTCTTGCCTAATCTGCCGTAGCCGTACAGATAACACAGTACACTTAGAAAACTCTAATTCGCTTCCCAAAATACATTTTGACCAATAATATACATGAAAAAAAACTTCCATTATTTCCTTGATATAAAACAAAAAGCGAATATCCCAAGTGTGGATTGAATAAGCCAAGGTATAAAGCACATGCCAAGAAAGGGTATCACTGGTCCCTACGGCTGCCTCTAAAGTCTAAACAAATTTATAGTTTTAATCAACTTGACAGCCTATTGAGATTCAAAGTGAACGACATTTTGGATTTAGCTTCAGTCAACCGATGTTAGATTGCTATTCTTAATTAAAGAATGAATTCGCAAGTGATCAATCAAACTTAGTAGCTCATGTGATGTTTTAAAATTTACATATAAAATCTTTATACTTTAATATATATATATTATAAGTCTTTTTTTAACCCGATTATAATATTTATTTTAAACTACATTTCTAAATGTTTTCAGTAAATGAAAATTTTATTTATAAAATTATTAGATCAATTTAGCTTTCTTTTCATGGTAGCCTATGAAATTTTAATCTGTATCTTATATAGGCCTATTTAATTTTCCCCTCGGCAACGCCGGGGACTTGTATATATAGCTTGTATATTAATACATTAATAAATACGATAATCGAGTAATTTATTAAAATAATTTTTGTAAACAAATTATTATAGATTTAGATTTACTTTTATTTATGCTTAATTATAGAACTTAAACATACAAACTCATTTGAACGTAATTTTTATGTATCCATTAATATGACCCTTGTCCTTGCAAGCTCTTCGCCAATGGTTCAATATCAGGAACTTATTTGGTCACATTAAGCACAGACTTGCTTTTGTGTGTTCAAGTGTTAGATGCCCAGCAGTTGGGAATAGCAGACGACCTTTCTCTTAGCAGCTTCCTTCCAGACTATTCAGCGAATTCGCAAATTTCAACGTTTAAACGTTTTGTTGTTTCAAATAATATTTAACTTGCTGCAGTTCAAAATCATTAATGCTGTGTCCATCCATCCAAGAAAGATCTAGATTTAATTGGTTAGTAGCAGGGCACGTTGGGCAGCGCGTTCGGCTGGCGTAACGGGGGTCCTGGTTTTGAATCCGGGTGAAGGTTAAGATTTATTTTTTTCCCTGGCGTCCCTGAGTCTTCCCATCTATGATGGATACATTAATTTAGTTGGGGTGTTGTGCTGACAATACATCCCCTAGTATGCCGTTGCCACAGAAACTGGTGAACGCTGCTTCACCGGCCCTACGAGTAAATTTGGTCCGACGGGTACTTTACTTTAGTAAGCTTAAAAAAATATCAGGCTTAATCATACTTAATGAGGTATGAAATTCTGAAAACATGGCTCGTCCATAAATTTGAAAGTCTTGACTTCGGTTACAAAATTCTGCTATGAGTGATTCAATGTACATCTAAAGGTCATTTATGTATATAGATGTGAATGCACCTTAATATTAAGGAAATGTTTCGGAGTTCATAACAGGTCATAATATGTGTAGTTTCAACGCAAATCCGTTTTCTGTAGACAAGACAGATAATTTGTTGTTTCGACCCTGTCTTTGTAAATGCAAGTTCACCTCATTAATATGTGCCGTTGCGTCTCTCAGAAACATCTACTTTAACCAAAGACTATAATAAGATGGACCGCTTGCTCTATTTTTAGACCTTGGACCGCTTGCTCTATTTTTAGACCTTATTGTTCTTTTTACTCCGTGCGCAGACAATAACACTGTCTTAAATTACTGCTACGCTCCTAGGTTTGCCTAAATGTTTCCGCTGTATACAACTTTCGATTTTAATTTTAATTTTTCATTGAGAAAACCATTGCGATTAAATAAAACGGAAGTGCAAAGTACAAAAGGAAATCGAGAATTCCGAAAAGAAGTCATTCGAGTCATCAAAAAGCAGAAATATTAAAGCAAGCGCCCCATCTTATTATATTCTCTACTTTAACATCCAGTCCTCATCATTCGATTCCGGAAATTATTTTTTTCATAAAGAAACATCTTAATTGCTTCCAGACAAGAAAGCAATCTATTCAAGACTTTCCCTCCGTTAAGGCAGCGAACAATGTGTGGAACTGCAGAAATCCAAATTTACTCTCGATTTCTTAAAGAAGAGATTTGAATTGCCTGTAAATCAAATGAAGAGTTGGCAACTAGAAGTTAACTATCATAAGAACATATTCCAGAACAATGCTAGGATTTTCGCCTACAACAGGGAAATTCCGCATGCCATTGAAATACGCTCTGCGTGCCAAGAATGGTACGGCGTTACGTTGGTTGCCGACCTCTTATATACTGCATATGAATTATGTGTCACGTAAAAATTAAGTAATATATCCAAGTAGAAATTGGACCAGAAAAACTAGACTGATGTCAACACTCTCAGACCTTTCTTTGGGGCAAAAAGTCCAGTTTTTAAAAACCTAAATTATGAGGCCGAATCTGAAGCCGCGAGGACTTAGACTTTCTATTGAACTTTATTAGACTTTATATTTATTATTCCTTGCAGAAAGGGTAATGTGCGAGGGCAGGCAGTTTCCTGGACATGTAATCCCATATTAGTTGTAGTTTGTTAAGATATGTTTATGTGTATGTGAAAGGTTTACCTCATTAGAACAATGGTGCCTTTACGATGCTCTAGGAAATGTATGTGTTATCATGCTCATTCTTTTACGATAAGAACGTCTTAACTGCGCCACAACCTCGCCCCCTCACCCTCCCAAACTTCTAACCAGGGCACTGACTATGTGTGTATCTATGTATGTGTGTGTCTGTATGTGCGTGCCACCTCTATTCCTTTACTGCTCACTCCAGCAAATTGAGCATACAAAAAAAGAAACGAAATTCTGCGGGAGTGAGGAAAAGTTTTTTTTACTAAGCTCGAGAACGACTTTGTACCTTGGCAGGGGCTCTAATAAACACAGACATCATCTCAGCACGCTTAGCAGACTGCAGACTTTGGACAACAAACAACTAAACCAACAAACAAACCACAGGAACAACAACAAACAAACAAAAACAAAAAAAGATAAAATTTCTGCACACATCGAACAAAAAGAAGTAAAAGCTGTCCTCCCCCAACGCCCCATCCCCAACTGAGTTCAGTATTCAGGAATCACTATGCTTTCAAACACCAGCAAACGTTTCATGCTGTGTTGGAAAACAAATAGATCTATAGTGACATTGTTCTTTCGAAGACTAGTGGGTTCTAGATCTGGCCAGATTCTCACGGGGAAACTATCCCCCGAATACTACAAATTAAACCTCTACCCAAACCACACACGTCACAATCTTTAACGTTTGGGTGTATCAAAAAATGGGCCAGGCACATAATTAAAAAGTTAAAAACCTGGAAGAAATAAAACGTACGACCTGGTGAGGAGACCATGACATTCTACCAGGCTTCGGTCTTTTTATTTTGTTTTTTTTAACGCAACCATCTGCGAGTAACTAGCACTGACTACGGTGCTATAGAGATCATATAGAATATAGTATATGCAAATTAAAGACTATACAAAATATATACTTTGCGTAATATAGATTATGAATAATAAAGATCATTCAAAATATAAATTATGCTAGATAAAGATCATACAGTTATTGAAAATGCTGATATAGGTTCTACAAAATTAATATGTTATCAGTCATACCAAAGACTATGATAAGACAGAACGCTTGCTCTATTTTTAGATCTTCAGCTTAAGCGTTGTTTTTTTCCCCGTACGCAGCCAATAACGTTGACCAAAATGACTCGTTAACTTGCCTAAAGACTTCCGCTGTATACAACTTTCGTTTTTTTTTATCTTAATTTTCCATAGAGAAAATCATAGCGAATTACTAAACCGGAAGTCTAGAGGACAAGGTGCGATCGGAAATTCCGAAACAGAGTGTTTCGAGTTATCAAATAGCAGAAAATATTAAAGTAAGCGGTCTATCTTATTATCGTCTTTGGCAACACTATCAAAGGCTGAGACTACAATTAGACGAATCGAATTTGCTAAGCTTTATATTATCCCAATCGCTTACAACAAACTGTGTATCTCAGCTAAATTAGTTGTTATGCCCAAGACTTTATGCGGCCGCCTAGGTTGCCTAAAAGAACGAGCCGGCCCTGCTGCCTACTCACTCGGCAGGCGGTTAGTCAAAACAATACCGCATCATAGTCAACAAAATTTCTATGGAAAGTTTTTGACACTTCAGATTAGCACAAAATGGGCCATAAATTAATTGTACAATTAAAAAACAACGCCACTGGTAATCAAATATTATGCAAGTCTTAATTTATTTTATGCTTCGGTGTTTTTACTTACTAGTATATTATTATGCGTAGCCATGTGGAGGCTGGAGCACGGAGCAGTTATAAAAAGTTAATAGTTAATTTATGGGCCTACATTTGGTTTAATATAATATATTACAAATTTAATTATCTTATCTTATACATTACAGACGCTCCTTCTATAGAGAAGATTATTGCGTCCTACGCTCATCCGTGGTCTGAGTCTAGACTTACATTTTATTAATGTTTTAAATGATGATAAGTTACTGGTTTTCCTGGTTTGTTCCGGCAACCCATTCCGTGCCCGAATGCCACTCGGTAAGAAAGAGTAATTATATGCATTTGTTCTCACATAAGGATTAAGGAAAGTATTTTTGTCTTTATGTTTATCTGAGCATTGCAACAAGTTGTTTTTGGGTTATATTTCTAAATTAGAGTTTAATGCCTTATGTATTATTACTACTTTACTCATTGCCCTTCTGTCCTCTAGTGGTGTTACTCTTGTTAATTGGGAATATTCACTAGTTATGAACGTTGCTTGTCTTTGTTATAATTTGTTCTAATTTTTTTATGTTTTCTGTAGTAGATGGGTCCCATACACATGATGCATATTCTAGTATAGGCCTAATAAATGTGAGATACAATTTTAGTTTTATATTTTTATTACATTTACAAAAATTCCTTTTTATGAATCCAAATGTTTTGTTAGTTTTATAAAATAATACATATTATCAATTTATGTCTATAAATATGTATTATTAAACTACATTTGCAAAATTTATTTGTGTAACATTTATTTTGTATTTATCTTTAATATTAGGAATGTCCGTGTAATCTGTTCAATATTATTTAAACTTTGATTTTTCCACGAACGGTTTTTAAACATATGTTTAAACATGATGTTGTTTTTAATTTTCTGTTGTTGTGGTTTTTTTTTAACTTTTTAAAAATGTACAAAGGTATAAACAAACCTTTCCCAAAATGTATGCTATATTTCAAAATACTACACACAAAAGTAATATGTTATCAAAACAATATTTTAAAATTTGTTAGATTTCACCAGAGAGGAAAGGGAAACACTTGCAGCATAAGGCATCGTCTACTTCAGGGGTCAGCAGCCTTTTGATTACAGTGTGCCAAACTAGGATTTCTAAATCATTCAGTGTGCCAGAAATCTGAAAGTCAACCTGCTCTATTATACTTTTTAACAATTATTTTTATAGGACAATTAATTTAACACCGTAGCAAGACCCGAAGCCAAAAGCAAAGGAGATTATTTATAGAGAAAATCGTGAAAGCATTTTAGATTTATTTAAAAATTACGCTTTTGTGATTGTCATCCTTTTTATTTGCATTTTTATCAGATAAAATATTCAATTATTAAGTTTTCACATTTATAGTAATTATTGTCTTTACATTCTCATTTAGAGATGGGTCGCTCACTAAAGAACTGATCAACTGATCCGGGTCTTTTAAAGGAACGGATCCGAAAGCCGATCACTGTCAAAAGACCCGGATCAGTACTGATCCGTTCCCGTTCTGCATTTCGATATGTTGGTTTCCATAGTTCACTTAGAATCCGGATCTGACCCTGATCAGACCGATTCAGACCCGCTCAGTACTGATCGGATCAGACCCGCTCAGTACTGATATGGGTCTGTACTGATCGGATCAGACCCGCTCAGTATTGATCGGCTCAGACCCGCTCAGTACTGATATGGGTCTGTACTGATCGGATCAGATCCGCTCAGTACTGATCGGCTCAGACCCGCTCAGTACTGATATGGGTCTGTACTGATCGGATCAGACCCGCTCAGTACTGATATGGGTCTGTACTGATCGGATCAGACCCGCTCAGTACTGATCGGCTCAGACCCGCTCAGTACTGAATGGGTCTGTATTGATCCGTTCCCGTTCTGCATTTCGATATGCTGGTTTCGAATGCGAGTGATCGTACAATTGCTGTCAATTGTAAATAATGTTGATGATACCATTTTTGCATTATAATTAGCCAATATGATTACAGTATTTTACATTTACCCTTTTAATTTTACTTATTAGGTGAAAAAAACAAGGAATTATAGCTTAAAAACAAAAGTTTAATTATAATTAGTTTAGTAGCCTACAACTAGACAATTGAGAACAATTATTTCTTATTTATATTTTTTTATGTTTTAAGTAACAAAAAAAAAACGGCGTTTCAACAAGGGATCCAAGTTGTTTTTCTCTCCCCTTGACATCCAACATATAAAATTATGGAGGGAGGCGGGGGAAGGGTAAATTACTAAGTGATCCGTGGAACCGTTCAACGGATCCGTATCTTTTTAGTGAGCGCTCAATTGAGCGGCGATCAGCATGGTGAACGGTTTTGCCCATCTCTATTCTCATTTGTTAATCACGCTGAGGATCTCGGGTTAACTGAGAAGTCCTTCTGTGTAGATAGTAGATAAGTAATGGACTCTAATATCGTATTGCGGGATAGATACGTAGTAATCATAAAACCTGGGTAGTTAATATAATGTTTGAAAATATACATATAAAATATTTATTCATATAATATTTGTAAAATTTTCAAATACTTTTTACACTTTGATCATTTAAAAATTCTAAATTGTAGCCATTTATTTTTTCTAAAAGAAAATAAAGAAATATATAATATTAGAAATATTAGCGCAAATAAAACGGGTTTATTATCTCCCCTTATTTTAAAAAACGTTTCCACTTTTGCTTCAAAAGTGATGCCAAACAAGCTCTGTTTTGTAATATACCAATTATTACTGACTAATCATTATTTCGTTATATAACACCAACATTAAAAGATTTAATTATTAATTAAAAAAAATAATTATCTTAAAACAATTTTAAATAAACGTTTCCTGCATTTATTTTAAACATTAATAACTACAGAAATGACATAGTATAGTGCTAAATTTATTACATTCATAATATTAATATTTATTGAATCAATAATACTAAAAAAATTTTTTTACAATTACTTATATTTATGTTTAGTTAAAGAAGAAAAGCATAAAAACTCTTTTAAATGTAACTAGTTTAGGCCTATATCAATTAATGAGCGGTCAAGTGTAGGTGACCTCTTTGAATGCTTTTAAAACAGCTTTCATGCGCAATAAATATTGTTCATATGTGTAAGTTAAATCAAAAGCTGAAAGTAAAATAGCTAATCTCTAGCAGTTGAGAGTAACAGATGACTTTCCTAAGCAGCTTTCTTCCAGATTTTTTTTTTCCGCAAAAGGGCACCATTGGATGAGCATTATTTTTTATTTTAAAAATTCAGCTTGCTGCATTATAAAAAGCCAATATCTCTCCACTTTAAAAAAAAATCTACATCTAAGAAGGTTTTTGTAATATCAAACCAGTTATAAATAAGTCAATAAATTTGAAAGTCTTGCCTTTGATTTGAAAACTTCGCTTTGAGTGCTTCGACTATCTATCTTAATAATTGCCTTAATATAGTATATAATATTATTAAAGTAAAGTAAAGTACCCTTCGGACCAAAGTGATCATAGTGCTGGTGAAGCAGCGTTCACCAGTTTCTGAGGCCACGACATACTAGGGGATGTGTGGCCAGCACATGCCTAGCCGCCTTTACTTTACCCCAACTAATGTCAGGTACCCAACAGAGCTGGGTAGACTCAGGGACACCCTCAAGTCTTGGGAAAAAAATCATGGCTCCAAGAGGATTCAAACCCAGGACCTTCGGATAGCCAGTCAAGCATAATAATATTAGAGGTAGTTAAATGTTTTGAAATTGTTTCACGGACAGATATGTCCAGTTTCAATGCAAATCAACTCCAGTGGTCCTTGTATATGTGTCAGGTCAACTCACTTAAATGTGTCGCTATGTCATTCAGAAACATCGGCTTCAACAGTCAGTTGCTGTTGTTTTATCCATAACTACCACCTTTTGGGTGTCTCTCGCGTGCCTTTGAAAATCGCTCTGCGTGCCAAGTTTGGCACGAGAGTCTTAAGTTGCCGACCCCTGGTCTACAGAACAAATGGTTTTGTGACGTCGAATACAATTCAAAAAAACAAATATTCACAGTATGCGTAGGCATCTGTATGCTTGAGTGAATTAGAGATTAGGAGTCTTGCATTATGATTACTTTTTTTAAATGTGCCGCAATTTACATATCTTCCTTCGAGATTATTTGTTGATACGCCGATAAAATACGCCCGAATACTCTTTTTTTGACGTTTCATCTGCCTTCAGTACCATCAAATCAGCCCGCGCAAGTCGTTTTCTCGGTTATCAGGCCCACTGTGATTAAAAGTTTGGTGATCCCTGATCTAGAAGCTGAAAAACTTCTCACGTGTTTAATGTTTCGTTTTTTTAATAATAAATAAACTGTGATGATATTTGAGCGTATTTTGGTTTCTCCAAATCCCATGTTTATAAATAAAGCCTTACACTTTAATTTGTTCAACAAATTATTTTAAAAAAGAAATAAACACCAAACAGGAAACTATGATAAACTATGTATCTATATTCATGAAAAACTTGTTTGTCCAGGTGTTGTTTCCAGTTTCTGTGAGATAAGTTATGAAAAGCTCAACTTCATCAGAGATGTGTGCATTTTTTGTACGTCTGTGTGTGTGTGAATGTGTGTTATTTAGCACATGTGTATGCACAAAATCAACGATAAATGTAAAAACACATTACAAATTTAAACATAAAACAATTAAAAAATGCACAAATTGCGTAGCCAAGTATCTGTTGCAATAGTAAGCAGTCTCTATCTCTTTTGTGATCTAAGACAAAAATCTCTGTGTGTGTGTCTGTGTGTGTATGTGTGTTTGCTTTGTTTGTATTTCTTCTCTCTTGTCTTTGCTTTCTATTTTTTTCCTGGCGTATTCCATCTTTGAATGAAGTAGGAATGAAGAGAGGAAATGTTTAACGTAGAAAAAATTTGGCACGTAGTAGATTCACGTGACATGTTTACACACAAAAGATAGTTTCAAACTTGCTTTGTGCCAAACTACAGATAACTGCATTATTTGATGCCATTTTTTAATAATGAAATGCAAACAATGTTATGAACAATCGGTTCAATTTATGTAAATTGCATTTACCTAATTTTTCTATTTATTTCATTTCAAATGTAAATATCTATCAATCAAACTTTCTATCTATCCATCAATCTCATCCGTCCATTCACCGATCCTTATATCTATCAATCTATGCATCCACTTACACATCTATCTATAGATCTATCTCTATCACCAATCTATTTATTTATCCACCTATCTGTCTGTCAGCCTGTCCGTGTGTTTATCCATCTATCTTTGACCTGTTTATGTTATTATCTCTTACTAATATATAGCTATCTATTTATCTATGTCTCTATGTAATTAAGTCTATCAGTATATCTATAATCTATTTATGTTTCTCTTTCTCTCTATCTGTTTCTCTTTCTAGCTTTCCGTCTTTCTGTTTGTGTATAATTATATATAGCTATCGATTTAAAAGTAATAATATATATTCATATTTGAAAGAGTTAAGTGAGGAGAGAAATGAAATGAGAACAAGAGACAGAGAAAGAAGAAGATATATAGACAGTGTTTTCCTGCAAACATTTCTCTCATTGACTCTCACTCTTCTCGCTTCCACGCTCTCTCTCTCTCTCCTTCTCTCCCTCTCTCTCTCTCTCTCTCTTTCTTTAGCAATCCCTTGTTTTTCTCCATCAATCAGTGTTAAAGCTATCTTTATACCTATAAATAAACTAGGCACACTAAACAATGATATATATATATATAGAGAGAGAGAGAATATATATGTCTATGTTAATATGTATATATATCATCATCATAGAGCTGGTGAAGCAGCGTTATGTCAGGTACCCATCAGAGCGTTGGAAACCCTCAATTGACGAGTAAAAAATCCTAGCCTCCACCAGGATTCCAACAATATATATATATATATACATATATAGGCCTACATATATATACATATAAAGAATTTTTAATATGTTTCAGTTATTATGTTTACCATATATATATATATATATATATATATATATATATATATATATATATAAAAAACCGTGTTTATAAGTAAGATACAAATCACACGAATAATCAAACTTCTATCTGACGCTAATTCCAGTTTGCATTCTTCCCTGTTACCCTTCTCTTCTTTTACTATTCCAACTTTCTCATCTTTTTCTTTTTTCTTGTTGTGTTGTTGACATATTGCGCAGACATTCCAGAAGCATCCGTCTAACCAACAACAATGCACGTGGAGTGAGCTATTGTATTAGCAGGCAGTTCTAAACGATCTTGAAACGGTGTACTCACTGCAGACACACATACTTAACACGCTTACACACTAAACACAGGTGTCAGAGTAAAGCATATTTAATGGCCTTATTATACTTACATACTAGTATTTAGGTTTGAAGACTTTTAAGCGTTCATGCAGGCACGCTTTAACTAATACGTATACAGTTAGAAATGTTCACACATCCACAGACACACACGTACACACGCACACACACTGTACACACACACACACACACATATATATATATATATATATATATATATATATATATATATATATATATATATATATATATATATATATATATATATATATATATATATATATATATATAAAGGGCAAAGAGTAAAGTAGTAACAATGCATACGGCATTAAATTCTAACTTAAAAATACAACACAACAGGCCTACCAACCTGTTGCAGTGCCCAGATAAACATAAGGACAAAAACACTTTTCTTATCCCTTGTGCAAGAACAAACGCATAGAAGTAAAAGTTTTCTTTTTCTTTCAGAGTGACATTCGGGCATGATATGTATTATGTGTTGCCTTAACAAACTCGGAAAACTAATAACTTCACATCATTAAAAAAAATAAGATATTCAAAATGCAAGTCTGGACTCTAACCACTGATAAGCGTAGGACGCAAAAATCTACTGTATAGAAAGAGCGTCTGTAACATATAAGATAAAACGCGTAATTATTATTGCTTATAGAAATGCTCCAAACACAATTGCTTTGTAGTCAATATTTAAAATGGACATATTGTGTATAATTTCCCTTTTTAAAAAAACATTATTTTAACTAAATATTGCATAAGCAAAAGTCAAGTAAGTAAAGTACTTGATCATAGGGTCGATGAAGCAGCGTTCACCAGTTTATGTATATTAGGGGATGTGTGGCCAGCACAATGCCCAGCCGCCTTTACTTTATCCTTAGCCTTCACCAGAATTCGAACCCAGGGCCTTGGGTACGGCAGTCGAACTCGCTGCCTGCTCGGCCAACGGGCCCCTTATACTTACATGTACGCTAACATATTTTTCAAGATGTTTATTCATTATAGCTTACTTAGTGACTAGGAAAAAACAAGATAGAAAACAACAACATTAAATTAAACTAGATAAGACGCAGTAAAAACCAAAGTCTAGGTTTAGTCTAGGTTTAGTCTAGGTTTAGTCTATGTTTCTTCTGTTCTTAAAATTCATCTTGAAAACTAAAAGAAAAATATAATAAAAAAATCGGAATACGTTTCTTAGTGGTGGTGTGGTGGTGTGGTGGTGTGGTGGTGTGGTGGTGTGGTGGTGTGGTGGTGTGGTGGTGTGTAGGTGTGGTGGTGTGTAGGTGTGTAGGTGTGGTGATGTGGTGATGTGGTGGTGTGGTGGTGTGGTGGTGTGGTGGTGTGGTGGTGTGGTGATGTGGTGGTGTGGTGGTGTGGTGATGTGGTGATGTGGTGGTGTGGTGGTGTGGTGGTGTGGTGGTGTGGTGGTGTGGTGGTGTGGTGGTGTGGTGGTGTGGTGGTGTGGTGGTGTGGTGGTGTGGTGGTGTGGTGATGTGGTGATGTGGTGGTGTGGTGGTGTGGTGGTGTGGTGGTGTGGTGGTGTGGTGATGTGGTGGTGTGGTGGTGTGGTGGTGTGGTGGTGTGGTGATGTGGTGATGTGGTGGTGTGGTGGTGTGGTGGTGTGGTGGTGTGGTGGTGTGGTGATGTGGTGGTGTGGTGGTGTGGTGATGTGGTGATGTGGTGGTGTGGTGGTGTGGTGGTGTGGTGGTGTGGTGGTGTGGTGGTGTGGTGATGTGGTGGTGTGTAGGTAAGTGTGAGTGTATGGGTGGGAGTGCGGTATGTTGTGTCGCGGGTTTGTGTGTGTGTGTGTGATAAAACGGGGGGGGGGGGTGCGCTGAATCGGAGGTAAGTGATTACATTGTAAGTAACACATTGTATGTTTGTACATAAACAAACAACCTGGTTTTTTTTTTCTGTGCTGTTTTTTATTTTGAGTTTTTTTTCTGGGTTTTTGCCCTGGGTGTTTGTTTTTTTTTCCTTTTTTTTACTGGGTTTTTTTTTTTGTTTGTTGTTGTTTTTAATTTTTGCGTGCGTTTTTGTTCCTTGAAGTTGTTTTTTTTATAAATTTAATCTTGAGCTGCACCTAAAGTCAACATGCTCGTTTCCTAGACCCTCGAAAACATTCAACTCCTCCCAGTAACGAAGCAGAAAAAAAAATTGATTTTTTTTTTTTGTATGGCCATAAGATCAAATTATTTTTTTATAACCCACTTATCAGCGGGAGAAACCACAAAAAAAAGGAGGCGAGACGTGAGATGAACATCTAAGTTTTTCCACATAGATCAAGTTTGTTTTTTTTTAAACTCAAATACCTTATTTATAGACCGATTTATGATCTATATCTTTATCAAACAAGATCTAGACTATAATAAATCTCGTAATAATATCCGGGACAAGCGCATACATAGGTTCATAAACATATCAATAAAAGTATATCTCTTCCATGAGCTTCCGGACAGTAATATATTATTATTTTATATGCCTATCTTTTATCATTCTTGTTACTTGTTTTACCAAAGTGTCGTTATTTCGGTTTAATTACACCGCAGGAAAGAAAATAAATTAAGAGTTGATATCTTGTCAGATCAATTTCCTGCTTGTTTTGTATTTCATTATTTTCCGTAATATATAACCTTTTCCCAGTTTTCATTTTAAAAAAAAGTAATAAAACAAGGCCTGGGCTTGAAAAGGGAGACAAGTCCAGTTAAGGGGTTGAAAAAATCATTGTTTTGCAAAGAGAGTTATCGGTCATCGTGAAATTATTTCTTTCGTGAAAGTATGAGACCAGCAAACAATGTATATGCTTGTTTGTGATTGCATGATTGTGTGTGATTCTGTGTGTGATTGTGTGTGTGATTGTGTATGTGATTGTGTGTGAATGTGTTTGATTGTGTATAATTGTGTGTGATTTTGTGATTGTGTGCGATAGTGTGTGACTGTGTGTGTTGTGTGTAAGTGATTGTGTGTTTGATTGTGTGTGACTGTGTGTGTTGTATGTATGTGATTGTGTGTGTGATTGTATGTGTGATTGTGTGGTATTGTGTGGTATTGTGTGTGATTGTGTGTGATTGTGTGTGATTGCATGATTGTGTGTCATTGTGAGTGATTGTGTGTGATTGTGTGTGATTTTGTGATTGTGTGTGTGATTGTGTGTGACTGTGTGTGACTGTAAGTGTGTGTAAGTGATTGTGTGTCTGATTGTGTGTGTTTTTTGTGATTGTGTGTCATTGTGTGTGATTTTGTGTTATTTAGTTTGATTGTGTGTTATTGTGTTTGATTGTGTGTGATTGTTTGTGTTGTGTTTGTTAATGTGTGTGATTATGTGTGATTGTCAGGGATTGCGTGTGATTGTGTATGATTGCGTGTGATTGTGAGTGATTGTGTTTGTGATTGTGTGTGACTGTGTGTGTATTTGTGTGTGATTGTGTGTGTTGTGTTCGTGTGTTTTCGGAATGACACACATCAAATGGATGAAAATAATCATAATATTGTAATGTGAAAACACGACATTTGTGGAGGCTACGCTTTGGAACGCCCATCTCCCCCCCCCCTCGACGATTTAGAAAAAAAGTGCGCCTAATTTGAACGGACCAGTGGCAATAGCCAAAAAATGGCTTTATTCCTGTGTTTAATGATAGATTTTAGAACAAACCAGTAACTTAACATCTTTCAAAACACTCATAGAAATGCAGGAATAGACTCAAACCACGAATGTGCGTAGGACGCAATAATCTTCTTTATAATTTTTCGTATGACCTTTCCTACTCTTAAGAAAGTAATGTTGTTCAAATATGAGGACTGACCTTTTAAATAGTTGATGGTTAAACCTGTTCACACATTTCCGGTTCATTTCCGGCAACAACAACAACAACAAAAAAACAACAACACGCTTTTGCTAGTGTTTGACAATTAAGTTCAACCTGGACAGCCAGTTCTGGTCTTTTAGAAATATACAAAGGCTACAAGATTAGTTATGACGAATCCGTTTTTAACATCAAAAGTGGGTAGCCTATGCGATAATTAATATTCGAAGTGTTAGTCGCGTTAAGTTAAATTTCGCTTATTTCTAAAATAAAGTAGTCAAGAGTAACTTTTCATTTTATTAATATAACACATTGCGTAGATACATAAAAACAAAAAAAGCGAAAATTCTTTTGCATCAAGCAATAAGTTTGAGATTATAAATATTTGATTCTTCACGTCTGACATTCACAATCCATCTTTTTCTTTCGGCAACATTTTTTTGGAAATGAAATAAAATTTTATCTTTAGACTACATCTTTTCTTACTCGCAGTTACAGCCAGTAACGCAGCTAATAGACATGTTTTGTTAGCAAATGAACGAATGGGACCGGAAATGTTGGTACACCTTTTGGTACACCGTACCTGCATAATATTTAAGACTCGTCCATAATGACTGTGATTTTAAACAGTCTTCTGGCTGGGTGCTTTTTGTAGTTTTATTTTATTTTGTGTTTAAATTTTTACATGGGCTATAAATAAATTTGTAAGTACGAACATTTTCAGTCAAAACAACTCAGTCTATCCGGTAATCTCCCTAATCCAATATCTCCCCCCCCCCTCCCACACACATTTTATTTTACCCAATGAGTGCTTCAGCTTCAGTAAAAGCGAAACCGGAACTGGAATTTGGCTGCAGGATTTTTAGTCTAAAACATGTACACAGTTGCTGTTTTATTTTTGGCCCTCGGCTCAGACAAAATTTTGACATTTAAAAACAACAACACGTCACTTAGTAAATCGTTTTTGTTATAAGAGTAGTTTCCCCTGATGTATGACGTAAATAAATAAAGCACCTACGGTTATTGCCAAATTTAATTAAATATAAGTTAAATGGCATTTTTTTAAAAACTTTATTTATTATTTTCCTTGTGTGGCCAATTAGTTACATTTTTTTTACAGATTTTCTTTTGCATTATAGATAAAATATTATCAATGCTGTTGGTCGTTTTTTTTTTAAGTTTATTAAACCAAATTAATTTACCAAAGTTTGTTTCGTGGCTTATCAGAAGCGCTTTTAAATTTAATGGAAAAAGATCCGGTTTATACCATGCCAAGTTGGGATGTTTAAATAAATAATTAAACAATTTCTAAAAATAAAGCTTTTTTTTTTTTTTTTCAAATAAATCTTTTCTATGCATTTTGTATTTATGTAATTGTACATGTTTACAATTCCCGAGGTGGCATCCGGACATGGAATGGTTTTCCTGAACAAACCAGGAAAACCATTAACTTAACATCATTTAAAACAATAATAGAAATGCAGGACTAGACTCAAACCACGGATGAGCGTAGCATGCAATAATCTTCTTTATAGAAGGAAGTGTCTGTAATGTATGCTATAAGATGTGTTTGTGAAAGGTTTTAATTAAACTTAGAGCGTGTTAAGTTTAATAAGCTAGAGATATGTTACGAACAAGAATATGTCATGTTGAAAGAAAATAATGAGCTTAACGGTAATTCAATCTTTATAGTCAATCCATATTGAGAGATAAGATAAACAATTGCGCAGTCGCTCTATCTCCACCGACCTCCGGGTAGAAATTGCATAGTTACTTGTCTTGCAGTTTCGAACACAACATCTGAGTTAACACAACGAATTTCAACATTCACAGAACAGTTTGTAATTGGGAAAGGGGGTAGGGGGAAGGTAGGTGAGAGTGTGATGTGTGTTGGGGGGTGAGGGTTAGGTTGTGTGTGGGTGAGAGAAGGGGGGGGGGGGGCTAAAAGATTGATAGTATTTTAATGTGTTGTCAATGATAACAGGTCTATGTGCTAAGTTTCGGCGTTTTAGGATGACGGGGAAAAATGGGTTATTTTGCCTTCCGGAAAACTCGTCGCAAACCACAAACAAAGTAATACACAAAAAGAGAAGTTAATATATAAAGTAAAGTACCCTTCGTACTTGTGTGGCCAGCACAATGCCCAGCCGCCTCTACTTTACCCCAACTAAAGTCAGGTACCCATCAGAACTTGGTAGACTCAGGGACATACTAGGTGATTGTGTGGCCAGCACAATGCCCAGCCGCCTTTACTTTTCCCAAACTAATATCAGGTACCCATCAGAGCTGGGTAGACTCAGGGGGACATACTAGGTGATTGTGTGTCCAGCACAATGCCCAGCCGCCTTTACTTTTCCCAACTTTTGTCAGGTACCCATCAGAGCTGGGTAGACTCAGGTGGACATACTAGATGATTGTGTGGCCAGCACAATGCCCAGCGCCTTTACTTATCCCCAACTAATGTCAGGTACCCATCAGAGCTGGGTAGACTAATGGACACCCTCCAGTCCCGGAAACATATCCTAACTATCACCAGGATTCGAACCCCAGAACCTTGGGAACAACATTCGATCGCGCTGCCGGCTCGACCACCGTGTCCAATAGTTGATATATAATGGATTTGAAAGTAACGGAAAATATATAAAGCAGCAGATGCACAGGTGCAAAATGGCCTGGCCTCGCTGTAACTCACACTGCAAATATTAGGAGAGAAACATTTGTGGATCCCATTAATAATATACTTATCAGGGCTCACCCCACATACTTTTGATACGTTATTTATGTAATATGTCATGTGATGGTGGATAATGATGGAGGTTAAAGGTCACTATCAATATTTAAAAAAAATGAGATTCTTTTATTATGCTCTTAGCAATATTTAGAACAAACCCTCATAATCTTGAGAGTTTTAGCTTTTGAAACGTAAAGTAAGTAAAGTATACCGTCGGACCGAATTGATCCACCAGTTTTAGGTGACAACGGCTTACTATGGCGATTGTGTGACCAGTACAATGCCCAGCCGCCTTTACTTTACTCCGACTTAAATTAAATACCCATCAGAGCTGGGTAGACTCAGGGACACCCTCGAGTCCCGAGAAAAAAATCCTCACCTTCACCAGGATTGGAACCCAGGACCTTCGGTATGCCAGCCAAACGCGCTGCCGCTCGGCCAATGTTCCCCATAGGTCTTTGATACGAAAGTCTGTAATTTTCATCATGCGTCTTGGCTTAATTGTTAGCGAACCTAATCCTATAGGAAATTTTATTGCATTCTATATGCGTTACCGTGGGTTGAGTCTTGCATTTTGATTTGAGTTTCGTTTAACAGTATGGGGCACGCTCGGCGCGATCGGTTGGAGTACCGAAGGTCCAGCGTTCAAATCGTGGTGAAGGCTAGGAAATGTTCTCGGGTCTGAAAGGGGTGTCCCAGAGTCACTGCAAGCACTGATGGGTACCTGACTTTAGTTGGGGTAAAGTAGAGGCGGCTGGGCATTGTGCTGGCCACACAATCGCCTAGTATGTTGTGGCCAAAGAAACTGGTGAACACTGCTTTACGAGCCAGATGGAACCTTATCGGTCCGACTGCATACATTTTAATTTACTTTGCGTACGTAATATATGCATTGCCCACTGTAACACAATATCACAATAATATTACGTTCAAGAATGTTTCTTATCGTAAACAAAGCACAGAGTCGTGTTGGCGGGTCAAAGGTTACACATATGAATCTCGGGAATGTTTTCCTCCCCATTTCTTTTAGCTCTTCAACTGATAAAACAAAGAAAGTTTTTTTTGTCATTGTTGTTATTATATCGGGGCAATGATATGATGTGCTAAGGGCAATAAATCATACACATTTAACTAGTGTGGTAAAGGTAAGCCAAAGGCAGTTTAGAATCTAGAATCTAGAATTGTGCAGCGCACTAAGTTTCCAGGTAGATCGCTTCACCAACAATATAATGTCTTCATAGTTTCTGTAGCCACGAATACTAGGGGATGTGTGGCCAGCACAATGCCCAGCCGCTTTTTGCTTTGACCCCCAACTAATGTCAGAGCTGGGTAGACTCAGGGACACCCTCTCCGGGGAAAAAATCCTAGCTTTAACCAGGATTCAAACCCAGAACATTTGGAACGCCAGTCGAACTCGCTCGCAGCTCGGTTACCGTGTTCCGTTACTGTTTACTATCTGCAAATTAAGATCAAATAGAACGTCAAGGATTCAATTATTTGTATGCGAGCGAAAGCGATAACAGTTCAAATCTATTATTAGCAATATTCTCAGTCATCATCATGGTTATATCAATGATATGTTTGTTACATGTTGTTAGTGTATTTAAAGAAGTTTTCATATTTATAATAGTATAAATAAATATATATAAATCTCAAAAGGAATATGTATGTATGTGGCTGGCTGGGTATGTACATACCGCATAATCTTTTTAAATACTGGACATAAAAACGTGAAATTTGCTACAAATATTCTTTGCGTTACGGCGGTGAACACTGTCAAGGTTTTAAGAAGATTTAAATGACCGCAGTGGTCAGTTTGGTCAAAAAACGCGAATAAAACGACATATTTTGGGTTCATGTTAAAATTGCCGTTCCAACTTTTTATAGTTTTTCGATCGATCGCGAAAAAAAAATAAAAAAAAGGATGGCGTTGAGATTTTTTTCAGGATGACGTCATCAAATTTTGCGTATTCATTTAAAATTAACTTTGTTTCAATGTTTGCTAATGTATTTTATGAATGAATAGAACAAAATATATTCACGTTTTAATTCGTGTCGTATACGAAATATAAACTTTGTAGTTGTTGCGTGCAATCTCATTATAACTGCTTGAGTAGTTAGAGTGTATGTAAACATAACTTTTACGTTTTCAATTCGTTTGTAGCGAGCGTATACGCATTAAAATCTTTCTAGAGGGAAATATTTCACGTTTCAATTCGTTTCTAGCGGGAAATATTTCACGTTTCAGTTCAATTCGTTTGTAGCGGGCGTACAAAATGTCATTCACATTTAAATTTGTGACGTATACATCGATAAACTTTTTAACGAGCAAGGTTTTATTAATTGCCTTATATATTAACTGTGTAGCGGGCAATCTCATTATAACTCCATGGGTAGATAAAGTGTATGTAAAATATCATTATGCGATTACATTGAACACAATTTAAAAAAAAATGTTTCTTCTTTGTTTCTTATTGGTTTCATTTGTTGTTGTTTTACATGTTGAATAGAAAAATTAATTCTAAGTTTGCTTCCAAAGCAACAATAAAAAATAAATAGCAAATAACAAAAACAACACAACATAGGTCTGCGACTTAATGTTTGTCGTAAAAATATATATCAAACAATCATTTTTTTTTAAATAAAAGTACTGTCGAATGTTCTTTATCAATGAATAGAACAAAATATATTCACGTTTTAATTTGCGTCGTAATTTATAGCGGGCAAATTTTTAATTGTTATAATGGGTAATGGGTAATGATTTTAACGGGTAATTTATGTTGTAGCGAGCAAATAAAAAATTACCTCACGTTTAAATTCGTGTCGTAGGTCGTCCCGGCAATCTTATTATAACTGCTTGAGTAGTTAGAGTGTATGTAAACATAACTTTTAGCCGGTTCGGAGGACCGGGCACATACCGGCTAGTATCATATCATATATATATATAAATCTCAAAAGGAATATGTGGCTGGCTGGCTGGCTGGCTGGCTGGCTGGCTGGCTGGCTGGCTGGCTGGCTGGCTGGCTGGCTGGCTGGCTGGCTGGCTGGCTGGCTGGCTGGCTGGCTGGCTGGCTGGCTGGCTGGCTGGCTGGCTGGCTGGCTGGCTGGCTGGCTGGCTGGCTGGCTGGCTGGGTATGTACATACCGCATAATCTTTTTAAATACTGGACATAAAAACGTGAAATTTGCTACAAATATTCTTTGCGTTACGGAGGTGAACACTGTCAAGGTTTTAAAAAAATTAAAATGACCGCAGTGGTCAGTTTGGTCAAAAAACGCGAAAAAAACACAACTTTTGATTCACATTGTCTTTGCCAGTACAACTTTTTATAGTTTTTCGTCACAAAGTTAGAAAAAAAAGGATGCGCTGAGATTATTTTTATGACGTCATCAATCTTTGCGCATGGATTTTTTAGCGATGAAAGGACATTTTTCATTCATGTTTAAATTGACGTCATCAAACTATGTGCATGGATTTTATTATCTCAACTCAATGACGGGAACAAATTTTCTTCATGTTTAAATTGTCTACGTGCCGTAAACAACATAAATTCTTTACACTACCAATACTGTAGTTGATTTTCTTAATCTATCACTACTTTAATACTTTACACTGTGAATACATGACTTAAAGCTAATTAATAATTTAAAACTTTACAAACATAGGACAAAGCAAATAGATATAGTATTTTTTTTTCTGTTTCGGGAAGTAATACCGACGCCTTATTAGGCATATTTAAACGCAGTGGTCCTGGTTACACTCTATATTTAAGCTTATAATTATATGGCGTCATCAAATTTTGCGTATTTATGCGTTTAAGAAGTTGTTTTAATTTGCGTCGTAATTTGTAGAATGCAATATTTAAATGGAAGACTAATGTTTATAACTCCATGGGTTATTTTATCCAGTTCCGAGAACTGGGCACCTTTAGGCTTATCGCCTTGGTAACGGCCATTGTTTAAATTACCGGGCAATGTTTAAATTACCGGGCAATGTTTATAATACCGGGCAATGTTTAAATTACCGGGCAATGTTTAAATTACCGGTCAATGTTTAAATTACCGGGCAATGTTTAAATTACCGGGCAATGTTTATAATACCGGGCAATGTTTAAATTACCGGGTAATGTTTAAATTACCGGGCAATGTTTAAATTACCGGGCAATGTTTATAATACCGGGCAATGTTTAAATTACCGGGCAATGTTTAAATTACCGGGCAATGTTTAAATTACCGGGCAATGTTTATATTACCGGGCAATGTTCAAATAGCCGGAACTAACTTTTTAAAGTTTTAATTCGTATCGTATACGTTTTATAAACATTATTTCATATGGGTTTCATTTGTTATTGTTTTACATGTTGAATAGAAAATTTAATTCTAAGTTTGCTTCCAAAGCAACAATAAATAAATAAATAGCAAATAAACAAAAACAACACAACATAGGTCTGCGACTTAATGTTTGTCGTAAACAAATATATCAAACAATCATTAAAAAAAAATAAAAGTACTGTCGAATGTTCTTTATCAATGAATAGAACAAAATATATTCACGTTTTAATTTGCGTCGTAATTTATAGCGGGCAATTTTTTAATTGTTATAATGGGTGATGAGTAATGATTTTAACGGGTAATTCATGTTGTAGCGGGCAAATAAAAAATTACCTCACGTTTAAATTCGTGTCGTAGGTCATGCGGGCAATCTCATTATAACTGCCTGAGTAGTTAGAGTGTATGTAAACATAACTTTTAGCCGGTTCGGAGGACCGGGCACATAACGGCTTGTCATATCATATATATAAATCTCAAAAGGAATATGTATGTGGCTGGCTGGCTGGCTGGGTATGTACATACCGCATAATCTTTTTAAATACTGGACATAAAAACGTGAAATTTGCTACAAATATTCTTTGCGTTACGGCGGTGAACACTGTCAAGGTTTAAAAAAAATTTAAATGACCGCAGTGGTCAGTTTGGTCAAAAAACGCGAATAAAACGACATATTTTGGGTTCATGTTAAAATTGCCGTTCCAACTTTTTATAGTTTTTCGATCGATCGCGCTAAAAAAATAAAAAAAAGGATGGCGTTGAGATTTTTTTCAGGATGACGTCATCAAAGTTTGCGCAGAGATAGCTAGCCGGCTTTTCGTTATAACGTCATCAAATTTTGCGTATTCATTTAAAATTAACTTTGCTTCAATGTTTGCTAATGTATTTTATGAATGAATAGAACAAAATATATTCACGTTTTAATTCGTGTTGTATACGAAATATAAACTTTTGTAGTTGTTGCGTGCAATCTCATTATAACTGCTTGAGTAGTAAGAGTGTATGTAAACATAACTTTTAGCTTTTTCAATTCGTTTGAAGCGGGCGTATACGCATTAAAATCTTTCTAGCGGGAAATATTTCACGTTTCAATTCGTTTCTAGCGGGCAATATTTCACGTTTCAATTCGTTTCTAGCGGGCAATATTTCACGTTGCAGTTCGTTTCGGTTGTAACGGGCGTACAAAATGTCATTCACATTTAAATTTGTGACGTATACATCGATAAACTTTTTACCGGGCAAGGTTTTATTAATTGCCGTATATATTAACTGTGTAGCGGGCAATCTCATTATAACTCCATGGGTAGATAAAGTGTATGTAAAATATCATTATGCGATTACATTGAACAAAATTTTTTTTTTTTAAAGTTTCTTCTTTGTTTCTTATTGGTTTCATTTGTTATTGTTTTACATGTTGAATAGAAAAATTAATTCTAAGTTTGCTTCCAAAGCAACAATAAAAAAATAAATAGCAAATAACAAAAACAACACAACATAGGTCTGCGACTTAATGTTTGTCGTAAAAAAATATATCAAACAATCATTTTTTTTTAAATAAAAGTACTGTCGAATGTTCTTTATCAATGAATAGAACAAAATATATTCACGTTATAATTTGCGTCGTAATTTATAGCGGGCAATTTTTTAACTGTTATAATGGGTAATGGGTAATGATTTTAACGGGTAATTTATGTTGTAGCGGGCAAATAAAAAATTACCTCACGTTTAAATTCGTGTCGTAGGTCGTGCGGGCAATATCATTATAACTGCTTGAGTAGTTAGAGTGTATGTAAACATAACTTTTAGCCGGTTCGGAGGACCGGGCACATACCGGCTTGTATATATATAAATCTCAAAAGGAATATGTATGTATGTATGTATGTGGCTGGCTATGTACATACCGCATAATCTTTTTAAATACTGGACATAAAAACGTGAAATTTGCTACAAATATTCTTTGCGCTACGGCGGTGAACACTGTCAAGGTTTAAAAAAAATTAAAATGACCGCAGTGGTCAGTTTGGTCAAAAAACGCGAATAAAACGACACATTTTGGTTTCATGTTAAAATTGCCGTTCCAACTTTTTATAGTTTTTCGATCGATCGCGCTAAAAAAAAATAAAAAAAAGGATGGCGTTGAGATTTTTTTCAGGATGACGTCATCAAAGTTTGCGCAGAGATAGCTAGCCAGCTTTTCGTTATGACGTCATCAAATTTTGCGTATTCATTTAAAATTAACTTTGCTTCAATGTTTGCTAATGTATTTTATGAATGAATAGTACAAAATATATTCACGTTTTAATTCGTGTCGTATACGAAATATAAACTTTGTAGTTGTTGCGTGCAATCTCATTATAACTGCTTGAGTAGTTAGAGTGTATGTAAACATAACTTTTAGCTTTTTCAATTCGTTTGTAGCGGGCGTATACGCATTAAAATCTTTCTAGAGGTCAATATTTCACGTTTCAATTCGTTTCTAGCGGGCAATATTTCACGTTTCAGTTCAATTCGTTTGTAGCGGGCGTACAAAATGTCATTCACATTTAAATTTGTGACGTATATATCGATAAACTTTTTTAACGGGCAAGGTTTTATTAATTGCCTTATATATTAACTGTGTAGCGGGCAATCTCATTATAACTCCATGGATATGTAAAGTGTATGTAAAAGATCATTATGCGATTACATTGAACACAATGTAAAAAAAAAAAAAATTCTTCTTTGTTTCTGATTGGTTTCATTTGTTGTTGTTTTACATGTTGAATAGAAAAATTAATTCTAAGTTTGCTTCCAAAACAACAATAAAAAAATAAAATAACAAAAACAACACAACATAGGTCTGCGACTTAATGTTTGTCGTAAAAAAATATATCAAACAATCATTTTTTTTTTTAAAAAAAGTACTGTCGAATGTTTTTTATCAATGAATAGAACAAAATGTATTCACGTTTTAATTTGCGTCGTAATTTATAGCGGGCAATTTTTTAACTGTTATAATGGGTAATGATTTTAACGGGGAATTTATGTTGTAGCGGGCAAATAAAAAATTACCTCACGTTTAAATTCGTGTCGTAGGTCGTGCGGGCAATCTCATTATAACTGCTTGAGTAGTTAGAGTGTATGTAAACATAACTTTTAGCCGGTTCGGAGGACCGGGCACATAATCGGCTAGTATATATATAAATCTCAAAAGGAATATGTGGCTGGCTGGCTGGCTGGCTGGCTGGCTGGCTGGCTGGGTATGTACATACCGCATAATCTTTTTAAATACTGGACATAAAAACGTGAAATTTGCTACAAATATTCTTTGCGTTACGGCGGTGAACACTGTCAAGGTTTTAACAAAATTAAAATGACCGCAGTGGTCAGTTTGGTAAAAAAACGCGAATAAAACACATCTTTTGATTCACATTGACTTTGCCAGTACAACTTTTTATAGTTTTTCGTCACAAAGTTAGAAAAAAAAGTTAGCGCTGAGATTATTTTTATGACGTCATCAATCTTTGCGCATGGATTTTTTAGCGATGAAGGGACATTTTTCATTCATGTTTAAATTGACGTCATCAAACTATGTGCATGGATTTTATTATCTCAACTCAATGACGGGAACACATTTTCTTCATGTTTAAATTGTCTACGTGCCGTAAACAACATAAATTCTTTACAGTACCAATACTGTAGTTGATTTTCTTAATCTATCACTACTTTAATACTTTACACTGTGAATACATGACTTAAAGCTAATTAATAATTGAAAACTTTACAAACATAGGACAAAGCAAATAGATTTAGCATTTTTTTTCTGTTTCGGGAAGTAATACCGACGCATTACTAAGCTTATTTAAACGCAGTGGTCCTGGTTACACTCTATATTTAAGTTTATAATTATATGGCGTCATCAAATTTTGCGTATTTATGCGTTTAAGAAGGGAACAAAATTTTGTTTTAATTTGCGTCGTAATTTGTAGAATGCAATATTTAAATGGTTTAAGTTATCGGAAAATACTTTATCCCCGCTTAAGACTATTGCTTATAACTCCATGGGTTATTTTATCCAGTTCCGAGAACTGGGCACCTTTAGGCTTACCGCCTTGGTAACGGCCATTGTTTAAATTACCGGGCAATGTTTAAATTACCGGGCAATGTTTATAATACCGGGCAATGTTTAAATTACCGGGCAATGTTTAAATTACCGGGCAATGTTTAAATTACCGGGCAATGTTTATATTACCGGGCAATGTTTAATTTGCCGGGCAATGTTCAAATTGCCGGAACTAATTTTTTAAAGTTTTAATTCGTGTCGTATACGTTTTATAAACATTATTTCATATGGGTTTCATTTGTTATTGTTTTACATGTTGAATAGAAAATTTAATTCTAAGTTTGCTTCCAAAGCAACAATAAATAAATAAATAGCAAATAAACAAAAACAACACAACATAGGTCTGCGACTTAATGTTTGTCGTAAAAAAATATATCAAACAATCATAAAAAAAAAATAAAAGTACTGTCGAATGTTCTTTATCAATAAATAGAACAAAATATATTCACGTTTTAATTTGCGTCGTAATTTATAGCGGGCAATTTTTTAATTGTTATAATGGGTAATTATTTTAACGGGTAATTAATTATGTTGTAGCGGGCAAATAAAAAATTACCTGACGTTTAAATTCGTGTCGTATGTCATGCGGGCAATCTCATTATAACTGCCTGAGTAGTTAGAGTGTATGTAAACATAACTTTTAGCCGGTTCGGAGGACCGGGCACATACCGGCTTGTATATATATAAATCTCAAAAGGAATATGTATGTATGTATGTAGCTGGCTGGCTGGCTGGCTGGCTGGCTGGCTGTGTATGTACATACCGCATAATCTTTTAAAATACTGGACATAAAAACGTGAAATTTGCTACAAATATTCTTTGCGTTACGGCGGTGAACACTGTCAAGGTTTTAAAAAAATTAAAATGACCGCAGTGGTCAGTTTGGTCAAAAAACGCGAAAAAAACACAACTTTTGATTCACATTGTCTTTGCCAGTACAACTTTTTATAGTTTTTCGTCACAAAGTTAGAAAAAAAAGTTAGCGCTGAGATTATTTTTATGACGTCATCAATCTTTGCGCATGGATTTTTTAGCGATGAAGGGACATTTTTCATTCATGTTTAAATTGACGTCATCAAACTATGTGCATGGATTTTATTATCTCAACTCAATGACGGGAACACATTTTCTTCATGTTTAAATTGTCTACGTGCCGTAAACAACATAAATTCTTTACACTACCAATACTGTAGTTGATTTTCATAATCTATCACTACTTTAATACTTTACACTGTGAATACATGACTTAAAGCTAATTAATAATTGAAAACTTTACAAACATAGGACAAAGCAAATAGATTTAGCATTTTTTTTCTGTTTCGGGAAGTAATACCGACGCATTACTAAGCTTATTTAAACGCAGTGGTCCTGGTTACACTCTATATTTAAGTTTATAATTATATGGCGTCATCAAATTTTGCGTATTTATGCGTTTAAGAAGGGAACAAAATTTTGTTTTAATTTGCGTCGTAATTTGTAGAATGCAATATTTAAATGGTTTAAGTTATCGGAAAATACTTTATCCCCGCTTAAGACTATTGCTTATA
The DNA here is from genome assembly GCA_949126835.1 of Anisus vortex. Taxonomy (NCBI): domain Eukaryota; kingdom Metazoa; phylum Mollusca; class Gastropoda; family Planorbidae; genus Anisus; species Anisus vortex. The sequence goes on from OX421506.1 coordinate 32,169,063, forward strand.
ACTCCATGGGTTATTTTATCCAGTTCCGAGAACTGGGCACCTTTAGGCTTACCGCCTTGGTAACGGCCATTGTTTAAATTACTGGGCAATGTTTAAATTACCGGGCAATGTTTATAATACCGGGCAATGTTTAAATTACCGGGCAATGTTTAAATTACCGGGCAATGTTTAAATTACCGGGCAATGTTTATATTACCGGGCAATGTTTAATTTGCCGGGCAATGTTCAAATTGCCGGAACTAATTTTTTAAAGTTTTAATTCGTGTCGTATACGTTTTATAAACATTATTTCATATGGGTTTCATTTGTTATTGTTTTACATGTTGAATAGAAAATTTAATTCTAAGTTTGCTTCCAAAGCAACAATAAATAAATAAATAGCAAATAAACAAAAACAACACAACATAGGTCTGCGACTTAATGTTTGTCGTAAAAAAATATATCAAACAATCATAAAAAAAAAAAAAAGTACTGTCGAATGTTCTTTATCAATAAATAGAACAAAATATATTCACGTTTTAATTTGCGTCGTAATTTATAGCGGGCAATTTTTTAATTGTTATAATGGGTAATTATTTTAACGGGTAATTAATTATGTTGTAGCGGGCAAATAAAAAATTACCTGACGTTTAAATTCGTGTCGTATGTCATGCGGGCAATCTCATTATAACTGCCTGAGTAGTTAGAGTGTATGTAAACATAACTTTTAGCCGGTTCGGAGGACCGGGCACATACCGGCTTGTATATATATAAATCTCAAAAGGAATATGTATGTATGTATGTGGCTGGCTGGCTGGCTGGCTGGCTGTGTATGTACATACCGCATAATCTTTTAAAATTCTGGACATAAAAACGTGAAATTTGCTACAAATATTCTTTGCGTTACGGCGGTGAACACTGTCAAGGTTTTAAAAAAATTAAAATGACCGCAGTGGTCAGTTTGGTCAAAAAACGCGAAAAAAACACAACTTTTGATTCACATTGTCTTTGCCAGTACAACGTTTTATAGTTTTTCGTCACAAAGTTAGAAAAAAAAAAGGATGCGCTGAGATTATTTTTATGACGTCATCAATCTTTGCGCTCTAACTTTGTGACTGGAGGGAAAAAATTCATTCATGTTTATATTACCGGAAATACGTGAGTAGCTTTTGGTGCGCATTTTTAAATCATTGCACCGCGACGTGCTTATTGAAAGCTTATTGAAAGCAGAGGGAGCACATGTTTTGGTTAACCGCTAAACATAGGCCTAAATGTCATTTTTCATACTAATGTTAAGAAGTTAATCAAGCATATTTTAACTATTGTCTGTTGTACATATAGTCTATATACCCATATTTATTGTATGCTGCGTTTATGTGTTTATGATATGTATGATGATGAAAACAAAGCTTCTGGTCCAGATGAAATACCAGCAAGACTGCTTAAAGAACTAACCAATGAAATATCTCCAATCTTAAAAATACTTTTTCAGGCCTCTCTAAACCAGGGCAAAGTGCCCAGAGATTGGAAATAAGCTAATGTAACCCCCCTTTTCAAAAAAGGAGATAAATCTGACCCCGGTAATTATAGACCTGTTTCTCTAACCAGCATAACTTGTAATCTGTATTCCTTTAGAGTTAATAATTTAAAAAAAAAGAAGTATGGCTTAGAGATTATTTATTTGTGTAAGAATTGTATCGATAATTCAATTAGAATTATTCTTTATGGCGTAAACATTATTTGCGTACACCGAGTTCGTCTCTCTATATTTCTAGTAGGCCTACGCATTTTCCTAGGCTTTTTAATGACTTTTATAAATAGTGTAGGTGACCTTTTGTTTTTGTTTTATTGCAAATCTTTTTATAATTTTTTTGTTTAAATTATTTTTTATTTCTGTGCCAAGTCTCTAGCTGCAGTTTTAAAACTTAAGCCCTTGCAATTATACAGGAGTTTGTTGATGGTTTGTGTAATTATATATTCGAAACTTCCTACAAAAGGATTATTGTATTCTATCAGGTGTTTAAATGAGATTGTATGGATTTAAATTGATAAACGTATGCCCTATATGTAGGCCTACAGACATTTACATATATTATAGGCCTATATATATATAGAGAGAGATATATGTTTGTGTGTGTGTGTGAGTTAGTTAGAAGCCGAACGAATTTGGTTTCGGTTTCGACGCCGAAAGTATGCAAATGGCCTCTTTCGGTGTGGTTTCGGTTTCGGACGAAGCCAAAACGTTAGCTTTCTTTTTCGGCCGTAACAAATATTGACTTTCATCAGCAATCAAATATCCATTTTAACTTTCACAATTCAGACTGAAACTCTAGTGCTGCATCTATTACTTTGCTTATTGATAATTTCATTTAGTTAAACCTGTTCCGAATGAATCCGTGTGAAGTAGATAATTAAAGTGAATAATAAACGTATTGTTTAATCACCCCAAAGAATATCGAAAAATGGAGTGTAGGATTACTCTCTTTTTAAATCTTTTGTTTGGCAATTTCGGTTTATCCTTCGGTTTCGGCCGAAGGTGTAGTTAAAGATAAGAGATAAGATAAGATTTCTTTATTGATCCAAACAAATGGAAATTTGTCTTGATTATAGATGTTTTGTCCTTCAGCATATTTTAAACAAAATAAAAGAATTATTAGTTATTTGTATACAAGCACAGACTTATAAAAATAGACAAGCGCACACACTATCACACAATTTATCATGCAAGAAAAAGTTCATTAGTATGCACCTATTGCATACGGACGATAGTCAAACTTATTACATTCTGTATAGGTAAGAAACCAAAAATTTGGTTTCGGTCTGTCTCTGGTGTGTGTGTATGTGTGTGTATAGATCTATATATTGAGAGAAAAGGGGAGAGACGGAGAGTATGGGAGGGAGAGAAAAAGAGAGAGATCATTTGCATTTATATTTTACATTATTGTAGTCTTTTTTGGTCAAAAAATTATATATTGTACTTATATTAACATCACAATTGACCAGACCACAGACTGAAATAATGAAATCCGGATCTTTTAGACCAGGGGTCGGCAACCTTTTGCTAACACTGTGCCAAACTAGGTTTTCTAAATTATTCATCGTGCCAGCAACCTAAAAGTCAACCTGCTCCATTCTACTTTTTAAAATTATTTTGTATAGGAAAATTAATTAAAGCAAAGGAAATATATTGAGATAATCGTTAAAGCGTTTTATATTTAATACTAAATTTTAACTTGTTTATGATTATCATCCATTTTATTTCCATTTATATCAAACACAATATTTTATTAATAAACTTTCACATTTTTGGTAATTATTGTCTAAACAGTATCATTTGGTTGTCAAGATGAGGATTATAACCTTCATATTATTTATATTATGATCTCAGTTTAACTGAGATATGCTTTTTAGTATGTTACAAAATTGAAATATACGGGCCATTGTAGTTAAGCGAAATTGATACGTAGTAATCATACAAATTGGGTAGTTAATGTAGTGTTTAAAAATATACATATAAATTCTTTAGTCATATAATAATTATATAATTTTAAAATACTTTTTACAGTTTGACCATCTGTGAGTTATAAATTGTAAGTCATTTATTATTTTATGACGAAATAATTAGCGCAAATAAATCGGGTTAATTCTTTCCCTTTAATTAAAAACCCGTTTTGAAATTTGATTCAATAGTGATGCTAAACAAGTTATGTTTCCTAATATAACAAATATTACTGACTAATTATATTTTTTTTAATCCGACATAATGGTCTTCATTACAAGATTTAATTATTGGAGAATTTAAATTAATTCACGTTAAACCGTTGTAATAAACAATTCCTGCTTTAATTGTTTGTCCAAGGATGGAAGGAGTTTCTCATTTAAGTGTTTAAAATTCAACTTGCTGCATTTTAAAATCGCCAATATCCCCAACACTTTAAAAAATATCTACATCTAGAGAGGTTGTAGTAAGATCAAGCCAATTAGGCTTGATGTGGTATGAAAAAATGGTTACAAAAATCCGCGCGTGCCTTAGGTTGCCGACCACTGTTGCAGACAAATAGAAAATACATATAAACAGTGCTAAATCCCGTTTATAATTCATCTCGCTCCATAAAACTTGTTCAAGCTTGTTTTGTTAAATTTCTATTTTAAAAAAATATTTTTTATTCCAAAACATTTAAAAAAAATTTTTACTCTCTATAATTTAAATTTGACTTACATCTAATAATTTATTTTTGTTTTACACAAAATTCGAATTCTTAGGCGAATCTGTACAGTTAACTCCCTTAGTTTTGACGATTGTCCCGAGAAGAAAAAACAACCTGGCAAAATTAAATTTGGTTTTGACGTCATCGACATCAGTTCAATTATTACATGAAGATTTTATATCATTTTTTTTTTAAACTCAATTTACGCGTTGATCAATTAGACCTATTTGTATTGGACGTTATTTTATTACAGACGCTTGTTACATTACAGACGCTTCTTCTACTAAGAAGCATATGCCCGAGGGCGACACTTCCAGGGAGGCGGCAAATGTAGTCTAAATATAGCAAATATAGCACTAAAGAAACAGTTCCAGTATGCAAGGGGGCGGCGTTGAAACGTTTGCCCTGGGGCGCTACATAAGCTTGTATAGGCTCTGCTTATCTGGATGTGAATATAATAAAACAATGTCTTAGAAGTCTTGACTTATACAAATAAACTATATACTCTTCATATTTTATAACTATTTGAATGACCTTATACTTGACTTGATCTAAGATGACTGTTCAGTTCTACTAACATCAGAATTTTAAAAAGCAAAAAGATATATTCAATAATCGAATTTCAAAAATTTTAAGATATCTATTACAAAACATATGTTGCAGGTGCATTCCTAGCCATGGACTCTCCCAACACACACAAACACACCTTCTGACCACACAATCCCCTAATATACCGTGGCCAATGAAATGATGCCCTATGGACATGTATGGTAATGAAAAGGGGAAACTTCACTTTTCTTTTATACACAAACCAACGTAGTTTGTACCGTTATTGGCTGTCCTTTTCACGCTACGGAAGAGTCACTTTCACCCCCCCCCCCCACACACACACTTTTTTTGTGTCTTTTCTTCTAGTCAATGTTGGTCAATATCGAATCGGGATTTACGGCTTGCGTATCGCATGTCCTGGATTAGAAATCTTGTTGAAGATTAGGTGTGTTTTTTATCCTCCGGGTCTGGAAGAATGTCCCTGAGTCTACCCTGGCTCTAATGGGTACCTGATATTTGTTGGAGAAAAAGTAAATGTGGCTGGGCATTGTGCTGGCCACGCAATATCCTAGTATGCCGTGGTCATGGAAACTGGATAACGCTGCTCCACCGACCCTATGGACCAATTTGGTCTGATGAAATAGCTGTTGTTGCTTTTTTTTACTATACAATCCAACTTTCGAAAGATATGAGGCATTAGCACTATTTGTGACATTAGCACTATTTGTGATATTAGCACTATTTGTGACATTAGCACTATTTGTGACATTAGCACTATTTGTGACATTAGCACTATTTGTGACATTAGCACTATTTGTGACATTAGCACTATTTGTGACATTAGCACTATTTGTGACATTAGCACTATTTGTGGTATTAGCACTATTTAGACGACCTCCAAAAGTTTCTCGGACCATCCTTTTTTTTTGTTATTTCGGAGAGGGGGTGGTGTGTGTGTGTGGGGGGGGGGGGTCTTGGTCAATTTTAGTCTGACCATGTTGGTTTGTCGCTGGCCCAATTCTCACTTCTCTTTCATATCAAACTTATTGTTTCATCTAATATGTTTGTTTTTCATTGTTGCAGATGTGACAGTCAATGTGCTTCATTTTTAAAAGTACAATGGACTTCATCATATTTCTAGACACGCAACTCGTCTAGGAAGTGCAGAGTTACTTCCGCTTTTATCAACGTCTACAAGAAATATATATTTTTCTAAAAGTACTACATCGCTTTGGTGGTGGTGCGCATTTCTCGACGCCACGGCTGAAGAGATTAGGTTGGCGGGGAGGAGGAGGAGGAGGGAGGAAGGCGGCGCCCCCCGACAACCATGAACGATTCCGGATGGCTCCAGGAGAGTACGACCACGACGTATCATCGCCCAGTTCGCAACGCCAACGAGAGCACCTTGCTCATCCCGGAGAACACCGTCTGGATGCCTTACGTGGGGCTGGTGATGACGGTCCTGTGCTGGTTAGGGTATGACTTCTACAGGGTAACACTTTTGTTCATTTCATAAACCCAGAATTCATTTTCATGTACCTTACTCTTACAGCGTTTATCTCCGTGCTTATTTTATTAGAACAAAGACTTTAATAAGATGGACCGCTTGCTCTATTTTTAGAGCATATATGTTCTTTTTTTCCATGCGCAGCCAATAACGCTGTCCTAATCTTAATTTTCCATTGAGAAAATTATAGCGATTGAATAAAAATGGAAGTGTACATTATAAACGAGAATCGGGAATTCATTCTAGTCATCAAATAGAAGAAATATTAAAGCAAGCGGTCCATTTTATTTAAATTTTTGATTAGAAACATCATTGGATTTCTGTCTCCGCGCATGTTCAGTGCAGAGAATACCTGTCCGCATATCGCCAATTTAAAAAAATTTAAATTTCTACATATTATATGTTTTTATTAGAGATTAAAAAAATGTCAATAATAGTTTTGTTCCTTATGTTACAGACGCTCCTTCTATAAAGAAGATTATTGCGTCCTACGGTCATCCGTGGTTTGAGTGTAGTCTTGCATTTTTTATTAGTGTCTTAAATGATGTTAAGTTTATGGTTTCCCTGGTTTGTTCAGGCATTCCATGCCCGAATGCCACTTGGGAAGAAAGAGTAGTTATATGCATTTGTTCTCGCAAAAGGAAAGTGTTTTTGACTTTATGTTTATCTGAGCGTTGCGGCTTGCTGTTATTGACAAGTCTTAACGATTATGCATGCATAAAAGGTAAAAAAAAAAGAACATTTCCGGTCTTATTCGATTATTTGCTTCGAAACATGTCTGTGTGCTACGTTACTGGTTGTACGAAAATATGTAGAGAATTAAATTTTATTTCTTTTCCAAAAGATGGCGCCAAAAGAAAAAGATGGATTGTGAATGTCAGATTTGAAGAATCACCTATTTATAATCCCAAACTAATAGCTGGATGCAAAAGAATTTTCGTGTTGTTATTTTTTATGAATCTCCGCCTTGTGGTTTTTTAATTATCAATGACGCAACTCTTGACTAATTTATTTTATAAACAAGAGCTACATTTAGCCTAACGCGACTAACACTTTGAGTATTAATTATCGCCTACTCCCTTTTGATGTTAAAAACAGATTCCTCATAACTAATCTTGTAGCCGTTGTATATTTCTAAAAGAGTAGAACTGGCTGTCGATTTTGAAATCAATTGTCAAACAGCACAAAAAAGCATGGTTTTTTGTTTAGGAAAATGGCCGTAAATTTCACCGGAAGTTCACGATCATTCCAATTCAAAAGGTCACACCTAATTAAGACCTGTCAATTATGTTGTATTCAGTGGCGTATTTAGGCATGTTCCACATGTTCCATTGGAACAGGGGACCCCACACAAAAGGGACCCCCACACATCACAAAAATATTTTTTTTTTGTGACATCCCCATTCTTTTGCATAAATGGTAAAATAAAATTCATTTATTCCCCTACAATTTTAAGCGCTCCAGTCCAACCATGCTAAGCGCAACATAAAATGTATGATTTCACAGAATGTAACATGAGTTAACGGCACTTTTCTGGGGTATGTGGAAGGCAGGGGCGAGGCCACTCGGGGGCCCCACAATCCTACTTACGGACCTGGTTATAAATCTTAATTAGATTTTAATGCCTTTTGTATCATTACTACTTTACTCTTTGCCCTTCTGTCCTCTAGTGCACGGGTTGGCAATTGTTCGCTAACAAGGATTTCTAAATCATTCAGCGTGCCAGCAGCCTTAAAGTCAACCTGCTCTATTATAAATTTTTTAAATTATTTTTATAGTACAATTAATTTAACTCCGTAGCAAGTCCAAGGCCAAAAGCAAAGGAGATTTATTGAGAAAATCGTTAAAGCGTTTTATATTTAATACTAAATTAACTTGTTTGTGGTTATCATAATTTTTATTTGCATTTATATCAAACACAATATTTTATTAATAATAATTAATTTCACATTCAAAAATTAATTATTGTCTATACTCTATACATTATCATTTCGTTGTAATCGTTGTCAAGATGAGGCTCTAACACCTGTTAATACTAATTATATTTTGATCTCAGTTTAACTGAGATGTCTAATTGTGTGTTACCTTTTCTCAATGGACACCGAGTATCATAGTTCAGCGGAATAGATAGTTAGTAATCATACAAACTGGGTAGTTAATGTAATGATTTAAAATAAACATTTACATTCTTTGGTCATATAATAGTTATATACTTTTCAAATACTTTTTACAGTTTGACCATTGAAAGTTATAAATTGTAAGACATTTATTTTATTTATATAAGAAACATATTATAAATATAAGCACAAATAAAACGGGTTTATTATCTCCCTTTAATTAAAAACTCGTTTTCGCATTTGATTCAATAGGGATACCAAACAAGTTATGTTTTGTACTATAACAAATATTACTGACTAACTATTATTTCTTTATATAAATCCAACAATATGGTCTTCATTACAAGATTTAATAATTAGAGAATTAAAATTAATTTACTTTAAACAGTTGTAAAGTAAAATTTTCTACATTAATTTGTTTATCCATTTAAGGAGTTTATCTTTTAAACATTAATAATTACAGATATTACAATTACATAGTGCTATTAAATAGGTCTCTTATATTTATTAAATTTATAATACAAATATGGCGCCCCAAAGGTCCAACAGCCTACGGGATATGTAGGATGTAGGGTAGTAATACAAATAAAATTTGTTTTAGAATTACTTATGTTTATGTTTAATTAAAGATGATGAGCATAAAAACTCTTTTAAATGTAATCAGTCTGTATCAATTAATGAGCGCCTTGTTTTGAATGCTCTTAGCTAATTGTATGATGTCGGATATAGTCACTTCAGAGTGGTCAAGTGTATGTGACCTCTTTGTTTGCTTAAAATAGCTTTCAGGTGCGATAAAATCTATTCACAAGTGTAAGTTGAACCAAAAGCTGAAAGTAGAGGAGTGAATACCTAGCAGTTGAGAATAGCAGATGACTTTCATAAGCAGCTTCCTTCCTGATCTTTTCCACAAATGGGCACATTTGGATGCCCATTTTTTTTAAATGTTTTAAATTCAACTGGCTGCGTTTTAAAATCGCCAATATCCCTACACTTAAAAAAAATATCTACATCTAAGAAGGTTTTAGCAAGATCAAACCAATTAGGCTTGATGTGGTATAAAAAAAAAAGTTAGAAAACTCCGCTTTGAGTGCTTCAGTGTATTTCAGAAAAAGCCCAACTATCGTAATATAAGCCTTAATATAGGGAGGGATTAACAGGTAGGTAAATGTTTTGAAATTCATTTCACGCCATTAGAGACCGATCGAAACCAAATTTTTAGTTTCGCCCGAAAACGAAACCATACCGAATATTATAAATTGACTTTCGGTCGAAATCGAAGCCGAAACTAAAAGTTTAACTACAACTTCGGCCGAAACCGAAATATTAATAGAAAATGCGAAACAAATGATTTCAAAAGACTGCACATTTATGTGTAATAATAACTAGTTTATGGGCACTCTATTTGAGTAAACCATTCTTTTTAGTGATTAAATAATCCGTTATTATTAACTTCAGTCTTCTACTTCAAATTAGGGATGTTAATAACCTTTTTTTTTGTCTCAAAACCTATTTTCGGTTCTAAATATCATATTTTTTACCCATTTTCGGTTCCCCCTCTCCGCCCAAGGGCAAATTAAGTTATAGTTTGGATAAGACAAATTTGCATTGATTGTACTAAAAAAATAATACGATGGACCATTGATCTTTAGAACGTTGGTGAAATGTTTTTTAAAAAAAAGTTGATTTTGGATTAGCAGAAGTCAAAAGCTGTAGTGTCATGAATTTAGACCTTTATAATTATAATATAAATCAGTGGATGTTAGATCTATATGTTACACACATTAAAAGAATATTTGTAGAATATGAATAAAATCCCTGACACATCTATCTAGGGTTGACAGACGCCCAGCAAGAAAATTAACAGTTTTTGAAAAGAACCTTACATACGCTGCAAAGTTGTTTTTTTAATTGCCCAAGTTGCTTAAAATTTTGGGTCAGTTTTACTAATTTACAATTAAATAAAACTGAACTGATTGTGGATTGTGAAACACTAATTATGTCATTATTTTTGTCTCTCTATGTCCTCCTTATGTTTATCGGTCTGTTTGTCTGTTAAAAAAGCGTTCAGCATCAGTGGGGAAATTCCAGTTTTTTTATATTTTCGATTACGTAGATCAAATGGCTGTGTCGAAGACTAGCGTTAACATGTGCATTTGCTGTTGTATGTGCTTGTATCGCGAATTCACAATAAATATTCGGAATTTGAAAAAAAAAACAAACTATAACTCGCCTCTGACAAAAGAGTGTTTGCAAGGAATATAATGTTAAGGAAACTGTTTGATGCTCATCAAACAGGGTTTACAAATATTTCTTCAGATAGAAAGAAAAATAATCGTGGGACACAGTTATGAATGATTTACTCCCGAAATCCGATTTTCGTTTAACACACCTACTTCACACAGATTAATTCACAACAGTTTAACTAAATGAAAGTATCAATAAGCAAAGTAATAGATACAGCAATAGAGTAGCATTATGAAAATTAAAAAATAAAACAGATATTCAGATGATGACCGAAAGTCAATATCAGTTTCGGCCGAAACCGGAAACAAACCGAAAACTAACCTTTTGGCTTCGGACGAAACCGAAAACACGCCGAAAAAGGGGTTTTGCGTATTTTCGGCGCCGAATATGAAGCCGAGACCGAATTTCGGTCGGTCTCTACACGCCAAGATATGTCCAGTTTTAATGCATTTTTATTCCAGTGATTCTTGTAAACGCTTCAACTCACTGACACTGTGTCGCTATTTCATTTAGAAACATCGGCTTCAACCGGAAAATGTTGTTGCTTTTTTCACAATAAAAAACTCCCATTGAGGTCACTCGCGTGCCATTGAAAATCTATCTGCGTGCCAAGTTTGGCACGCGTGCCTTATATTGCTTACCACTGCTATAGTGTATTTAGGTTTAGCAATTTAACTATTGGTGTTACTCTTGTCAGTTGTGAATATTCGTCAGTAATGAACCTTGCAGCTCTTTTATGAATGTGTTCTAATTTTGTTAATGTTTCCTTTAGTAGATGGTTCTCATACAGATGATGCATATTCTAGTATAGGCCTAATTAATGTGAGATAGTATTTTAGTTTTATGTTCTTAATACATTTGTACAAGTTCCTTTTTATGAAGACTAATATTTTGTTAGATTTTTTTGTAATTACTTCATCCATATGAGGAGTCTTTCTTGAGTTTCCGTAATTACATAATTAGATAAGATAAGATTTTACAACGGTCAATGGTCTGATGATGATGATATTTCTTTATTGATCCAGAATGGAAACGGGGTTTAATTAAATTGATTTATAACATCAATTCAAACAAAAATAAAATTCTCCACACACAACAACCAGTACAGATACAACACACACACACACACACACACACACTAGTCATCTTAAAATCTGCAAACACACAAACATCTGGCTCTTGATTCATGCTTCATCGTCAAGGAGCAGCGTTGATACAGTCTCACAGAGTAAGGAACAAACGAGTTATTGTATCTTTCAGTTCGAGCACTGATTGACAGAAGTCGGCCACTACGTGTCGATTTGACATAGTTGTTGTGAAGTGGATGCATGCTATTTTCTCGACCTTGCATCGTTGTTGATATAGTTTTAGACTCTATCTGGATACCCCCAAATTATGGTGTTAAAAATCTGTCACGCTTAGTGGTCTAATAGTTTGTTTTGTAAAACTGTTGAAAATGTCCAAGAATAAATGTAAATCTTAAAGAAACCAGCTTTACTATTGTCGGATACCATTATCGGTAATTCCCGCCAATTTCTTCTGTGCATAGTGCTGTCCACACAATCATCTAGTATGCCGTGGCCACATAAACTGGTAAACGCTGTTTCACCGGCCTTATGGATCAACTTGGTCTGACGGGATACTTTTTTTTTGTTACGTCCAAAACCCGGTCAACGGCCCTTAAAACACGCGTTTGAACCAGTGAGAATACGCCTATAACAAAAAATTGCAGGTCCCCAGGTATGGCGCTGTTGCACAACTCTTGCTGAGAGTTGCCATTAGCTGAAAGCCCTTCGGAAGTTCTTGAGTTCGAGTCTATAGCATAAAACGCCAGGAATTTTGTTTGTTGTTTCGATGTCTGTCGATTATTTCCTGAGATTAATGCAGCTCTGATAACTACTTATGGGGCGCGGAGGTTCAGTGGCACCACGCTCGGATTGCATTACGAAAGGTTCTAGGTTCGAATCCCAGTAATTGCCAGTTTTTTTTGCCCAGGGTCTGAAATGTATCCCTGAGTCTACGTCGCTCTGAGAATACATGTCTGACATTAATTGGTCATTTATATCGCGCCTCACTCCATGCTAATGCAAGCATGCTCAGCGCGCTCACAAAAACGAAACGACAATAACACTCTAAAATAGTTTTAAACAAGGTTTCGGCCGATGGAGGCACGAAACGACAATAACATTTTAAAATAGTTTTAAACAAGTATTTTGCTGATGGATGTGTACTTCATCAACTTAGTTGAAAAGAAAAGTCTTCAAATTCTTCTTGGATGCTTTTTTTTTTAATGGTGGAAAAAATTTAGTCAGTCATTGTGTTGACTTCACAATTCCCTTGTATGTTTCCAAGGAAACTGATGAACGCTGTTTCTCTAGCCCTACACACCAAATTGGTATGACGGGACAGATTATTATTTAAATTATTTTTTTGTAAAATAATTATGACTTTAAGTTGGAACAACATAGCCTACAAGAGGTCCTGCATTGTGCTAGCCACCAAATCCCCTACTACGCCAGAGGAGCAGAATGACATTTGTAAATATGCAACTTAAAGTAAAATTATATTCTTACTTGCAGTACACTTCAGATTAACACACGAAAACTACACATTAATTGGCAACGTACTACTTTCAAACATTTTTTTTAAAAGAAACTTCCTTTTTTTCTTTTTTTTTTACTTTGTAGTTCATGATCGAGTCATATTCCTCGCAGCTCTGAATATTTAACGCTTTTTCTTGCCTGCCAGCCAATAAAAACAACGCGCAATGGAATGATCAGCCAATGAAAATAAATCAACTCCTTAAGTGCATTTCGTAGTTAGGCAAATGACCTATATAATTAGTAGGTCGCGCTGCGCCTAGTAACTTAGTAATTATATGTCAATATTATTTTTAAATAATTTGAAATTATATTGTCTCAGCTCATACGAAAGCTAGAAATAAGATGTTCTACTATATTATCTTATATTTTACAGACGCTCTTTCTACTACGATTATCCGTGCTTTGTCTAGTTCTGAATTTTCATCTAGTGTTTTAAATATAAAGTTCAGTTATTGGTTTTCTTAGTTTGTTCAGACAAAACCTCTCAATGCCCCGATGCCCTTAAGGATAAAGATAATACAAATGAGTTTCTCCTTGTTGATGGAATACGAACATTTCTTTATCCCTGTAATCTACTGAGTGATATATATATATATAGTTGAATGTTTGGCCCATACTGTTTATGGTTTGTGTCAAATCCGACTCTCATTGGTCACTTTAAAGACAAAAGAGCTTATTGTCTCATATTTTAGTTTTGGCTCCCTAGCTGAGTGGTTAGTGTCTCTGACTGACATGCAGGGAGACTTGGGTTCCTTTTCCCACTGAGAAATTTTATTTTTATTTTATCTGTAATAGCAATAGCCAGGCTCCTTTTTAAAAAAAATTTCCATTAATATAACTTTTTTTTTTTTTAAGATTGTAAAGAATCACAGGACTTAAAGTTGTCCTAATATGGCATAGGGCTAACTTTTTGTTAAATAAAAAAAGCATGCCTATTTTAAACCCGATTACAATATTTATTTTTCAATTACTTTTCTTAATGTTTTCATTAAATAATAAATAACTATAGAGTTAAAAGTATTATAGCAATCTGTTCATTGTAGTACTCTTTCTTCCCAAGTAGCATTCGGGCATGGAATGGGTTGCCTGAGTAAACCAGGAAAACAAGTAATTTAACATCATATAAAACACGAATAACAAATCCAAGACTAGACTTGGACCACATTTGAGCCCTACGTAGGACGCAATAATCTTCTGTATAGAAGGACCGTCTGTAATATATAAGATAAGTTGTATAAGATAAGATATTTTTTATCCTAAGCTATTGGCTTTTGTAATTGCTTTCCCCGGGCAACGCCGTCAATTTAGCTTGTTTTATATATGCTTGAGTTACGTTTCGAAGCTAGAATTGAATCCTATTTGAATGTATACAGCTTTGCTTTTTCGATGTTCTTTCCTACGTGTTTCTTAATTTAAAGTAATAATGATGACGGTGGTCACTTGTGTAGCGCCTCTACCAAAGCCACTTGTACAGCGTCTATCCATGCTATCAGCATTTAGCATGCTATGTTCGCCCTAATTCCGCATTCCAGGTATGGTATTCGGAGTAGGGTATGAAAAAACTCATCTAATGATGAACGGAATGATGTTATGCTTGCCAGCTGATATAAATATTCATTAGCAATGAAGCTATGAATTTCTTTCTTTTTTTTAAAACCGTATTCATTAGTGGATCGTTGCCAGATTGATGCATATTCCAGCATACATATGTCTAACTTAATGGGCCGCATTGCTGATGAGAGTTAACACCCTTGCCCCTTATACAAGTCAATCTTTTATGACTGACTTGTAATTTACAAGTGCGTCATAAAAGATTGACTTGTATAAGGGGCAAGGGTGTTAACTCTCATCAGCAATACGGCCCATTAGGTAGCATTTTAGTTGTATGTACGTATCACAATTGTAATATAAATATTTTTATTTAGCCTAAAGTTTTGATTGGGTTTTTTTTTATTGTTTCGTCAATATATGTAGTATGTAGATTTTAATGGTGTAATTGTTTTTTTTCAATAATTTTATCAAACAATTTATAATATAATTTAAATATAAAAACAAAAAACATTATATATTTGCCCGTTTCATTAGAATATGGCAAGAACTTTACAAAGCCCTAATGATGCCCTGACCTCGACTGTGCAGAATGAGGTTCTACTCATTGTTGGCTGTTATTTACTGTTACTTAGTCTGTTATATCTTATCTTATAAATTACTAAACCTCCTTCTATACATAGGATTATCTGTGGTTTTAAGTCTAGGCTTGCATTTAGTTAAGTGTTTTAAAATGATGCTAAGTTATTGGTTTTCCATGTTTGTTCAGGCAACCCTTTCAATACCTGAATGCCTCTGCTAATAAAATAGAAATTATACGCACTTGTTCTTACATAAGGGATAAGCAAAGTGTTTTTGTCCTTAAGTTTATCCGAGTGTTGCAACACGTTGTTATAAAGTTGTAATTATAAAGTTAGAGTTTTATGTCTTATGTACTTATTTACTTTTCAGCCCTTCTCTAAGCTTAGATATCTTCTATTGTTTACTATTGGTGCTTCTGTTGTCAGTTTTGAATATTCGCTAGTAAAGAGCCTTGAAATTCTTCTCTGGATATGTTCTAGTTTTTAAATCTTTTCTTTAGTTGGTGTGTCCCATACAGAAGATGCACATTCTAGTATAGGTTAAACTATATTTCTATTTCGCATAGTTATGTTTATATGTACCGCAGTATTAAAAAATAATTTTTTTAATTAATTTTAAAATTCAATAAAGTATTATAAAACTAGCCTTTTTTTACAATGCTGCAATTATATATTTTTAATTATATTTGGTTGACCTAAATCCCCCAAAAATTGCAGGATTAGGATTCAGTTAGGATTATGGGTATGCGCCACGTTTACAGCAAACATCTTTAAAAAGTACATTCGCACTAACTCTGTTTAACATTGAGCCTACCCCGTAGCTTACGATAGCTACAAATTGACGGCAGCCGCCTCATCATCCTTTCGTTCTTCACCACTGAGATTTGTGTATCAAACTTCTTGGAATGTCTCTGTTTGTTGAATGTCTCTGTTTGTTGAATGTCTCTGTTTGTTGAATGTCTCTGTTTGTTGAATGTCTCTGTTTGTTGAATGTCTCTGTTTGTTGAATGTCTCTGTTTGTTGGATGTCTCTGTTTGTTGAATGTCTCTGTTTGTTGAATGTCTCTGTTTGTTGAATGTCTCTGTTTGTTGAATGTCTCTGTTTGTTGAATGTCTCTGTTTGTTGAATGTCTCTGTTTGTTGAATGTCTCTGTTTGTTGAATGTCTCTGTTTGTTGAATGTCTCTGTTTGTTGAATGTCTCTGTTTGTTGAATGTCTCTGTTTGTTGAATGTCTCTGTTTGTTGAATGTCTCTGTTTGTTGAATGTCTCTGTTTGTTGAATGTCTCTGTTTGTTGAATGGTCCACTTTGCACCGAGGTCTAAATTTGACTCTTTATGATTTTCCTATTTTAGTTCCACAGAAAAATGAGGATGAAACAGGCCAGGGTGGAAGAACATAGGACAATGTTGAGGATGTGTCCTGGCAAACACAGGATCAGCATGGTGTCCGGGATAGGACTTCGCTTCAGAAAAGGTCATCCCAACAGTCTAGGGCCTAGTTTAGATAAATCAATGAAATACTAGCCTCTAATTTAGATTTGGCAATGAAATATATGGTATAATTTAGATAATTCAATAGAATGTATAGTCTAATTTAGATAGAACTAAATAGAATCTAGAGTAAACTTTAAAAATGCACAATAAAATGTAGGGTTTATAAAGCTTTTTCTTCTTCTATTAGCCAGTCTGCAGAGCTGTTTGCTCTCTTGCAGTCAATGCGAGACAAACATATTTACAGGTCTTTTTCAATTGTTCCATATTTTATAGCTTAAATAAAAATAGAATCTCGGCTCTAATTTAGATGTTTGTAAATAAAACCTAGGGTCTAGTTTCAAAAGGGGATAATAAAATGTAGGGGCTAGATATAGCTGAAATATGGAGGCACGATGGAGCGCGTTCGGCTAGCGTACCGAAGGTCCTCGGTTCAAATCCTGGTGAAGGCTAGGTTTTGTTCTCGGGTCTGGAGGGTGTCCCTGAGTCTACCCAGCTCTGATAAGTACTAGGTGCTGTGGTAAAGTAAAGGTGGCTGGGAATTTGTGCTGTATGTTGTGGCCACATAAACTGGTGAACGCTGCCTCACCGGCCCTATGGATCAATTCATTCGCTCTGACAAGGGATATAGCTGAAAAAAAGTCACAAAAATCTTGTTTGTAAAAGCCTTTAAAATATGGTAGGGAGGTGGGGGAGTCTAGTTTAGATCTAGTTTAGATTAGTTAATACACTTGTTTAAAGGTTCTTATTGTTGTTTTTTCTCTCCAGGTAAACCTATCATAGGAGATGTATGGAACACTTCCCCGTCTTCCTCCGACATTTCCAGTTGCTATACACCTGTCAGGTAAATTTAAAAGACAAAGCTGAAGAAATTTTGATCAAAATTGAGTTAACATTTAATTATTTTTTTGTAAATAGTATATTTTTTCAATATCTGAACTATAATAAAATCATTTATACAAAATATTAAAGATAACTTACAAGTAATTAGTTCAATATAAGCACTTAAATGTGTGTCTTTTTTGGGTTCTTGTTATTTTTGTTGGGTTGTATCATAATCTCGTATCTATTGAAAATGTTAATTTCCGGCAACATGCGTACGTGATGTCATAAATTGACAACTCTTGCAGGACAAAAAATCTTATTGCCTCTTGTTTTGAAACTTTAAACTTTAAACAATTCTTGTTGTTCTTTTTTAAACATAAAAAAAAGGTTAAATATAGGTTTAGTTGGTCATTCTTCGTTTATTTTGTTCTGTAAAACTATCTAGCCATTGTGAGTCGTGGTTACGCAGTAACAGCTAACATTTACAGAGCAGCTTCCCTAAAGGCACACTATATTGGCTCAATATTGGCCTAATCATCTGACAATATATAGCCTATATATGTCTTGGCCTAATGTTGGGTAAATATTAGGCCCATATAGTGAGCTGTAAGGCTTAACATTTGAATGTCCTCTGGTTTGTTTTATTTTTTCCATTTTTTTTTCAGGCATGGGCGTGCCTACAGTCGTGAAGTGACTCCATCGGACGACGGGGGCTGCGCCTACTCCGAGGGGGAGACGTTCCCACTAAGGAGCGCCCAGTCCTACATTGACGTGGACACCACATCGAGGGAGGAGAGGCAGGCACAGAGAGGTTGGGAGATGGGTGGTGAGCCAGTGGAAGGTAAAACTGCCTGTCTTGTCCATCTAATTTAAATGTTACTTGGTCTTTAAGAGAAAGCATTGGCCGTGCCGTGCTAGGATGCAAAGAGGCGGCTGGCCACTCGAATCAAAGTTTAACTATCTTAGTGCTACCCACACAATCTCGTTGTATTAAAACAAAAAAAATATTTTCTAATTAGGAAAGTTAAATATTTTTTATTGTAAAGACTTCCGTTGAGCGAATTCATTTTTTTAGATGTTGACTGGACAATCATTCATATGATATACTTTTTTTTTTCGAATATTTCTAAATGTACGATCTTTAATAGGCCTACTCACAGTCGTGTTGAAAGATCTTTCTATACTCCGTGTATTATTTAAAATTCCTGGCCCACAATAAATTGTTTAAAAAATTTCATGCACGTCGGCGGGTTAAAAATAATGGATTTTTCATGCCCCGAAACTAAACCTGGACGTACAGTGTCTTGGGTTCGGTCGTCTGGTTTATAGAATGTTTATAATAAAACGAAAGCATGTGTCTTTAGATTAAATGTAACCTTTGCATGTTATTTTAAGTTATATTGGGTGGTAATGTTGGGGAGATTGTTAAAAACTTCAATCTATCAATATATGAATCATTGTGACAAATTATTTTACTTGTTTTCAATGTATATTAACTTAACGATTGATATATAACGAATAGGGCTATAATAATATAACAACACAATAACAATCTGTTACAATGCTCAGATAAACATAAGGACAAAACCACTTTCCTTATCTCTTACGCGAGAACAAATGCATATAAGTAGCCTACTCTTTCTTCCCGAGTTTGCAACTGGACATAGAATAAACCAGGAAAACCAGTAACTTAAACTTCATTTAAAACACTAATGGAAATGCAGGACTAAGACTCAAACGAAGGATGAGCGTAGGACACAATAATCTTCTTTATACAAGGAGCATCTGTTATATATAAGATATATAGAGGTCTATATATAGCGTCTGTTATATATAAGATATATATAGAGGTTTATATATAAATCGAAAATTTGATACTCTAGTATTGTCTCTAGTACTATCCGTTGATAATGAATGAAATCTTAAACCTAAACCTCGTGAATTGATACGATTAACAGACAACAAAAAATACTGTAATACATAAAGCAGTGGATCGGCAACGTACGAAATGTGTGCCAGACTTGGCAAGCAAAGCAAATTTCAATGGGCATTAAAAAGACCTACAAAAAAAATAAAAAATTCAAGGCCTTTTTTTTTACAAGAAATTATGTCTTAGAGTCTTAGAGCAATATAAATTTTAGGCTTTTGGCAAGCTGAATGAATTGGCACACTATTATCTAAAGGTGGCCGACCATTCACACAGAGCTTTAAACTCTATCCTAGAAATACAACTAGATCTGTATAACACTATAACGCAAATTGTTTTAACGCGTGATTGTTTTGTGGTGTTTATTAAACGATTCATGCGCTACAATAACACTCAGGTCCCGTGGACTTGGCTTAGGGAGTACTTTTGCCATATAACTCATAAAAAGGAAACAATTTTCTTCTTTACTAAACAAGAATAGAGATTGATTTATATCATCTTAATTACAAAGAGGCTTTCGGGCATGAAATGGGTTGCCTGAACAAGATATGAAAACCAACAACTAAACATCATTTAAAACATTAATAAAGATGCAAGACTAGACTCGGACTAGGAGGAATGTAAGACACTTATCAAGATATAAAACTATGACACGATAGCTTACAAAGCAATAATATTGTATTGTTACGTGCCAACGTGAAAGGAGAATGTGGACGACGCCTGATTGTTTTGTGGTGTTTATTTAACGATTCATGCGCTACAATAACACTCAGGTCCCGTGGACTTAGTTTAGGGATGACTTTTGCTGGGTTGTTGGTTCAGTTGTTCGAGGGTAGCTGTGCCGTGCAAGATGTTTTATTTCTTAAAACGTAAGTGGGATAGCACTTTAACATTGTTAATGTTTGGCACACTGCAGTATTTTTAATTATGCATACGACTTGGTATTAATAATATAGTTCTCCGAACCATTAGCTCATAAAGTCTTATTGAGCCAAGAGACTTTTTAATATTCAAGGCGAATCATTTAATGATCTACGTTAAGGTCATAGTCGCCATCTTGAGTCATTCTTCTGGTGACCCAATTCTATTATATCTTGATTTAATGTTTATTATGGTCTTTCAATTCTTTATATGCTTCTTTTAGGCTTTCTTTATTTGTAAATAAACTATTCTATTCAGCTGAACTCGGAAGATCTCTGTGAATATATTTGTTCTTAGATATTTGTTGTGGAGTTGTTTGTTATTTTTAAATCAGTTCGCGATTCGCGATCTCGCTACCAAACCACTTAAGACTACGAGCTACTAAATTAAATTATTATATTATATGGATCGGAGATTGCGAATTGTGACAGCATGATATTAGAAGTAGCTGCAACATAAATAACACAAGAAGAAAAGATAAATGGTACAGGCAGTTTTCTAGTTCACTTAATTTTAAGGTTACATGTTTAAAAAAAAACACTTTTACCATTATTTCTTATTTGAAAATCATAACGTTTACTATATAGGTAAAAAAATAGTTAAATAAAAACTTTACCATTACAACAGGTATAGGGGGCAATAAGACCCCACAGGGCAACAGTGATACCTCATCCCTCAGCGGCCACAAGCACAGCCCGGAGACGGCCCGTAAAGACAGCCACCCGCCCAGCCCGACAGCAAAGGAGGCCGCGGCGAAGTCGGGCGGCAACCACACGCCGGCCCCGTTCGCCCCGCTGGGTACCAACGCCATGACGGACAACGTAGCAACTGACCGCCTGTACAAGGCCTTCAGGGCGGGTGGTGGAGTAGACGACGGAGGGGGTGGCTCTAGTAAGTCTTTTTTTTTCAGTTTTAAAAAAAGGAGATCATGTACAATGGTAAGCTAAAGCAATGGGGTCGGCATCCTACGGGGACGTTTCAGACATGGCACGCAGAGCAATTTTCACTGGCACGCGAAAGACAATTCAAGTCTCTTCTACAAAAAAAAAAGCTGTGTGACTTTTAGGAATTAGAAATCCTACTTTGGCACACTATTATCAAAAAGGTTGCCGACCCCTGAGCTGAAGAATGAAATTATGTTTACACTATTTTGTAAAAGAATCAATGAAGCTGAGAGAGTTTTAAACGTTTGTGCAAGTATACAATTTCATACACACACACACACAAATGGCGCTTACTACAAACTCTACCACCAGAAGCAACTATTTCACTTCAAACTCAGGACAGGACATAACAAGTCTGAAGCAGCACGTCGTGTTCCGGAACTTACAATTCGGAAATGTAACCTTGTAGCACTTGCACAGTAAACGAAAAAAGCACGTGTTTCGTGTTTACAAGTACCATTAACCCCCATGAAACCGTTCATTTAATGACAAACCTTTTTTAAAGAACTGACACACATCAAAACCACTGCGCAATTCATTTTGCACATATTTTAAACACATAGCTTAACTCCTCCAGTTGCCCACTCAGAACAAAGAAGTTAAAAACTATCACTATTCTAAAGTTTGAAAACAAAAATGCAGAAACCAATTTGAAAGTTCTAAAATTTCCCGCCCATTCAAAACTCTTTAAATTTGAAAGCAAGCTTTTCATTGTAAATACGCCGAGTTATGGAACGTGCACCCAAGCATGTGATTGGCTGTAATAGCTCGCGCACGCATCATTTCCTACAAAGCCAAAGCACGTGCGCTGTTAAATTTGGAGCGAACACGGGGGGTTCTTTCCCTTTCTTTGTACTAAACCGTTGTATATATATATAACATAATCTTGTAACCGACTAGACTTGGCTAGACTAAGGATCCATCAATAGTAAGTAGAAGAAAAAGATAGTTTTTAGTACAAAAATTGAGTACAAATGAAAATTTGGCCCGGATGGGGGGAGGGAGTGGAAAGGGAAATTAGAAATATAAAGTAAGAGATATAACTTTCAAAATAATGACCAGTAGGATCCTACTACTTGTATCGGGGTATGGAGGCAGTGCGTATCGAAGGCTCTTAATTCGAATCCTGGTGAAGACTAGGATTTGTTCCCGGCTACCGAAAGTCCTGGGTTCGAATCCTGATGCAGGCTAGGATTTTTTTTTCCCGGGTCTAAAGGGTGTCCCTGAGTCTACCCAGCTCTGACATAAGTTCTGACGTTAGTTGGGGTAAAGTAAAAGGCGGCTGGGCATTGTACTAGCCACACAATCACCATGTATGCCATAGCCACAGAAACTGGTGAACGCTGCTTCACCGGCCCTAAGGATCAATTTGGTCAGAAGGGATTACTGTACTGTACTTCTACATGTATTTGCAAAGGCGAAGACAAGTGGTGGGCCGAACAATTGTTTTCCTTTAGCTCTCTATGTCCGGAGGTTTCTAAATAAACACTAAACGAAACTATCTCTAAAAACGTCCATGATTCTAATTTATTTTTCATATTCTAGGTTTAATGTTTTATAGTATAGATTTGACTTTGAATTGTGAAAATACATTCTAAACTATGTCTCTGTCGTTTCAGGCAAGTCGGACACTTCCGGTAGCATGGACGCCGTGACCCAGACAGACTTTGAAGATGTTTACTTTAACATGACCACTGGGGAGCGCATCCACAAACCGCCCCGCAGCAGCCAGTACCACACGTTCCCGAAGCCCAGCGCCCCAGCCCCGTGGTCGTCCAGCAGCAACCCCCACCATGGTCGGCGGAGGGAGAGCGTGGACGTGGCGTCCAACACGGCGCCCTCGCCATTCCTCGGGATGTTGAACCACGGCGACCAGCCGTCCGTGCTCATAGACATGTCCAGACCCCGGTTGTCGCGAGACGAGGGCGTGGGTGGGGCGATCATGAAGCACCAGGGGAAGCGGCGCCCCTCGCTGCGCATAGAACTTTTGGCGGCGCCCCACTCCCCCACCACCGAGCTGGTGGCCCAGGACCACGGGTTCGCCCTGGAGGGCCTGGAGGTGCCTCACTTCTTAGGGGCGTCGCGCTCGCTTCCTTCCAGCGGCAGCGACATCTTCAAACCGAAAGATTCCAGAAAGAGCAGCCACGCTTCCATCAAGCCCCTCTCGCCGTCACCGGCCATCATGACCCGGATCAGCGTGACCCAGGACACCCCGCCGTTGAGGCAACACCATCACCATCAACACCACCACCATCACAGACAGAGGCGGCCGGAGACACTCGACGTGATGTTCGGCAGTCCTCCGTCGTCGAAAGGGCACTCAGGGAAAAAGCACTCGTCTTCGACTTCCGCGTCGCACCATCTTAGACCCTCGCGGGCCGCGTCCCTGTCCCCGCGCCACATGAGCGACGGCGACAAGGGGGCGTCCTCGCTGCAAGTCCCGGAAACCGCGCCCGAGCCCAAATCCGCACCGATTCCAAAACACTTCTACCACCAGGACGAAGAGGGCTTCTTCGCCTCATCCCACTCCTCCAACTACGCCACCGGGCGGCACTTCCCTCACGACGGGGACGCCTCGAGAAGGGGCATCCTTTTCTTCAGCAGGCTCGCGGGCGCCGGGCGAGTCAGCAGCAACGCCGCGTTTGACTCTAGCGCCGGAAGCGGTTCAAGCGCGATGTACGGAGCGGGAAAATCGCCCGCGTACAAAAGTGGCGGCTTTGAGTCTTGATAGAAAATGTGATCTAGTTCTAAAAAAACAAATTAAAAAAACGAACAAATTAATTTCATGTCTGGCAACTCGGCGATTGCCTTACCACACTACAAGTATTATTCCTATATGTTTAGAAATGTCCCTTTGAAATAGTCTTTAATTGGATGATCATTATGTTCTAGTTACCAATTATTTTATTTTAGTGATTCGTTTTTTGGTGATTCTTATCATCACAAGTACGCGACTTTCACTTGTTTCCGACAGAATATACTAACTGACCAGACGTTGGCGAAGAGGCGAGCGGAAGCCGGGATTTTAAAAAAAATCTTGTGGATGCTGTGTGTCGGATTAAGGGTTTTCTATAGGAATCATGGAGCTTCATTTAATAACAAAGAATAGCCCATGTAAGATTTTGAACAAGGGCAGTTGTACTGCTGTTTTCCTTCTATCTTTCTTAAGTAATCCGTTCTGGGCATCATCAGTTTATCCGGTTCACCAGATAACTTTTCTAGAAACTGATAATACATATATAGAGGTTCTACTTTGGATGTACTCTGGTATTTGGTCGTGACAGTATTGACTGCACACTTTGTTAATGTATAATTTAGAGATTGACATCATGTTCCTCAATGAATAGGCTTCATAAACTTCCATACCATTCAATACTACTGAACTCTTAAAGATATTTGTAACTATGCATTCGTGTTAGAGATACATTTGTTATGGAAGTAGGCATGATGTCTATATGTTTGTTTATTTCTTCTTCTTGTTGTTACTATAATAAAAAATACATAAGACATCCTATAAGTAGTGTCATCATTGATGATTTATTGTTCCTTTGATTTTTTGTGTGTGCTATTATGATGTAGAGTAACCAATCAAAAGCATTCCTTGTCTCAATTTTCATCACATTATATAACACAATGTTCCATTATTTAAATGATGTTTGTTTCAGCTGTTGTACATTTTTACTTGTAAATTAAGAGGCGTGGGTTCGAGTCTGAAACCAACGAAATCATGTATGCTCCATTTAACAGTTTGTGAGTGTGTTTTTTTAAAGTGCTATTTAAATATCAGCTGGCCATGACAAATCAGAGGATATTGTGGCCGACACAGTGCAAAGCAGAAATTTATCATTTTCTAAAATTCATTCAGGTGCCAATAAAAGCCAACACTAATGTTAGCCATTAATTGCCCCCAAAATCAGTTCCTTTTAAAAAATAGATGACGAAAGAGAGATTGTGTGATAGTGAGAGAGAAAGAGATAGAGGAAAATATATGTATAATTAGTATAATTTAAATAATGGTTACCCTTCATGAAAAAAAAAAATTATCAGATTGGGCATTGTTGGCTTGGCCACACAATCCACTCGTGTGCCTTAGCCAACGCTTCATTAACCATAGACACCTTCAGCATCTTTAAAGAAAAAAGGACTTGTGTAATCTATAAATGAAAGCTAGACCCACAAAAAAGTTTTGGGGAAAATTTAGTCAGCTGAGTCTATTTTGGTGGCTAGTTGAATAAAAAAAAAAATTTTTGGTGAGATTGTAATGAGCCGGATATACTTTCTGGCTATTATGAAAAGTAGAAATTAAAGTAACCCGTAGGACCAATCAAACTGGTCCATAGGGCCGGTGATGCAGCGTTCTCCAGTTTCTGTGGCATACTAGGTGATTGTGTGGCCAGCACTATGCACAGCCGCCTTTACTTTACCCCGACTAAGGTCAGGTACCCATCAGAGCTGGGTAAACTCAGGGACACCCCCCCCCCAGAGCCTGGAAAAAAACTAGCCTGCACCAGGATTCGAACCCAAGTCTTTGGTACGCCAGCCAAACGTTCGACCACCAAGACTCTGGCTATTAAAAGCGGTTGTAGTCTTCTTCTGAATATTTTATGATATTGAATTGATATTAAGTTATTAAGTTTTTTTTTCAACAACCAAACAAACAAATATTTTTTTCTACCATGGACTATTTTGATGATGTAATGGGCCGTATTTCTGCTGAGAATTAACACCCTAGCCAATTTTACAATTACGGTATATAAGATTGACTTGTATAAGGGGCAAGGGTGTTAACTCTCAGCAGCAATACGGCCCATTAACATTTGTGAATTTTAATTATAAAATATGGCTTTGATTTTTGAAAGAAAAGTAATGGGTATGAGTCCGCATGTGTGAGCGCACGTTCGATTGACATTACATCCCACATGACCCAGTTTAGATTGACATTTTTTTTTGTGTTGTCATTGTCTCCAGCAGAAGTTTAAAGTTAAAGGGCAGTAGCTTTACGCAATGTGATGAATTTACTGATCTAGAAAAAGAATGGATAGCGCCCCCTGAACAAATTTGTATTTTGTAAATTGAAGCCAGAATTGATTACAATATTTATACTATTAACTTATTCATTTAAGCGAGTTATAGGACTGAACAACCTTTAATTATAACATATATTTACGATCAAAGGAAGTCTTAAGTCACTTGAAATGTATTTACAGGTCAGTGTTTAGGAAATCAAATTTTATAGATAAGTGAAAGTCACATGAAAGCCTATTGATTTTGGCTTCAAATATATAGTTTTCGGGTCCAATCCATTCTATTTATAGGTCAGTGATGGAGAATATTGTAAGCAAATGTTTTAAAAGTTTTAAAGATGTGCGGTTACACAGGAATTTATATGTCTTTAAATGTCTATATTAGCTTGGTTATCTCATACTTTGTGCCGTATTAGATCCCAGCTGGCACACCACGTCGTATCGACGGGGAAAAAAAACGTGATTTCCACGTATTTTCGTGGTTTCAACGTATTTTCGTGGTTTTCACGTTTATTCTCCGTCGATTCGACGTGGTGTGCCCGCTAGGGAGTAAGCTTAAATCTCGGAGTATTTGCTGCAGTACTAATTCAAGCATATGCGAGGTATATTTGCTACAAAGACAATGTTTCAAGTTTTCATGAATGCCTATAGATGTATATTATGTTTTGATTAAATCTAATGTAGTCACAAGTGTTTGTGGACTTCTTATGTAACAATATTTCAAATAACACTGTAACATTCATTGTTTTAATAATATTACAACATAAACTTTAATACATTCATTATAACTTTACAATCATTAAATAAATTATTTTCTCATTTTGATATGTATTGATATTTTTTTGTGTTGTTATATTTATTTGTATACTGATGATGTTATTTAAAAGATGTAACCAATCATGTTTGTTCCTGGTGTTCACGTGACACGTCGTCAAACCAATCATATTACATTGTCTTTCATCACGTGACTTTTGACTAAAAAAACATTTGTGATTCATTTTGTTGTTGTTTGTTTATTTGTGGTCATTCTAAGAAAATAAAAAATGATTTCAAAACTGCACAAATAGAAGTCTGTCGATTCATTGTTTAAAAATAGTATTTAATAAATTATTACAGGGGGCTCAAATCCCGATAAAGACTAGAATTATTTTTTCTCGGATCTGGAGGGTGTCCCCGAATCTACTCAGATCTGATGGATGCCTGACCTTAGTTGAGGTAAAGTAAAGGCCGCTGTGCATTGTTCTGGCCCCACAATCTCCTAGTATGCCGTGGCCACAGAAACTGAATCAGTTTGGTCCGAAGGGTACTTTACTTTTTTGATGGAAAAGACTAGATGTGTAAAAAAAAAGGTAATGCCAATAGATGTTATATAAAAGGGGTCGGCAACCATTTGATAACAGTTTGCCAATTTAGGACTTCTAATTCATTGAGCTTGCCAAAAGTCTCAAAGTCATCCTGCTCTTTTCTTGTAGAAAAGCCTTGAAGTACCTATTTTTTTGGAAGGGGGGGGGGTGTCCGCGCGCCATTAAAAATCGAACTGCGTGTCAAGTCTGGCACTCGTTCCTAAGGTTGCCGACCCCTGATATATATAGGACTATATATAGATGAAATGCATAATGCATACTATACATTGATTAAGAAATTAAACGGCAGAGAGAATCTTATTTGAAATTAGAATCTTTATCTAGTTTAAACATTACCCCTAAAACTACTTTTAGTACTGTTTGGTTTTTTATTCCAAGTTTTAAAAAAACGGTTGCACCGCAATATTATTTATGGTCAAAGGGATATAATCAAATAATTAATCTGAAACTTAATGCTAGATGAATTACCTACCTTGCACAGTTAAGACAGTCTTATTTAAGTTTAAAAATAGATGCATGGCATTATTATTAATGTTCAGAGGGATAAAATCAAATAATTGAGAGGAAACTAAATTTGACATAATATACCTACCTTGCACAGGTAAGACAGTTTTTTTTAAGTTTAAAAATAGATGCACGGCATTATTATTTATGTTCAAAGGGATAAAATCAAATAATTAACACGAAACTAAATTTTACATAAATTACCTACCTTGCACAGATAACTTTTTTTTTTTTTTTTTTTTTTTTTTTTTAGTCCCTTAACTTTGACGGTCGTTGGGGGGAGCTAATGGACACTTACATGATCTATTTTTTGGGGTCTTTTTTTTTCTAAAGTTACGATAATTCCAATAACATTAAATAGAGACATTTCTTTCTTTGTACGGCAACTAACTGTTCATTTTGTTTAATTAAGTTTTTTATTAGCCATTTTTTTTTCAGAATAGCTCCCACATCGCTCCTATTTTTGTAAGCGTTTAAAAATTGATGGTGATTTCTATTAAAAATTGATGGTGATTTCTATTAAAAATTGATGGTGATTTCTATTAAAAATTGATGGTGATTTCTATTAAAAATTGATGGTGATTTCTATTAAAAATTGATGGTGATTTCTATTAAAAATTGATGGTGATTTCTATTAAAAATTGATGGTGATTTCTATTAAAAATTGATGGTGATTTCTATTAAAAATTGATGGTGATTTCTATTAAAAATTGATGGTGATTTCTATTAAAAATTGATGGTGATTTCTATTAAAAATTGATGGTGATTTCTATTAAAAATTGATGGTGATTTCTATTAAAAATTGATGGTGATTTCTATTAAAAATTGATGGTGATTTCTATTAAAAATTGATGGTGATTTCTATTAAAAATTGATGGTGATTTCTATTAAAAATTGATGGTGATTTCTATTAAAAATTGATGGTGATTTCTATTAAAAATTGATGGTGATTTCTATTAAAAATTGATGGTGATTTCTATTAAAAATTGATGGTGATTTCTATTAAAAATTGATGGTGATTTCTATTAAAAATTGATGGTGATTTCTATTAAAAATTGATGGTGATTTCTATTAAAAATTGATGGTGATTTCTATTAAAAATTGATGGTGATTTCTATTAAAAATTGATGGTGATTTCTATTAAAAATTGATGGTGATTTCTATTAAAAATTGATGGTGATTTCTATTAAAAATTGATGGTGATTTCTATTAAAAATTGATGGTGATTTCTATTAAAAATTGATGGTGATTTCTATTAAAAATTGATGGTGATTTCTATTAAAAATTGATGGTGATTTCTATTAAAAATTGATGGTGATTTCTATTAAAAATTGATGGTGATTTCTATTAAAAATTGATGGTGATTTCTATTAAAAATTGATGGTGATTTCTATTAAAAATTGATGGTGATTTCTATTAAAAATTGATGGTGATTTCTATTAAAAATTGATGGTGATTTCTATTAAAAATTGATGGTGATTTCTATTAAAAATTGATGGTGATTTCTATTAAAAATTGATGGTGATTTCTATTAAAAATTGATGGTGATTTCTATTAAAAATTGATGGTGATTTCTATTAAAAATTGATGGTGATTTCTATTAAAAATTGATGGTGATTTCTATTAAAAATTGATGGTGATTTCTATTAAAAATTGATGGTGATTTCTATTAAAAATTGATGGTGATTTCTATTAAAAATTGATGGTGATTTCTATTAAAAATTGATGGTGATTTCTATTAAAGTTTTCTTTAGAGCGACATAGAGAATTTTTCTCTCCTGCATTGAAATTGGTGTGAATTTCACAACTCAACTAGTGGGTGTTTAAAACAAATCCCTTTCCTGATTACAGACACACCTTCTATGGAGAGGATTAACGTAACCGCGTTGTATCTGTGGTGTGAATCTTGTATGGCATTATGGGTAGGAATTTATGTGATGTTAACGTGTTGTTGTTGGTTTCTACTAGTTAAGGTAACCCATTCCTTGTCCGAGTGTCTATCTAAAAGAAAGAGCATCTATATGAAGTGTATCCCTGCACATCACAACCTGTTACGATGTTCAGATAAACATAAGGACAAAAACACTTAATTGGGGTAAAGTGAAGGCGGCTGTTTATTGTGCTGGCCCTACAATCACCTAGTATGCCACAGAAACTAATGAACGCTGCTTCATCGGCACTATAGTCCATTTTGTCCGAAAGTAATTTTTTTTTTACTTTTTACATTTGAAATATAAACAGTGTCTTGGTCGTGTGTTTTTATTTCTATTGTTAAAGATACCGGTAATGATAGTGATGGTCATTTGTACAGCACGACTTTGCATGCTATCACATTTAGCATGCTCAGTGCGCTATTGACCTCAAATTATTGTGTCGGTTTGACCTGATAGTTAAATGGATTCCATACACCATTTGTCCATAGTGTCGCTTAAACTTTGCACCGTCTTGCCGTACTCTGAGCAAAACTTTGCTGAGTGATATATTAACTTTAGTTTTCGAATTTGTTATCGAAAAGATATTATAAAAATGTGCTAACGTTTGAGATATCAATTAAAGGTGCCAAACATTGATGAAGTCCCCCGTAGAATTCCATAATGTAGAATTCCATAATGTAGAATTCCATAATGTAGAATTCCATAATGTAGAATTCCATAATACCAAAATGGTACATTGCGGTTGTCGACGCCTTTCTATTATCCAACGCTTTGAATTGCTCATTGACAAGTCTTAGTAACGCCTGACCTTTTCAATAGGACAGGGGTTTTCGTGTTAATGAACGTCCGGCTTATTTCCGGTAACATTCTGTAAATGATCTTTTCGGCTTTGCATGATTTTGAAAATTTATTTCAACCTCGTCGTCCAGTTCTGGTCTTTTAGAAATTTACAAATGCTACAAGATTAGTTATGAGTTATGAGGAATCCGTTTTTAACATCAAAAGTTAGTATACGATTATTAATACTCGGCGTGTTAGGGGACGTCCATTAATTACGTCAACAAAATAGGGGGGAGGGGGGGTCTGAAAAAGTTTGACAATTGTTGACAAGGGGGAGGGGGGGAGGTCAAGAAAAGTTGACGTCAACAATGTTACTTTTTTTAAATAAATAATGATACAAATTTATTACAAAATTCTAGGCTACAATTGTCATGTGCTTTACATAGCAGACATAATATATAAACATGGTTTTACGTTAATACAAATATATTAATTAAAATTACGGACGCTACATTTGACATGTCCTTTTTGTGTTCATCTTGTTAGTTTGTAGATCTATGTATGAGTGGAAAGTGGAAACTAATGCAATTGTTAGCACGGCAAAATGACCGACCAATTGTAAAAAACGTCACCATCGCTGTAGCCTAGTCTAGAGAGCCATTGTGACTGACTGAATAACAAAAGAACATAAACACACCAACAAACATTCTGCAGAGTACGTTCAGAAACAGAAACCCATTTTTTTTGCCGCTCAGTAGGCCTACATCTAAATTAGGCGCCGTTCTGTTATTATTGAGTCCCCAAAGGACTATGAACACCGTCCGAGAGTCGACTGCTTTAATTCAACGCCCATGGTTGAGTCTTTTCCAAGTTCCAACCCTTGAAACCATGTTTGGATCAGCGTTAGCAGGCCATCCACTCCGACATGGAAAGATATGAGTAGGCAGGCGTTGTCCTACAAGGCCGACGCTTGTTGGGTCGGCTTGCTCTGTTCGGATTCCCCTTTTACGAACGTACATTTGCTCGAGCCATCCATGGCTTGCCTCGTATTCCTGTAATGTGGGCTGACGGTGTGTTGGCCGAGCGGATTTGTCTGACACGGAGATGTCATCCCCTCAAGGCCACCTTTGAAAGCAACCGTCTTTACAGGACGTTTTGTATACCTTTCCGTACGTCGCATCAGCCCCCACCCCGGAGACGCCAGAAATCGGACAGTGGGTACCTCACAGGCCCCCTTTAATGGAAGAACAGAACAAGCCGATTAATCTCCAGACTTGCAGCTCGGGATACCACGCCTCTCTCCGTCACTTACAGAGATGGGAGTGGAAGTATCTCGGCGACCGCTTGTCCCATGCATTAGCTCACTGGTCAGACTCGGGGAACCAAGTTAAAAGGTCTAAAAAAATAAAATCGGACGAGCCCGTCTTGTGTCCAGGGCGTAACGTTTAGGGTTGAGCTCAGCTATGTCCGGAACCGCTGCGGGAGCTCTCCCCCATGCGTTCGCCCGCTGGTGTATTCTTAATGGGAACGTATCGGCGGTTTTACACACTTCGCCAGCTTTGGGGCTCATAGGTACAGAAGTGAAATTAGGCGCCAGAGACTGGCGTTCGTTATATATACCATGTAAGCGATAGCTGGGATGGGCAATAGAACTAAAAACAACAATAGGCCTCTCTGAGACTATGTTTGAATTGCATTGAATGAAGTGTATTGTGTGAATCCAACATGGTTATTTTAAAATATTTCCTTCAGAAATATAATTCGCGGCCCATGAAGTCTGAAATACTTAGCCTACCATTCCTTTTAACATCCCTAATTCTGATATATAAACTAATATATTTTTGCTGACACGTTATAATGGATGAAACATTAAAATTTGGTGATTAGGCTAAATATAGTAATTTTTTAGTTTTAATTTCTAATTTTGTAAAAAATAGAATTTATGAGATAAAAATGTCTTAGTAGGCCTATAGTGGCGTAGCCAGATTGCAAGGTGTGGGTGGCAAATAGTGCAAGGTAGGAGCGTTAGGGGCAAGGAAGCCAACTACCTTGTGTATAATCATATAATGTGTGTGTGTGGGGAGGGGGCAATAATGCAAGAAGGAATAGTGAGCATATGGTTAAAATAGCAGGTTAATTTACATTTGGTGCACAGATTCCCCTTAAGATATTTAACAATTAACATTGTACTAAAAGCTCATTAGTGAAACGTACAATCAGAAAGTATTCAATATTTCTATATATAAATAAACAATAGTAAATAAAAAGGAAAGAACTATTGTTAAAATCCTCGGATTGGAAAAACAAATTGGGAGGGGCGATGGGGGATAGTAAGCATGTTACCCCCCTTTCGTGGCAAACGCCTATGAGAGTTCTATCTAGTCTATAAAATCTTTAAAACAGGCCTTAAAATGTATTACAATTAATTATAGTAACGATCTAGACCTTTCCGTTTAAAATCTTTTTTAAACATAAAAGCAAGCCTTTAATTTTTTTTTTACTTGTTATAGGGGGGGGGGGGGTAACGAATTGTTGACGTAATTATATAAGGGGGGTCTCTGAAAGTTTGACAGTTGTTGACAAGGGGAAGGGGGGGAGGTAAAAATCGCCAAAAAATTGTTGACGTAATTAATGGACGTCCCCTTAGTCACGTTAAGTTAAATTTAGCTTACTTAATAAAATAAAGTAGTCAGCAGTAGTGGTTCTTGGCCATCAAAAGAAACCTGAAACGAAAATTATTTTGCATCAGGCAATAAGTTTCGGATTATAAATAGATGGTTCTCATGTCTGACGTTACAATCCATCGTTTTCTTTTGGCAACATTTTTTGAGAATGGAATAAAAATGTATTCCTCTAGATCTTTTCTTACTCGCGGTATAACCAGTAACGCAGCAAGAAGACATATTTTGTTAGTAAATGAACGAATAGAACCGGAAATGTTGTTACACGTTAAGCTTTTAGGTTCGCCATGAATGCATAATATTTAAGACTTGTCAAATATTAATTTTAAATATGTCTTGTTTGTTCGTCTGCTTTGCTCTACTTGTGTTGATGATGTCTTTGACATCAAATTAGTGGCGCGCGCGGTCATGTTGATTTAGAACATAATGGAGCAGTTAGAGAGTATTATTGAACGGATGCAGACTTACGTCTAGCAAAACGGGGGTTTCAGGCGGTTTAAGGCTATGGTTGTTGTTTTTCAAGGTGGTTTAAAGTTTAAAGACCGACTTAATAGGTTTTCAGGTGAAACGCGGAAACTATTTTAATATGTGTATTCAGTATGCGAATGGACAAGTCTCAACGAATATGCATTCCAACACTTCCAGTCCTATTCGTTAATTTACGGTATTAACAAAACACGCCTACGTGCTGCGTTCCTGGTTGTTCTGCGAGTAAGAAAAGATGTAGGGGACAAAATCATTTCCGAAAGATGTTGCCGATAAAAAAAAAAGATTGATTTTGAACGTCAGAAGTGAAGAATCGCTTGTTTTAAATGTAAGATATTTTTCAAATTCATTTAATCGGAAGTAAACCGGAAATGCATGTATGCATTGACATCTGACCTATATAGTTAAGTGTATGCTAGTTGTAAAATAAAAAATTTTAATTGAACTTAACGCGACTAACATGTCGAGTATTAATTATCGCATACTCACTTTTGATGTTTAAACGGATTCTTCATAACTAATCTTGAAGCCTTTGTATATATTTTTTTAAAGCTTTACTTGAAAAGAGGCAAAAACATTATTTAAAGTTTGTTGCCGGAAATAAACCCGAAGTTCTTGTATGCATTGAACACAAAAGGTCACGCCACATTAAGAATTGTCAATGCTAATAAAATCATTTATACAAAAATATTGAACATAACTTTTAAGTAATTAGTTCAATATTATAACCTAAATGTGTATATAGTTGTTGTTTTTTATCAGGGGGGGGGGGGGGGGACAACAGTCATCTTAGACGTGAACTGCCCGGTAACGCACGTACGTGACGTCACAAGCTGCTGGGTCATGTTGACAGTCCAGAGTAATAAATATCACGACAAAACTGGCCATTATAAACATAGCCTACTTCTCTCTTATAATGCACATCTTTTCGTTTCTGAATATTGTTCTAGTATTTTGTTCTCAACGTTGAATTAGTTCTCATTCATTCTTTAATCGATATGCCCCAGACAGAAAAATATAAATGCATATTCTATTACCGGTACTAAATGTCATACGAAATATGTTAGGAAGCATTTTTGTAGTTTTATGTTATTGATACAAATAAGTAAGTAAAGTATCCTTCGGACAAAACTGATCATAGGACTGGTGAAGCAACGTTCACCAGTTTCTGTGGCCACGGCATACAAGTGGATGTGTGGCCAGCACAATTCCCAGCCGCCTTTACTTTACTCAACTTTACTTTACATCAGAGCCGGGTAGACTCAGGAACATCCTCAAGTCCCCGGAAAAAAATCCTAGTATCCACCAAGATTCGAACCCACAACTTTCGGATCGCCAGTCGAACGCGCTGCGGCCACCCTGCCTCCATTTTGATACAAATACAAATAGCTAACACAATGTTTGTTTTTCATTATCTACCATATTCTTGTTATTGTCTTTTTGGTATATAATTATATAATACAATGTGTCTATAGTGCAAATTTAAAAATTTATTTTTTAAGTTCTATAAATACACGATTTTAAAGTACAAATTCTACAATGACGATCAATTAATGAAATATGTTGGTCGGCCACTTTGATTTCTTCCTGGTTTTGTCTGACATCGATTAGCTTAAAATGTTTTGCTTATGGCCATCAATTTTGTCTGTCAACTTGTTTCTAATATTTAAATTTCGCCAGTAGACTTGGAACAGAAGTGGGACATGTTTAAAAAAAAATATTAAAAAATTGATGATTGTATATTTCTTTGTGCCATGGTGGACATTTCTGGGGGGCTTTCTTGAAAATGGTGTTGGTGGTTTTTTTTTTAATGGAAGGCTACTTCCCCGGGGGACTCAAGAGATTGTGTGCAACGGTATTGAGTGGCCATCCCAGTGCCCTAGAAGCACTAAGCCCTTTTTATTTTACATGGACCTTTTTCATACCAAAGTGTAGGCCTATGAGCATATAAGACAATTGTGGAAAATTGTTCAGTTTGCAAACTGTTTTGTGCAGTTGTAAAAGAAAGGTCTAAGCAAGCATTTAAGTAGGCACATAGTTAAGTAGGCACATAGTTAAGTAGGCACATAGTTAAGTAGGCACATAGTTAAGTAGGCACATAGTTAAGTAGGCACATAGTTAAGCATTTCGGCAGCTAGTTAAGAGTGTAGACAGGTATGTAGGATTGTAGGCAGGTGAGTAAGTAGGCACACAATTTTGACGAGCTAACAACACTATAGTAATAACATAAGAATATAGCACTGTCTCTCTCTCTTTCTCTCTTTCTCTCTCTCTCTCTCTCTTTCTTTCTCTATCATTCTTTTCTATGTCATTTTGAAGTGTACATGTAGGCCTATATAATAAACGGATTTTTAAAAAAACGAAAAGCTGTCTTGTCTCGCTCTTTCTCCCGCTCACCTATTCATCTCCCATCTATTTTGACGGGTACAACTGCTAGTGATATACCGATCAACAAAGTTTTGACTGTTGGTGTGTGTGAGGGGGGAGGGGGGTGAAGAGAATGTCAACACCAGTTGATTTTCATTCTCAGACTATTTAGGCGGGGCTGCAGAGAAAAGTTGATAAAAAAAAAAGGGCTGTCGACCTCCTTTTCAAAGACTTAAGTACCCGAGTCAGTGACAACTGATATAGTGTAAAATATGATAACAGCCTTGTTGCTGAAGTTAAGAGTGTAAGTCATAGGTTCTTAACGGGGGCGATATCGCCCCACTCCGGGGGGCGGTGAGAGGCTTTAAATGGGGGGGGGGCGCGATTTGGGGGGGGGGGGCGGTGAAGTACAAGTGGGCGGTACAAACGTACCTGATATATTTTAACACCTCATCTATTGAATCGATTAGTTTTTGGAGGATGAAATGTGATGTAAACACAAGTGCCGCTAAATATCTGATATCCCCAAACAGTATGCCTACATATTATTATATTATTAAGAAATAGGAATCGCAGTGACTTTTCGATGACAATTGACAAGTCTAAACGTGTATGCATGCATAAAAGTTCACAAGAAAAAACATTTCCGGTCGAATTCGATCATTTTATTCGAAACATGTCTGTGTGCTGGGTTACTGGTTGTACGAACATTTGTTGGGGATTAAAATTTCTTTCATTTCCAAAACATGTTTACAAAAGAAAACAATGTATTGTGAAAGTTAGAAGGAAATAATCACCTTTTTATAATATCAAATTTATTGCTTAATGCAAAATAATTTTTGTTATTCGTTTTTATGAATCTACGAATTTTGTTTTTTAATAACCAAGAAAACGCAACTCTGGACTAATTTATTTTATAAACAAGCTACATGCTACTAACACTTGAGTATTAATTATCGCCTACTCACTTTTGATGTTAAAAACAGATTCCTCATAACAAATATTGTAGGCCTATCCTTTGTATAATTCTAAAAGACTAGAACTAGCCGTCGAGGTTGAAATCAACTGTCAATAACCAGCAAAAACATACTTTTTTGTTTACGGAAATGCCTAAAGTAATTAAACATTTAAAAATAGAACCGGAAGTTTACGATCACACCAGTTCAAAAGGTCACGCCTAATTAAGACTTGTCAATGAACAATATGAACAATGAACAACAATGAACACTAATATATATTTTATTTGCCACATAGTACATAGGTACAATAAAAGCATAGTCAAAAACATAATGATGAAGTAGGAGTATGTATTTGGCAAATATAGTTCTGCGACCGGCTGGTCCTGTGGTTGGTTCACCGGCCTGTCAATCCTGCTGACCGATCACTGTCGCCCTAACATCTGCTAATATTAATATGTTGATCTCTTTTTTTTTTCCATTAGGAGGCGCGCCAGAGTGTTACCTCTATGTCCCTCCTATGGGTATAGTTTTGATGAGAGCCAGAGCTCGGGGGGGGGGGGGGTGACTAAGACTCCCCACACCTGTGTGAAAAATCGAATCGCACGAGGCGGAGAAGATCTACACGGTGTGAGGAAGCCAGATATTTTGATCTCAGTTTAACCGAGATGTCTTTATGTGTTTTAGAACTATGTGGATGACATTTAATTATGTAAAGCGGTATAGATAAGTATTAATCATACAAATTGAGTAGTTATTGTAATGCTTTAAAATATACATATAAATTCTTTAGTCATATAATATTTATATAATTTTCAAATACTTTTTACAGTTTGATCATTTCAAAGTTATAAATTGTAAGCCATTTATTTTTTATTAAAAAAAAAATATTAGCTAAAATAAAACGGGCTAATTATCTCCCTTTAACTAAAAAAATGTTTCCATGTTTGATTCAATAGTGATGCCGAACAAGTTCTGTTTTGTAATGTAACAAATATTACTGATTATTAGATCTAAGGCTTTCGCAAACCATATTTGATTCAATAGTGATGCCGAACAAGTTCTGTTTTGTAATGTAACAAATATTACTGATTATTAGCTCTAAGGCTTTCGCAACCAAAATTGAAACGAAAATAGACAAATTGCTAGCAACACACCAGGCAAACGATTCGCATTAATATTGATTTATTTGAACCTTTTGTTAAGGCAATTTTTTTATCTATTAATTCTTACAATATGTTTCCTTTTCAGTTGTTGCTTTTTAAAGATAATTAATCACACAAAGAGTCTAGTCGCCTAAAAAAATTGCGGAAACTATATTCCAGATCGGCGGAAGCGGGGGGGGGGAGTGGGGGCTAAAAGAAAGTTGGAGGGGGGGGCGGTGAGCGGAAAAAAATTGTAAAAGGGGCGGTGAGCCGAAAAAGGTTGAGAACCTATGGTGTAAGTCAAGAAGCAGGGCGAAGACAATGGTAACAC